>CM077154.1:153688385-154061058 GCA_039583875.1 Platanthera guangdongensis
TTTAGAATGTGAATATAAATATTTAATTAAAATGTTCAGTCCTTAATTAATTAAGAAAAGAAATAAAAAATGGGAAATTAAAGCACTTATAATAAATCAATTTTGCAATATTACATGAAAACAAATGGCTTATGATAAATCACTTTTTCCACCCCAACTATCCTCTTATAGGCAATCATTGCCTGTTGAGGGAGGGAGGGCTTCTTTATATGATAAAGAATGGTCATCGAAGCTAACAGTAGTAAATGCCATAATTAATTTATTTTTTAAATTTTGAATCAGTATTAATTTTTAATTATTGATTAATTAGCTGCTCACATCAGCAACAAATAGACTATGATGATATATGACAACTATAAAAAGGGCAGCAAATTTTAGGATACATTTCATTGTTGAAAATATTACTTTTTTTTGCTATTTTGGCAATGTAAAAGTATTACACTTCATACAAAATTATGTCAACATGGTACTTTGCATGGTACTTTGCATTGACGCATGCTCTGAAAATGTGTAATAATTGTTTCAGTCATAATAGTATTCACAACGTCTTTTTCAATATAAACAACCAACCAATCATTCATCCATTCATTTTATTTTCTAACTAATTTTTTATTATCTTCATTGCAAAAAATATTATTTCATCAGTAGTTGTTACAACTGATAAGAAGCAAGCCAATTTCAACAATCTAAAAAATAATTGATAATGATCTTTTTTTTAATTCCTCAATTTTTTAAGAAGTTCACTAATTCTTGTAACTTCAAAAAGTGTGTCCTTTAAGTAACTGCAACGCTATTAGAATAAAATCATGCAGATATAATTCAACAAGATAAAATAATTTTTATTTATCTTAAGAACTAAATTGATTCTTTGGTCTGAACAGGCAACACATAAAAGTATTCCTGTGTTTACTTCATCAAAAAGATCATTTAGCTCATTTAGCATTCAATCAAGTATTGTATTAAAAAATTTCAATCCTAAAATAATATTTATTTATAATCTCACGTGTGTTGCATCTTGATCTACTTGACTAACAAACTTCTCATTCATATTCGCAACTTCTGTGACATGTTTACTACAAAAAGAGGAGACTTTGGCCATGAAAGATTCCCACTCAACCTCATCATTTTTCATCTTTAATAATAACAGTTTTGACAACTTCATAAAATGAATTGCGTTGACAATATCTTGATGTTTACTTTGCAACACTTGTTATATATAATTCATGCGTTTTTGCCAAAAAAAATTTCATCCAATGAATCACAAATGCAAATTTGAAAGACAGGATAACTTGGGAGAAGTGCGTTTGTCATTTCTCTTTGGTTTCCATCTGCCCCAATAATTTCCAACATATTAACAATAGAAAAGAAAATAAAGATAAATTTAAAACTTGTTGCGTGTCACCCGACTTTTTCCTCGGTCCGGAGAATCGAACCGCCTTAGCTCGGAGTCGAGGCAGGTGCGCAATCAGTTAAATAAAACCGCAACAATGGACATGAGACGTTTTTGACGTGAAAAATCCGGAAATAGTGCAAAACCATGGGGTTGATACTGTGCCGAGCCAAAATTCACTAGCTTGTTGGAGTGTTACAACGATTGATTTGATTTCGGAGGGAAATAGACCGCTACTCCGTTACAAGAACGGTAAATGAGGAAAATTAACTAAGTCTTTGGATCCTCGATGAAAGCGTTGCGACCTTGAGATGGCATTGAGCTTGCGGAACCTTAGTGACAGCGTTCCGGCTGGAAAATATTCTAAGGCCACAGCGCTTCTGACAGTTACTCTCTCGTTGACGCGAAGCCTATATGGCAGCGCTCTCGCAGAGACAATTGACATCATTTGAGGAGTGAGGGAATCGTAGCACAAGGAGAAGTCTGGAGGTAGCGCTCTCATTGATGCGGAACCTAAATACACTACAACATTTTTGGTCTTTAGCAACATTTGAAAATTGTTGCCTAAAACAAGAAAGTGTTGCAAAAACATTGAAAATTGTTGTCATAGGGGTGTATGCTTATACCTGTGTTATCAAAGACCTAAGGCAACAATTTTCTTATTTTTATGCAACATTACTTGAAATTGTTGCCTAAATCCCTAGTAAAAGCAACAATTTTTACATGAACCTATTGCAATATTTTCAAAATATTTAGAGTTACATTCAATAAATGTTACCAAAACTATTTAATTTATAAAAAAATATAAATTTTTAAAAAACATAAAAATAAATTAAAACTTCAAAAACAAATAAGTCATATCATGAGACTTTTTTTATATGGCATAAACATATAACAATTTAACAAAACAAATATTTTCATTTAAAATAATGTTGCACATGCTTTATCATTAAATTAACAACTCATCATTAGCATCATAATTTACCAAAATACATCAAAATAATTAAATATTTCAGTACACAAAAACAAAATTATCTAAATCGATCAGCTTAAACAACAATTGATCTTCATGGTATAGGGTCATCATATTACAACTCCTCATTTTTGTTCCCAACATCAAGAACTTTCTGTACAAAGTAAATAATATATATAAATATAATGACATCAAGATCAATATATAATTAAAAAGTTATAAACATATAAAAGTATTTTAATATATTGTATGAAAATCTACAACATTATACTTCTACATAATTTGGAACGTGTGTTGATGTAGAAGAATGTGCATGTGGTAGCCCGTCTCTCTTCTATCCACTATTTGCATCCCCTGGAGATGAGCATAATAGATTTTCTAATGATTCTACATCAATTCCAATGAGTTTGCTTTGTTGCAGCATAATCTTAAGTACATTTTTTAGATTATTAAGCGTATTTTCCACATTTTGCACTTTTTCATTCAATAAAGCCACATATTCATTATGTACTTTCTTCAAAGCTGCAATGTCTTCCTTTCGCTTCAAAGCAGTTTGTGTAATACATTTCTCAAAGCAACGCATTGATCCAGGATGTTATTTCCCAAACATAGTTTTAAATGTTTTTACATTACTTTTCTCGCTATTCATAGTATCTTAAAGTTGTGATTGATAACAAATTGAATTGTTGATTTCTAAATAAAACAAAATAAACAAATTATATTTGATCTTAATAAAAAAATAACTCACAATTGCATTGTTGATTTCTAAATTCAGCTTCTTTCCATTAATGCTTTTTCAAGTTTCAATAAAAAACTTCAGCTTGAGTGGAGTCTCTCTTCATTTTTGAACGCTACAAATGCATAAAAAACATTATTGAAAATTAAACACAATCAGTGAACTACACATAATTAACGAACTGCACGTAATCATTAGGACATGCATCAATATTTTTATAATCTAATCCCAGATCTCTAATCATAGACTTTGTTTTATTAAAAGAGATAGGGATGTTCAAATCAGATATAGCCTCTTTCAATAACTCTAAGAGAGATGTGAATGATGCATTGCTTCATCCATGCAGGCATTTCAGTAAATACATATGAATAGTAAAAGATAATGTAGATAATTTTTTACACCATGATATAGTTCTTTATTTGCTTCCTCAACATGCTTATAAAACTTCTTTGCATCTTCATTTAGTCCTTCGCATAATCCATTTTCTTCAAACACATTTTTAAATGTGTCAAATAATAATCCATTGGTATCATTAGATGAGACATCATCATTAGTTTCTTGATCAAGATCCATACGTTTAATATCATCTCCATGATAAATCCAATCGTTGTAGACTTTTACAAATCTCTTACTTACCAAAAGGCCAAAGACCATATCTCTTTTCCCCCAAATACCATTGCAACAAACAACACGTGGACATAAAATCTCTTCTCCTTCGAACAACCCTTTACTAAACGCAATATCCAAAAAATATTTAACACCATTAATATAATCTTCACCATAACGAGATAAATAAATTCAATCCTTTTTCATCATATTTTATCTTTTGAATATTGAAAATGGCAGTACCTAAACAAAAAAAACATTATATATATTGAGTTACATTATCAAAACAAAATTTACAAAAGAAGAATTGTGTCTTCTTTCTTAAAACATTACATGCGTGTTGAGAGAGAATAGTTTGCATCTTCGCTGAAATTCAGCGAACTGGACGTGCAGTTCGCTGAAATTCAGCGAACTGCACGTGTTCTTCGCTGAAATTCAGCGAACTGCAAGTCCAGTAGTTTGCTGAAATTCAGCAAACTGCACGTCCAGTTCGCTGAAATTCAGCGAACTGCACGTGCTCTTCGCTGATATGTTGAAAAGAAAACCATTAATATAAAAAATTGCAAGTTAATTTATGTGTCTAAAAAATAATTTGAGAAAGAGAAGCTCTATCTGTTTTTTCGAATCTATTATTTCATAACCATGTTATTTCAACAAAAATGTGATATTAATTGAATAATTTGGATTAAATCTGTTACATTGTGTGTACAAATGTTGATTAACAACCCACTAATCATGCAATTACCAGATTAGAAGAAGATGGCGATCAAAAGCTTATTTTCTCAGAAAATATTGAACATCAACACAATAACAACACACATACACACCTACAAATATTTTATAGAACTAACACACACATACATCATACACCACAACAAACACACACACACACACACCATACATCACAACAAACACACACACACACACACATACAAGACAACAACACACATACACACACACACACACACACACACATTCCAAACACACATACAACACACACAAACACACACAAACACACACACACACACACACACACACACACACACACACACACACTCACACACACACATACAACACAATAACAACAAACACAAGAACACACCTACAACACACATACAACACTAACACACATATAACACTAACACACAAACACACACACACAACGCACACACAACACTAACACACACACACACACACACACATACACACACACATACAACACACAACACAACAACACATACACACCTACAACACACACATACAACAAACACATACAACGCACACAAACACACGCACACACACACATACAACACAACAACAACAAACACACGTATATACAACACACACACATACAACACACAAACACACACAAACACATACAACACAACAACAACACACACAAACACACACAAACACATACAACACAACAACAACACACATAAACACCTACAACACACATACAACATACAGGAAGAATGGAATCTCATCTCTCAACATTCCAGAAATCAAGCACAGGAAAAATTGAATCAAACACGCTAGGTATCCGACACAAGATATGCAAGAGAAGGGGTATACATCAATGATAGGGAGAACGGTGGCACAAGATATGCAGAGGAAGGATGTGCAAGAACCCTGCGCTAGGTTTTCGGCGGAGAAATTCCGGCGGATTTCATCATCGGTGCAATCGGACTGTCGTCGTCGACGGGGAAGAAGGTCGGTGCAATCGGACTGTCGTCGTCGACAGGGAAGAGGATTTTACACGCCGGCGTCGACGGGGAAGAGGATTTTGCACGCCGGTGCCGACGGGGAATAAGATGCGGGAGGTGCAGCAGTCGCGCCCGGGGAAGAAGCTTGGCGCTAGGTATCGGGGAAGAGAAGCTTGGCACTAGGTATCGGGAAGAAGGCGTTGTTGATGTGCGGTTGAACCCGTGAAAAAAATTACGGCTAGGGTAAGTTAATTAAAATCCCGGTATAAGGTAATTAAAATCCTGGCTATGGTATATAGAAAACTAATAACGACCCTTTTAAAAACGTCAGCATAAATGTGGAGTCACGATTTTAAAAAAAATTTAAAAATCTAACAAGGACCCTATATAGAAAAGTGTCGCTATATAGAAAACTAACAACGGCGATTTTTAATAAAACCTCAAAAACGTGGCCGATGATCATATTTGTTGTGGTGTCCGCAAATTGAAATATTTTTTGTGAACAATACATCAATAGCCACGATTTTTAACAAAATTTTGTCAATATCAAAATAATCAGCCACGCATGAACAAGCGTCGCAAAAAAACGTGGCTATTAAATAAAAATTTTGTAGTGTGGAGTCGGGAAAGGATTATCGAGTGTTACTACATGTACGTGTTAGAAATATTGTTTTTATAAATATAATTTTTCATGTAATAAATTGGGGTGAGAGAATAATAATTTTGGTTAATCTGAAAAGGGTTGGGCAACACTTTTAACATATTGCAAATTAATTTTTAAGAAGACAGCATATCATAATTATTTCCTAAAGTGAATCCTCAAGAGCAACATTTCAAAATTGTTCTCTATAAGGGATTAGAGAAAGTTTTTGTATGTTGCACAGAAAGTGTTGTATAAAGATGTTAACGTATGGCAACACTTATAAACGGTTCTCTATCAATGTTTAGACAACATTTTTATAAATGTAGCCAAGTCAGGTGTTGCTAAAAACCAAAAATGTTGTAGTGATAAGAGCGCTCTCGCGGAGGCGGTTGACGTCACTTGAGGCGTGAGGGAACCAGAACACAAAGAGAAGAGTAGAGCGAATTCTTGAGCTGAAAATCGGCCTAAGTCCACGATCTCACCGGAAAACCTCAGAGCTCTCTCTAGCTCTCTTGCCTATGGAGTTGTTTAGCTTGAAATGAAGGTCTGGAGGCCTATTTATAGTTTTCTGGAGGGGCGCATCAGTAATTGAGTTGGGGAGTGATTTCTGCCGGCGAATGGTGTCGCTCTGTTTTGATCACGCAGATCACCATTTTTACGGAAATGACAGTAGTGCCCCCCTCCCCCCCCCCCCCCCCCCCAGGGCAATTCGGGCAGCTCGGGCAAGGTGCCCGGAGGTCGTCGGCGACCGCAAGGGCCGCCAATGGCGCCAAGGGCCACCAACGGCAGCGGGGGATGCTGGCGGCGGTAGGGACCTCCGGAAGCACGCGGGCGCGGGGCGCGGGCCCCCGGGGGCACGACCACCCGGGGGCGCGGCCACCTAGGCCCGCTCAGGCTGCATCTGCAAATGTCGCGCGTCTTGCGCAGGACACACGTCTTGCACAGGCCGCACGTCTTGCGCTGGCCATGCGAGTGCACTGGCCACGTGCGAGCCGACCGCGCTGGTGTGCGCGTTGGCCGTTCGCGCCGAGGCGCGGGCTTGGCGTGTTCGCTTGATCTTCCCGGGTGCTTACGGTTCTTTGCGTGTCGCTGGACCGGTTGGGCTCACTTTTACTTGAACCGTCTTGGCTTGGAAATTTCATGGGACCCCATCAAATGCCCCCAAATTTTCACGAGCCATGGCCCGCAAAGCAATGAGCGCGGAAATTTTTAGCATCCCCCGGAATGTTCCAGTAGTCAGAAGACCACCTGACAAATTCTGCAAGATGTTAGTCAGAGATTGAGACTTATTCGCTGCCTGTTTTGAGACAGGAAAATCTGGCAAAAAATATCTTGCAAATCTGGACGCCTTCCATTATAAGTCTCGCTCTGAAGACTATAAATTAGAGAGTGTCACTTAGTTCTTTTTCATATTAATGTAGAGATTTTCGAGTTTCATATTTCGGCTTGGAGTTAGTGGATTTCAGCGGTCGTCATGTCTCCCTCAAAAAAGATCAGTGTTTTTTCATCACTTTGCAATGAGGAGCGAAGCGAGTGGGAGAGCACGCCGAAGGGAGCTCTGTCGGATGTGGTGTTGGAGCGAAGAAATTCGGAAGAGGTGGTCGGCATATAGGGGAACACCCACACCCGCAGCACGCCACGCGCGTGGGGCTGCCCCTGCGATCGTTCGGAAGCGGGGCGGACGGTGCCCGTGCGGGGTGATCCGCGTGAGTATGCGGGTGCGGGGAGGCCCGCGCGTGGGTGCGGCCACGCGCGTGGGGCGCTCAGCGCGAGCGTGGGGCGGCCCGCGCGTGGGCGCTGCAGTGTGTGCAAGGCGAGCCGCGCGGGTCCGCAGGTGCGGGGAGTCACGCGTGAGGGATGTGGCCGTGTGCGCGGGGCTCCCCATGCGGACGCGCGGGGTTGCCTGTGTTCATTCCCGGGGGTCGTTTCATGCCCACGTCATTCTCCATGCTTGTAGATCAACTTTCTTGGCTTGCTTTGGTGTTGATGCCCGATTTTCTTTGTAGGTGGCAAATGGTGTCGTTCCGCGGCAGTCGATGCGTCTTCCATCGACTTTTAACTCTACATCAGTGAGCAGTTGGAGGAAGCGCTTTGGCATTTTGTAGGACGTAGAGGTTGTTATTTCATCCTCGCTAGAACATGTTCAACGACCTCATCTGGGCTATCTTGCGATTATGGAGGGGTGCTTGAAGGCGGACTTCCGAATCCCTCCTGCCGAGGAGGCGATCACCATTTTTTTATTCCGCGGCGTTCCTGTGATGTAATTTTCCCTTGTGGGGTTGATGAGGATCATAAGACTTCTTTGCTTTTTTCGGGAGCACGGTTCCCGGATGACGGTCCGCCTCTTTCGCGAGTGGTGCGAGGTCCGCCTTGGTCGGGGCGACCGTGTTGAAGTCTGGAGCAACAAAAGGTGGTTGTCGTTTGAGGACAAGATTGATCCTTGTCATAGTGGGACGATGTACAGCGTCAGGAACCGGTGGGAGCTCCCCGAGGTGTGGAATGAACCTCCCCACACGCGCTTGCAGCTTGATAAGGTTCGTGATATCACGCTCTTGTGGAATGGAACCTATGTATCCACGAAGGACGATTTTCTTTCTCTGTGGGCGAAACAGGCCGCATCTGAGGAGTCACTGGCGGAGGCCCGGAGGAAGAAGAAGGAGGTTACTTACTGTTTTGTCAGCGTCGAGTCCCAGTTGTCCTCTTCTCAGTCTAAGGTGGAGTCTCTTCGGGCCAAGTTGAGCGCCGCCGATTCTAAGATCAGGTCTCTTTGTTGGAGGTTGGCTTCTGCAGAAGTCTCTCTCGCAGAGGTTGAACGGCTGAGGGAAGAGAATGCTCGGCTGATTTCTAAGCAGGAGGAGGTCGAGGCCATGCGCGTGAGTGTGGTGGTCGAGTATAGAGCTTCTCATGACTTTGAGGTGGAGCGGTCTTGCATCGTGGAGGAGACGTGCTCCGAGATGATGGCGATGGAGGTCGATCCACTTGTGTAGGATGAGCGCGAAGCCGCGTATTGTTTAGGCTAGCTTTGGCAAGGGGTTTCACGCTACTTGGTGGTTTCCGAATCGCGACGCTCTGGGCATTAAGGATGCATCGGGTGACGAACCTGATACTGTCGTGGTGGAGTGACCATAGGGACCTCTGATTCCCCTAGTTTGTTTTGATTTATTTATTTTTGCTTTGTTGGCGTACTTCTGCGTTGTTGCATGTTTTCTTTCTTTTCATAATGATGTAGCCCCTGTGACATCTTTTTGTTCTAGTGGAGACCCTTTTTTGCTTTTGGATCTGTTTGTTCTGGTTGTGTTCTTGGCGCGCATACTCTTCTGGGTAGAGTTGGGCTTTACTTGAGCATTGTTCGCTTACTCGCATAGTCAGAAGGGTCGTAGATGCTTGAGATTTCTAGGTGATGAGCTTTTGCTTATTTGTGCTCCAGAATAATCGAGATTCGTTCTAGTAAGGATGATGAGGAACCCTTGTTTGCTCGTGCCCTTAGAGAACCGGGGTTTGCCCCGGATGTGGCGGCAAGGAAACTTTGCGTGTTAGCGCCTTAGAAGACTAGGGGTTCATCCAAATGAAGGTGCAGATGAACCTTTGTCTTTCTCTCCTGTGAGGACTGGGGTCTGTCATGGTGGAGGTGGCGAAGAACCCTTGTCCTTTCATGCCACAAGAGAACTAAGGTTCATCCAAGTGAAGGTGCAGATGATCCTTTGTCCATCTTGCGTGGGAGGACCGGGGTCTGTCCGAGTGGAGGTGACGAAGAACCTTTGTCCATTCGCGCCACGGGAGAACCACGGTTCGTCCAACTGAAAGCGCAGATGAACCTTTGTCCATCTCACCTAGGAGGACCGAGATCTGTTCGGGTGGAGGTGGCAAAGAACCTTTGTTCATTCGCGCCTTAGGAGAACCGGGGTTCGTCGAGGTGAATGTGTAGATGAACTTTTGTCCATCTCTCTTGGGAGGACTTGGGTCCGTCCGGGTGGAAGTTTCTAAGAATCTTTGTTCGTTCGCGCCTCAATAGAACTGAGTTTCATCCAAGTGAAGGTGCAGATGAACCTTTGTCCATCTCGCAAGGGAGGATCGTGGTCTGTCCGGGTGAAGGTGGAGAAGAACCTTTGTTTGTTCGCGCCTCAGAAGAACTGGGGTTCTTCCAAGTGAAAATGCAAATGAACCTTTATCCATCTCGCCTAAGAGGTGCATACAGACCTTTGTCCGTCTCTCCTGGGAGGACTGGGGTCTGTCCGGGAGGTGCAGAAAGTCTTTCGCCAATCTCTCCTGAGGTGCAGAAAGGCTTTTGTCAATCTCGCCTAGAAGGTGCAGAAAGACTTTCGCCAATCTCATCTTACAATGATCTGTTTGCGGTGGAAGAGAAACAGACGATGCATTACTAAAAAGAAAGATACAGGTGCTCGCGGTGTAACAGACCAATTTTTCTCAGCAGGCAACTTTTCGGGTGACACGGCCTGGGACACGGGCGTGTCCCAGGGCGTGTCAGGCTAGAGTCGACGATTTGGCCGCGAGGTCGACGAAATTTGGAGTCGACGATCGTCGAACAGCACACACGGCCTGAGACACGGGCGTGTCTCAGGACGTGTCGAGCCCGTGTCGACGATCGGCCTAGGAATCGGCGTTTTTCGCTCGACGAAGTGTCGAGAGAAGGCACACGGCCAAGGACACGGGCGTGTCCAAGGCCGTGTCGTGTGTTCGACGAAAATTGCTCGACGATCGTCGAGTGTCGAGATGTGGTCGTCGAGTGTCGAGAAGTGGGTGAACACGGCCTGTGACACAGGCGTGTCACAGGGCGTGTCCCTTTGGGTCGACGAACTCAGCCCGACGAATTTTGCGCTAGGGCGTGTCTCAGTGTCGTGTATGGGGACACGGCCTGGGACACGGGCGTGTCACAGGCCGTGTGAGTCTCGGGCAATTTTGGGATTATTTTCGCCTGATCACAGGCTGTGGACAACTTCTAGTCTTATTGTTTTGCTTTTGCTGTTCTATTATCTTAGTTTTGAGATGAGTAGTACTTTTATATCACTTTATAATACTGAAATTGTGGCATCTATATGTTGTGGGCCCCGATCGGATCCATTTTATATGGTCATTATAGGGGAGGTATTACAAGAGGCACGTCAACCTAGGCCTTGTTCAGACTTCCTGCCCCTAGACCTGCCTAGGGTGTGCCTGCTGAAGGTAGTATAGTTGTGATGCCTCCTGATCTCCTCGTACGACACCTATCCCGCCCGGGGTGACGAACTTCAATGCCAGGTGCGGAATTGAGGGTATTGCCTCTAAAAGCGTCTAGAGTGGCCATCCAAAAATCATGTTGTATGCGGAACTGGAGTCGACTATCATGAACTGGATGTCCTGGATTTCTTGCCTAGGGAATTCCCCTAGAATGAAGGGGAGAGTGATCGTTCCCCGCACGGGTACGAGCGCATTATCGAACCCATACAGTGGCCTGATTGCTGACTCGAGGCATTCTTATAGGATCCTCATGGTGAGTAGCGTAGATTCGAACAAGATATCCACTGAGATCCTACTATCGATCAATAATCTCTTGATCCTGAAGCATGGGTCACTGATTACTGCGCTGATAACGAGAGGGTCTTAGTGTGGCATGCTCACACCTTTCAGGTCCTTGTCCATAAAGCTGATGGCGACATCTTCTTGTGGCCTCGGGTCCTTAGGGCTCCTCGAACATTTGCCTTCCCTCATGCTCACCTTGGCGCATCGGGGGCTACTCTCGCACTAGTTGGTGTGGTGCGGGCTGATTGGGTGCTTGGTTTTGCAAGTATGTCCCCAGATGCCCTTGCCGGATGAGGCACTCTATCTTCTTCTTTAGCCATGTATAGTCTTTCGTGTTGTGCCCGCTCCCTCGGTGAAACTCATAGTATTGGGATTGGTTTCCTTGGTTTGGAGGTAACAACTTCGGGCGTCAGAGAATGCCAGAGTCTTGGATGACCATGAGTACCTGGGCCCGTGCGGTATTAAACAGAGTAAATTCCTAGTGTCGGCGGGGGCCTTGGTCCTGGCGTGAAGTGCCGAGGCGACCGTCGCTACGACGATGTGCTGGAGGTGCGGGTTCCGATTCCCTCTTTCGCTTGGAAGACCCTTCAAATTGCTAGCGGTGGGCTTCGATGGCTTCGTCAGCCGTGATTTGTGCTTTGACCCAGTGAACAAGGTTGGTGTGGCTAGGGATTGTCTTGCTCATTAGGGCAGAGTAGAATCGGCTTTGGCAGAGTCCTCTGGGGAATACGCCACTAAGAAGCTCTAGTCAACTCCTGGGATTTGTCGTTCCTTGGTGGTGATACAGTGGAAAAAATCCTTGAGTGATTCCCCCTCATTCTAGCAGATGTCAGAGAGTTGTGAGGGGTCCTTGGCGATCCTTCGGTTGGCTATGAACTGATCGACGAAGAGAGGGGTGAGCTTATAACGGCCACCGTCTTTAACCCCTTGCATCATTACAGAGGACTGCAGTCCATGCCACCCCAACCCATCACTATGTCTGTTTCTCAGCAATAGTAGGTTATTGCGACGAGGTTTCGAACTCGCGCCACCTAGATAAGGCTCTCATCCAACAATCCTCATCACCAATTGAGTTGCAGCTCAGTTGGTGATGAGGCGCGGTTTAAGGCGCTCTTGTTAAGGGTTGTTTTCTCGTGTCCTTGTGCCAACAACCTACTGTACGGATAAACAGGCCGGTGATGGGTAAGGGTGGCACAGGATGCAGACTTGTATCGATGTCGGGTTGCCTCTCGGGTTGTTACAGAGCTCCCCAAAGTTGTGGATTACCCCCTCTAGCAGGGAGTGGAACCGGATGCATGCTTGCCCCTTCAGAGTCATGGGGAAGACTTGACATAGTAGTCAGTCCGGGGCGCTGAAGATTCCCGTGAGTGTTTCAAAATGATTCAAATGCTCCAACGGGTCCTCTCCTCCATCGAAGACCTCGAAATGCAGTAGCATGAACCCATGTGGGACGGGGTGTGCTAAGACTTGAGAGCGAGTGGGAACCCATGTTGGAAGGGGCGTTGAGCGTTTACGGGGCTGTGCCGCTCCTGGGAATACTCCTCCTCGATCATGTCCCTAATCTCCTAGTTGGTAAGTTTGTGGTTGTCTCAGGCCTCTACCTCCATCAGACGAGGATCAGGCTTCGTGTCGGCTTAGGGCTCTTGTCTTCAAGCGGCATGCATAGAGCTTGCCTCGTCGGAGAGTTCTTTGGTGATGAGATCCACCGAGAGAGCTGCGCCCTGATGAGGGACGTGTTGTGGTGCTGCCCCCGGGCACGCGTTCCCTATGTGGGGAGGATTACACTTCCATCCCTTACAAAATGGTAAGCATTTCAGTCTCGTGCTCCTTCATCAGCCAGACGCATTCTTTTACCGTACCGGTGGGAATGACAACGACGGTTGTTCTATTGGGTAGCGGAGCATTGCCCGCGGGAGACTCGGTCATGCCGGTTTCTGGACGTTCTTCGGGGGCTGCGTCATTGGTGGTGCGCACACTCCTTGTCATTGCTGCTGGTTGGGAAATGTTGAGTCTTATTAGAGCTTCTGGGAACATTGTCTCACAGACGGCACCAAATTTTTGCGGGTCACCCAGCTTTTTCCTCGGTCCGGAGAATCGGACCGGCTTAGCTCGAAGGCGAGTCGGGCGCGCACTTAGTTAAAGAAAATCGCAGCAAGGGACAGAAAACATTTTTGACGTGGAAAACCCAGAAAGGGTGAAAACCGCGTGGTTGGTACTGTGTCGAGCCAAAATCCACTAGCTTTTTTGAGTGTTACAATGATTGGTTTGATCTCGGAGGGAGATAGGCCGCTACTCCATTACAAGTACAGTAAATGAGGAAAAATAACTAAGTCTTCGGAGCCTCGATGAAAGTGCTCCGGCCTTGAGACGACATTGAGCTTGCGGAACCTTGGTGAGAGCGTTCCGGCTGGAAAATACTCTAAGTCCACGGAGCTTATGACGGTTGTGCTCTCGTTGACGCGGAACCTAGATGGGAGCTCTCTCGCGGAGGCGATTGACGTCACTTGAGGCATGAGGGAATCATATCGCAAGGAGAAGTCTGAAGATAGCGCTCTCGTTGATGCGAAACCGAGATGGGAGCACTCTCGCGGAGGCGGTTGACGTCACTTGAGACATAAGGGAACCGTAGCGCAAGGAGAAGAGCAGAGCAAATTCTGGGCGTAGAATCGGCCTATGTCCACGATCTCGCTAGAAAATCTCAAAACTCTCTCTCTTGCCTCCGAGTTGCTTGGCTTTAAATGAAGTTATGAGGGCATATTTATAGTTTTCTACAGGGGCGCGTCAGTAATTGCGTCGGGGAGTGATTTGTGCTGGCAAATTGAATGACGTCGCTTCGTTTCGATCACACGGATCACCATTTTTTACAAAAATGACAGTAGTGCCCCCCTTCCCCCGGCAGTTCGGGCGGCCCGGACAAGGTGCCCGGAGACGGCGGTGACGGCTGCCGAGGTGACGGAGGTCCCCGATAGCGGGCCGGCCACGCACGCAAACGCAGGGCCACAATCTAACGAAAAAAAGTTCATATCCATACCAAGGGGATGTGAGTACTCACAGTCAAATTTTTGGAGAAGAAGATCAACTTCACTTCAATCATATCCCCGCTTTAGCAAAATCATCAAAAATTGCTAAAGTTTACTGATGAGGACACCGTTGAATCTGGGTGCAGATTGATCTTCCCGAGTTGACTTCTCCATTCTGTTTTGAGCTGTCCGGGCATATATATATAAAGCTTGCTCTTTGCTATGTATGAGCTCTTAATTCTCTCAAGCTGCATGAGATCACTTGTCACCTTCCCCAACATAGCATAATTGCCTGGGAGTCATCATTTCAAGCCAAACACAAAACTTTCAATCAAATTTTAGACCCTTATATAATTAATATTACATATAGCACCTCTTTTATTATTGAAATTACAAAAAAAATTCTTGAATGATACAAAAATAGCATTTATCTCCCTTCAAAGTCACATTTCATAATATCTATCCACAAAATATCCCCCCCCCCCTTCAAAATGTACTCTGAGGGAGCTATTTTTGTACACATGTTATGGAACACTGCAAAAAAAACATCATTTAACAATTAAAATTAGAAAAGCTAAATAATTTGTTGTTAATTAGCATCGAATTTAACTAGTATATGATATTTGTTTTTACCGACAAAAACAACAACAAAAAATTTCTTTGCAAAATTACGAACGAATTATTTTGTTGCAAAATATTTATTGCTAAATAGAAACGAAATATTTCCTTTCAGAATTTTCACACTAACTATTTTAGATTAAAATATTTATGATGCAAAAGATTCATTCTCTTCAAATATTTTCATCTCACTTTAATTAAAAAATGTATTTATAAGTTCTTTTAAAAAAACCTTGCTACCACATTCTCATCCTGATATTTACTCTCTGACAAGATCGTCACTCTCTCACATGATCTTCCCACCGAGCTCATCACTCTCCCGCACGAACTCCCCGCCCTGCTCCAGCGAAAAATATAAACAAATATATACATATAAAATATATATATAAATATGTATATATATAATATATAGAAATATATACAGAAATATATAAATATAGGAAGTAAAAGTAAATTAGTGAGTTGGATGAACATTGTAGATACCCTTCTAAGGTCAGTTGTTCAAATCCTTCTCAGCCCATAATTTTTTTATTTAAATTTTATTATATATGCAAACTTTTTTAAATCAACGTAATAATTAAATAAATTATAAAAAATAGCCACAAAAAATATCATGCCAATTTAGAAAGAATAAATTATCTTACTAAAAATGTCTTGAAATTTAGAGAGCCGTTGAGATTGCACGGTATATTACGGTGAACCTTCAAATCAATCTCAACCGTCTTTTATGTATTACAGAGGAAAATAGTAATTTAAAATCAATTTGAAAATTCAGAAATCCTAAAATTGCAAGGATTTGAACATCGGAACTCAACGTAGGGAAAAAGAAGCCTAATCAACTAGCCAAGAAATTAACATTGATTTCTTCTCAAATATTCTTTAGTTAAATAAAGAAATATTTGGGATTATATTTATATAAGAAATGATAGATAAATAGAAGTTTATGATGTAGTAAATTCTATCCATGTAATTTTTGTCATATTTGTATTTGCCATGAGCAGTCTTTTAATTATAAAATAATAACATCAAAAATTTATTCATTTATCATATGATTTTTTCTACCTATATTGCTCAAATCAAATACCCATCAATTCTATATTTATTGTATTGTATAATATGTAATTATTAAGGGTATTTATATTGGCAGCCCCTATATGCATATCGACAGCCCAAAGAAAATGACAGTCTAAAATATGGCTATTGGCAGCCCGATGGATACTGGCAGACCAAAAATTAAATTTTTAAATAGACATTTTTAAAAAAATTGTTTAACATGAAAGTTGTAGATCTCGACGAGATCTACAACTTTCATGTTGAACACTTTTTCTAAAAATGTAATATAGTAGGCCTATTTTCAAAAGGCGTGGAACCCTGGCGGAACTATGCGAATTCCGCCCAGGATCCGCGCCTTTTAAAAATAGACCTATTATATGACATTTTTAGAAAAACTCTTCAACATAAAAGTTGTAGATCTCGTCGAGATCTACAACTTTTATGTTGAACACTTTTTCTAAAAATATCATTTAGTAGTTCTATTTTCAAAAGACGCGTGTTTCCCATTTTGGGCTGTTATTAGCGGTCATATTATGTATGTTTTTTATTATTTTGCTGGGCTTCCAGTATCCAAAACTGAGCTGTCAATATAAACGCTCATTATTAATAAGGTAATTTACTCTACTCACAACCACCGGTCGGTGGCGCGGAAGCCCATCACTGCTAGTCGAGTACTGTCGTGGGGAGGGGGAAGCCCATCACCGCTAGCCGAGTACTATCGCGGTGAATGTTTTGGTTTCAATGCGTAACTCCACTGACTTCTCATGAAATATGGTATGAGGCCCCGTCCAGACCTTCTGTTATATTATACATGACAGATGGGGGTGTTATAGAAATCATTCGTAACTCCGCACGCATGAAACTGTCAAGCGCATAGTACGGGGGCCCCTTGCACTGCCACTAGTGTGTGTGTGTATATATAAATATGAATTGTTAAACGATGAAAGCAAGGTCAGTAGAATTAACCACTTGCATGCATGAGGAATTGAAGGTCAGAATCGCGTGGCTACAAGCACGGTGGGCTCTTATCCCCAGCCACTGTAGTGCCCGGGTCTCTTCCTCTGACTCCAAATAGTTATCTTTAAATGCTCAAACAGTCTCTCTCTCTCTCTCTCTCTCTCTCTCTCTCTCTCTCTCTCTCTCTCTCTCTCTCTCTCTCTCTCTCTCTCTCCCCCCAGCTAAACGCCGATGAGAGCTTGTGTACGTGGGTTCTCCACGTCAAACCGACACAGAGGGTTCAAGGTATAAACTACAAACCGAACAGATAAGAGAGGGAGAGAGAGGGAGAGAGAGATGATATGAAATAAAAGGTGGAGGGTATAGAATAAATATAGTAGGTTTAAAGTTTAACGTACATAGGGGGGTGCATTGAAGGCCGGCCGAGAGGACTGTTCATTTAAGCATGAGAGTGGTGAAACTTAAAACGTGGGTAGTGGAACGAGGGGACAGCCCCCCTTTCATCAGCATTTATTAAGTAACGTCCTGGTCCATTGTGGCTGCATGCCCCCACAGGTCTGTAGAATATTGGTGACCTTAACACATACATCTGATCTGATTGGACGCAACTGCTAATTCTAATAACCCATTGTTGAGAATTGGGCTTGAAGTCTTGAACCTTAGACCTGTTAGATAAAAAAGTTGTAATAAACTGGTTCTCATGACCAATTAAATTGCAACTCAGTTATTTTTTGGTCTCCTTGATTGAACTACAAATTTGTAGCCATTTGATCTATTCTTGCATCTCTCAGTCTCCTTGAGCTGCAAATTAAGAAGCATATATAGTTCATGGAATAATATTTGCTTCATTGCTGAATTGTTAATGACTTTTCTCCATAGCAAACATATGTTTTATCCAAACAGTTTTCTCAATTTTGAGAATGAAGACTAAGGTTCTCTTTGGGAGGACTTTTCAAAAAAGAGGAGTGGTGGCAAAAGTAATGTAAGAAAATGAGTTTTTGTACATTGAAAAAAAGATCTGTTTGGGTAAAATGCGCCCCCGGATGAAAAATGCGCGTCCCGGCGGAAAATGCGCGCCCTTGCGGAAAATGCCCGTCCGGGAGAAAAAAGTGCGTCAGAGAAAAAAAATGTACGTCCGTGCGAAAAAAATGCGCGCCTGTGGCAAAAAACGTGCGCTCGGGCAAAAAAAATGCACGCTTGGTGGTAAAACTCACACCCTGGCGAAAATGCGTGCAACAGTGTATCAGGATGAAGAAGTGTTTTTCGAAAAGGTTAAAAAGCTGGAGACAAATGACTTTTCAAAAAGAGGATAAAATATGAAGTTTTCGGAGGTAGTTTTTCCCACCGGTAGACAATCCAAAAGAATTCTTAGATGCGATGGCATTTTTCAGAAAACGAAAAGGAGCTAAAAAGCCCTCTCAAACATACCCTCAATTCTATTCTTGATGGTGCCGGCCTTAATTGTCTGCTTTACAATTAAGTAACACTTTGTTTTCTAGCCCTAATTACACTTTTGATCTCCAGCTGTATACTAGTATCATGACAACTCGAAATTTCAGCCATGATTGTCAGCCCTAAATTAAGGAAAGATAATTAATTTGTTTGAGACATATTTTACAAGACATTTCTGCATGTTTGGTTCATAATTTAGCTGCACTATATGTATGCAAAAAATGTCTCATATATATAAGCTTATGAAGATTTTTATTAGCACCCTACATATATTAACTAATAAATGGACTGCATGACAACATCAAGAGGCTCCCGACAAAAAGAATTCATCGATCGCGATATCCACGACATCTACCGTCCATGTCGTGCGAAAAATGAATCTATGTTAGAGCAATGGCATGTGGGTTACTCCGGACGATCCCTCCGTGCGCAACATTCAACAACAACAATACCTGACAGTTATATACAATGGTGGAACTAGAATTTTACCTTACCCGGGCACAAATTAATTAAAATTTAAAATGATGCATTCTGAGTAACGTTCTCATTGGTCAATGTTGAAATTGTTGAAGTGGAAGTGAAGTGGAGTGGGCGGTCTAATTGGGCAGACCGCAGTCGATCTGGCGGCTAGCTGTTGGCGGATAGCCAGATTTCGGCTGGCTATTATATTCTCTCTTGCGGTCTGGTTCAGCAAGCACCGTGAGAGGTAATCGGGCGATTAGATTTGTCTAACCGCGGCTGTTGCGGTCTGAACTATGAGACCGCATAATCTGCATGGAGCTGGCAGGTTCTCTGGCTCGTAGGGAGGTAGGCGGTTAGCCTGATTTGCAAAGGCTAAGCCGCACAGTTCGACGGGCCTACTTGCGCGGTCTGAAGTCAGAGTTCGCTGGTGTTTTGGACTTGGTCACGGTGTTGTGACAAGTCAGCTTGCTGCCTAGTTCGCAGTGTCCGCATAATTGCACGGTCTGCTCTGAAGCTTGCAGAGTCCGCTGTACTACGCAGCCTGGTTGCAGAGTTCGGCAGTCCGTCATTAGCGCGATGGTGGTTCAAGACGCGTGAATGGTTTGATCAAGTCCACGCGGACTGAGTTTTCTGTCCACTCGGCTATGTAGACTGGTGTTGCTTTCCGCGTAAGCGGTTATTTGGTTTATCGCGTGCGGACTGGCTCGTGTGTCCGCACTACTATGCAGATAAATGATTATCAGTGGTGGACTGACACTGGTATCCGCACTTGTGCGGACAGGTGGTGCTACCTCAGGAGAACTCAGCTCGTTTTTGATCTTGCGGTTATAATTTTTTAACCATTGCGACTAAGTGAAATTGACTTGTCTGTACAGACTGTGCGACTAGTACTAGACGACTCGGCAACTAGTTGGAATTGTCAGTGTGGAACAGTTCTCGATTACAGTCAGTAGTATACAGCAGGTCTCAGTGGCTTGAAGTCACTTCCTCAGAGTTGCGGTTAGTTCGAGCAGTTCGCCCTATCTATCAGCGGGTCCTATTCAGTTCATCAGCATTCAATAATAGGCAGTTTGCTCGGTTTGGTTATAGTTTGACGACTTGGCGGTTTTGGCAGACAGAGCTTGCGATCAGCGGCCTTTGCGGTCTATGCGGTTACAGTTTGCAGACCACGTGGTTTCTCTTGCTTGTATTTTCTGTTTCCATCGGGTACATTGTGAATCATGTCTTAATGTATACCTCGTCTTATAAAGATGTTGATAATTTCAAGTTTGAGACTTTTGTTCTTCTATTGTTGTTTATTTCTACTTGACTTGGTTATGGTTGAATGTTCATGCAACCTTTCTCAACTTCCTAGAAAATTTTACATGCTATTAGAGGGGTGTTGAAGAGTTAGCAGTTCTTCAACCTTAGAGGCTTGTTATTCTTTGGAAGTTAAAGTAAGTCAGGTGTAAGCAATGAAAGTTGGTTATGCAAGAGGTCTTGGGATTGAGCTCTTAACGCAAACCAACTTCAAGAAATGGAGGTCTTGCATGGAGAGCTATCTTCTGGGTGAGGACCTTTGGGAGTTTGTCAGTAGAGACGACAAGCAAGAGGTGGTAAATGCTATCAGGAACGCTGAGGCGATGGAAGCTCGGAGAAGGACAAATGCAAAGGCTGAGTTCACTCTTAAGCGAGCTATTTCACCGGAGCTATTTGACCATATGATCGGATGTCGGTCAACTGTTGAAATCTGGATGTCCTTGGATGACATATTTAACAAAAAGAACGTAGCTCAGCTAAAGTTCTTAAAAATGAGTTGGTAAAGGCAACTCAGGGTGATCTGTCTATATCATCTTTCTTCTTGAAGATGAAGAACCTTTGCGCTGAGATATCGGCATTGAACTCATAAGAGCCTATCTCAGAGGCGAAGCTGAAGAGGCATATAATCTACAGGCTGCGGAAGGAGTATATTGCCTTCGTAACTTCTTAATTTATATAGGTCCTCCATTCTTTGAATATCAATACCACCTTGTGCATAGGGTTTGCACAACTTATAAGATAATCAATGAAAACCTCGTCTATTATTCGAGCCAGTCCAAAAGAATGGAGTGAGAAATGGAGTGACGCTCTTATCAATAGACTTTGTCTATATTTGGTTTGATGGTGGCAGGTGCATCCAGAGGGGGGGGAGGTGGGGGTCGAAACTGAGCGGATCGGGGCCGTTTCGTCCTTGTTGCGGGTGCAAACGGAGCAAACGCAGCCGGCAGCTGTTTGTTTACCAGCCGTCCGGCGGCGTTTTCTCCAAACGGATGCAGCGAAACGCCGAACCAAACAAAGCCTTTATTTAGAATATGAGAAGGGAAATTAGAGTTGTACGTAGTATACATCGCAAAATAGGAGAGTACGTGTACAACCCGTATTTAGTGAGCGGAGACCAGATACCATCCAGGTGCCCCAGATGAGTGGGTCCAACTCGCGATTGGACCAGTGCGGGCTCAACCTGCGGACCGAAGAACGAGACCGGGCAGTAGGGAGTACTCGCTAATGTTTAGGTGAGGTGAGACATGGCATTCAATCCCCACGCAGTTTGGTATTCACCAACAAAATGGCGTGGCAAATACCTGTCTTTCTGACCATCGTACTAGCCAACTTATCTTTTGGCAGCCTTCAGGTAATTTGGCTATCTGCAAGCCATCAGGGTCTGAGAATAGTATTCTCAAAAGGGCAAAGGCTGCTATCCATAGACCATCTGGATCTGCGCATAGTATTGTTGTAAAAGCATGGGAATCTATTTGCATGACTTTTATGACCTTTTTACCCTCAGAAAGTTTTGTCTATAAATACGACCCAAAACACCTTAGAAAAGGCAGACCAGCCTCCTAGAGCTGACCCTTTTTGAGCTTCTTCTCCATGTCATCCGAGGTGCCGAGCTAGTTTTTCGCTTTTGGAGGGAAAATTGATCACTGAACTTTCAGGTGTGTGGCTAGTCCTCCTTGTTGCAGCTCGCAGGCCTATGTGTAGGCATCCCACTCTTGTGGAAGGTCTGATCTAAGCTCAGAATATTCAAGTCTCTGGTGTCTGATGACGAACTTAGTAACGCGAGTTACCCGTCTTAGTCCGAACTCCGTTGTGCCGATATCCGGATTACAACAGTATCGATTTGAAAAACGTTAGCCGACGGGCTTGATTAAATTAAAGAGCGTGGTACGGCAATCTTGAATTCAAATGCGAATCTTGACAACAAAATGAAGGATGCGAGCCCTTCTAATATAACCCGAGTGAAAGAGTACTAAAGGAATATTGGTGGGCCTATCTTGGGTCTATTTAAGACCATGCAAAATAGAACATTAAAGATTACGTGTCCAGATCTAGTTTATGGCAGCCTGGCTCATTGGATACTTGTGAACAAAGGGCCTATATATTTTGTCGGTGTTGTTTGGCTGATGCTCCAGAAAGTTTGAGCTGACACTTGATTGTTATGATCGTCACCAAGAAAAAAAATCTATTTTGAATATAAAAGTGGATGAAGTCCATTAGGTGAGGTCGAGCGTTCGCACGCGACGATTCATAAATATCATGTTCACGACCGCGCTACTACCGTGACAAAAGGACCCTTAAATATTGATTGGTATATTACCAAATTGATCGTTGCTATTTGTATGAAAATCCTTCATTATGCATTTCAAACTTTCAAACAACAGAGCTTTAACCTTTTCTGACTAATACATGCATTTCGAATCGGAGTTTTTCGAGTAGGAGCTCTCACAAAACAACGGATTTTTTTTATCCGCCGCCAGCTTTTGTTTTGCCGCAAACGCTGGGCGAAAGCGGATCAATGAATGTTTGGTGAACCACCGTTTCTACCCTGTGGTGCTGCACTGAAAATGGCCAAAACATCATTTTGAGCTCCATTTCTTCTCCCTCTCTTTCCATTAGCTTTGGCTCTTTGAAACCCCAAGGAATAACTGTTCACAGAAGAGAGAGAAGGGGAGAGAGAGAGAGGTTACTGTACAGCTTCGTTTACAAATTTATATCGAGTAGTACAGTAATGTATAGTCAGCAGCTTGGTGGGTGATGAAGAAGAGCTTGGTGAAGGCATTAATGTGGGAAGCAGTACAAGCTGGCCTGAGGGAGCGTGGTGTTGATAGAACAAAAGAGAGAACAAAAGGTCTAGGTTGAGTAAAGCTGAATCCTATTTCTTTGAGAGAGACTTGTCATGAAATCTCATTTATTTGCAAGAGCTAACTTAGGGGGGAGACAAAATGGACTCACATTTTTTTAGCTCTTTTATGGCCGTGGGTCACCCACCCCCTCCCCCCTGCCATCAATTTCACATGCCCTTCTTAATTACTACTTCAAAATGTTAGAAATTATTACATAGAACTCATTTTACTGTAATAATGCAAACAAAATAGCATTTTGGAGCATTGGGGAATAGAGGAGGATGACTGTGTTCTCAAAAATAAGATCAAAATTGGATTTTGGAGGGTCGGCGGTGCCAATCTCATTGTCGATATCCATTACCACCACCGTCGTGTCAAACAGACCCTAAATATAATGTGCATCTTTAAGACATGCATATGACTTCACAAGTCTTCCCTGGGTGTTAGTCCACCGAAGTTTTACTCCGTTTGGGGGGACTTATTTCACCATGCCAAACGACCCTTTGTGACGGTGCTTAGTTTGGGGGAATGGTGAGATCCGCCGTACATGTACCGCAAAAAAACAGACGTGGCGGAAAGGTGAGATCCGCGCAACCGCCGCTTATCCGCCCCGCCAAACAAGCCCTTGGTATTTTGAAAAAAAAAATGAAAGTTTTTGGAAAGCTTATATACTCATTATCTTTCTCTAACGCATGAATAATTTTGGGGGTTTTTCTTCCAAGTTCCCGGGCTTTCAAGAGAACTATTCTGTACCTGACACGCCCCTAGTCACGGGCATGACTTATGAGCATGACTCTCTAGAAAAATACCTATAAATTCCAGACAATTGCAAAGGAAGCTGGAGGAGAAATACACGAGTTGATTTTTAAAGCAGTTTTTGTAATTAAGCTCTGTTTGGGGGGATTATTTTCACCTGACACGCTACGGTCATGACCAATGAATCGGAACTTATTTTAAATACCGATTCATGCGGACATGGAGCTTGACAGGTAAAAATAAGTTCCCCAGTTTTAGCATTAGTTTCCAATCCTTAGAGGCACGTAACTCCTATCGATTAATTAACACAATTTAAATAAACATACTATCAATTAATTAATTCAGAAAATCATTATACAAAATTTTTTATATTTTTGTTTTTAAAAAATATATATTAGTGTACATGTCAAATTAATTTTAATAAAATTTATGAATTTAATGATTGTTCCTCCAAAATATCACTCACATGCCTAATAATATTTTCTTAAAAAGACTTCTGACATGCCTAATAATAAATTACCATAATAAATATATCAGCTTTACAATTTTTTCCAAATTTATGAATTTTTATTATTACTTTAAATTTAAGGATGAAGTATAATTACTTAAATGAAATATATATATATTTTTAAAAAAACTGATTATAATATATGCTAATACATTATACATTAGATAAAAACAATAATACTATATTTTTGATAATTTTGATATTTTATATATATATATATATATATATATATATATATATTTATATATATATATTATATATATATATATGCATTTAAAGCCAAAACTATTGGTTCCACAAGGAATAAAATGCGTTGAGAAATAAAGTGCCAACTAGCGTTTTGTACACTGTTGGTGAATAGTGGATACAGACATACAGTACCAAGTGCAATGACTCTATTCATCCGACTATATGGAAATGACAAAATTTCAAATAAATGCTGATAATTATGCTGCACACAAATGTGACCCACATCATCTGATTTCGTGCCATCATAATTAAGTATCGCACTTATAGGAGTAAAGGATTTTCTGTATATTCACTATAAATAAAGGTAATACATATATATATGTACAAGAGGGAGGGTGATCCTAAGCTAACACTACCACTCAGAATGTACATCATATCTAACACCCCCCTCCCCCCACAAACTTACGGGGGATCATACACCGAGAGTTTGGATAGTAGGAAGGCATGTTGGGTTCTCGTCTGTGGTTTTGTCATCAAATTTGCAATCTGCTGTTTGGAATGGACAAATGAAGGAGCAAGAGTGTCACAACCATAGTGCTCGCGTAGGAAGAAAGCATCCACCCTGATATGATTGAAGAGAGTGCTTCACCGAGTTTAGAGTAATCTGAATAGCATCGGTGTTATCACGGTAGAGGGGAGTGAGATCTGGAGAAGAGACACAAAGATCCTCAAGAAGCCAATGAAGCCAAATAATATCCTCAGCGGTGGGAGTCATGGCTCGAACCTCAGCCTTTGGTGCTGGAACGAGAAACACCAATATTTTTCTTGAACTTCCATGCAATGAAGAACTCAAGAACAAACATAAACAAGTGACAAACAGATCACTAGCACAGGTTGCATCCGAGTAACCACTCAGTTGTAGAGAACTACTGCTAGAGAAGAAGAGATCACGTGAAGTCGTCGTCAGGAGATAGCGCAGGAGCCGCAGTAGATGACCATAATGCACAAAGGTGGGTGCACTAACAAACTTGCTCAACACATGAACAGCATGGGCAATATCGGGCCGAGTAATGGTGAGATGGACGAGACTTCCCACGACTTGGCGATAACGACTAGGATCAGAGAGTGGAACCTCATCATCCGGACATAGCTGAAGGTGGATCTCCATAGAGGTGTCCACTATGCGAGAGAGCAACCTGAGCTAGGAGATCTGATGTGTAACGTTGTTGGGAAAGTTGGAAACAGCGGTCCGTCGAGCTAACCTCAAGACCCAAGTAGTTTAATTGTCCAAGGTCAGACATCTGAAAATGTTGCTGAATGTGGTGCTTAACGAAGGTCACATGAGGACCATCACCAGTAAGAACCATATCATCCACGTAAAGTAGCAAATGGATTCTAACCACGAGAGGATGAGTGCAAGAACAGGGATGGATCATGTATACATGGATGGAAACCGACAACAATAATGGCTGGGCTAAAATATGCAAACTGAGCGTGAGGCAGCTGCTTGAGCCCACAAAGAGCTCGCCTCAAACGGCAGACAAGGCCTAGAGGGGAGGATAGACCAAGAGGACAAAGCTGAAGATCATCATGAAGAAAGACATTCTTCACGTCGAACTGTGACAGAGACCAGTGGTGAACAGGTGCAACTATAATAAGAGTCTGAACCATAGTCATGTGAGTGACTGGAGCAAAGGTCTTGTCATAGCCTCTCCCCTGCTCCTGCTGAAAACCACGAGCAACTAGTTGAGTTGTGTACCTCTCCATAGAACCATACGAGCGATTCTTGACTTTGAAGACCCACTTGAAGTAATAGGAACAATACCGGGTGGAAGAGAAACAAGATCTCATGTATGAGTGTGCTCAAGCGCCTCCAACTCAGCAGACATAGCAACCTGCCACTCAGGTATCTAGGCAGCCTCATGGTAGGAAGTCGACTCTGGAATACTACAGACAATAGCAAGTAGGACAGGTAGGTCAAGCGGTAGAGTAGCAAGGCAAAGGTGGTCGGGAGGACGCCTCTTACAAGGTGGGTTGCGGAGCACAGGAGGATCATCCAAATGGCCCTCACTGGAGGAGGCAGACACTAAGTCTGGGAGCACTGGAGGTGAGGAGATAGGAGGAGGACGACAAGTATAGTGATAGGGAAGAGGAGAGGCGCGGTCCCAAGTGGATAACTCATCAGAGGAGAAGTGTGTGACGGAGGAGAAGAGTGAGGAGGTGACGGAGTAGACTGCAGCCAGGGAAGAGATGGACATTTCGGAGGAGAGAATACATGTGGCGGGAGATGGGGAAGAGAGAAACTGCATATCAGAGAGAGTAACAGATGAGTGTGAGGTCGAGGGAACAAAGGACGTGAAGAAAGGGTGAGACTCGTTCAAAGTGACATCACGTGAGATGCGAAGTCAACGTGCAATAGAATCATAACATCGATAGCCCTTGTGTTCAGTACTATATCCAAAAAAGACACACTGAACATACTGAGTAGAGAGCTTGGTAGGCTCACGTGGAAGGAGAAGAACAAAACACTGACAGCCAAAAACACGAAGATGAGTGTACCGTGAGGGTCGAGAGTACAGACACTCACCAGGACTCTGGCCCTGAAGGAAAGTGGAAGACTACAGATTAATAAGATAGGCAGCGGTGGAAACTTACTCAGCCCAAAAATGAGGAGAAATGTGAGCGGAGATAAGAAGGGTGAGGGTTGTCTCAATAATGTGGCGATGCTTCCTTTCAACAGTGTCATTTGAGCGTGAGCACTGGAACAGACAAACAGAGGAAGAGTGTTATGGGTAGGTAGCAAATTTTGAAAGGCATGAGAGAGGTACACTCCTTGAATCAAAATAAAAAATACATATGGAAGCAGAGAACTAAGTGTGAACCATAGCAGAAAAAGTAACAAAAATCTGAAAAAATTCAGAGCGAAAATGCATAAAGTACACCAACAATAATGTGAATAAACATCAACAAAAATAACATAAAATCGGTGTCCTCCCTTGGGTACAAAATGTGCGGGACCTATACATTAAAAAGGATGCTGAGACCTAGACTCACTAGACAGATATGAGAGTTGTAGTTGTTTACCAAACTTACAACAAGCACAAGAGTGGGACCGATCAACAGGAATACGACCAAGAAAGTCATGATTGATGAGTCATAAGACGCGAGCCACTAGGATGATCAAGACGATGATGCTACTGAGAGAAGCCCGTCGAAGGAAGACAAAGGAAAGAAGTTGTCGGTGACGAGGAAGTGCATGGAAGGTGGAGACGATCAGGGACGCACAACCCGCTACGATGACGATCAACTCCAAGGAGTGCCACAGTCACACGATCCCGCACACATGTAAACTCATAGAAAGTAACGAGACAACAGTGAGATGCGAGCTGGCTGGCGGATATTAGATTCATGGATAACTTGAGTATGTAAGCAACATCGGGAACATGAAAATGTCTGGTATGGAGTTCACGCCTGGTGATGGGGTGAATGGTGTCATATGCTACCATGATACTAAGGGAAGATGAAACAGGCTGACATGACAAGAGGTGGGTAGCATCATATGTCATGTGAAAGGAGACTCCAGAGTCAAGCAACCAGTCGAAGGTGGAGAAACCTGCAGGGGCGAAGACAGCCGGCTGAGAGGCAAAGGCAGAGGAGCGAGGCAGTGAAACCTGCTGGGAGAACTGCTGGACAATTAGCTGAGCAAGCTCAGATACAGAGAGAGACTGTGCCGGAGCCGAAAAGTGAGCGGAAGGTGCACCAGGAGCACACTGCTGACTAGAATGCTAAACCCTCTCTGAAGTCTGCGACACCTAGATTTGACATGACCAAGACACTGACGGCAGTGGCAGCGAAAAGATGGACGACGAGGAGCGCCAGCCTGAGCAGCAAAGGAAAAGTGAGACGATGTCAACCAATAGAGGACGGAGAAGTCCCTAGGTCAAGAGAGCACTTGAGAGAGGACGGAGGAGACCGACGAGGTCCGGTAGCTGCAGGTGACAGTGGAGGAAGCCAACGGAGGAGATCTGGCGGCTACAGGAGGCAGCGGAAGAGGACTGACGGTTGCAGGAGGCAGCGGAGGAGGTTCGGCAACTGCGGTAGATAGCGTAGGAGGACAGGGGTGACCGAAAAGGTTCGACAGTTGTAGGCAACGGAGGAGGCCGGAGGAGAAGGTCATGCGATTGCAGGAGACAGCGAAGGACGCTCGAAGAGGGAGTCAGTTAGGTCTCTAGCGGAAGTTATGGATGTCGACGTCGGATCGGGGCAAAATTAGAGCAACGAGGGGAAGCAACGAATCGACGACATGAGCAACGAAAAACAACGACAATAAGTGATGGAAATCGGCGACAATCAGCGACGTGAGAGGATGGAGAGACACCGTCGGCGATAGCAACAAGGAAAACAGTGGCAAAAAAATCTTAGGAATCAGCGACAGGAGCAGAGAGCAGTAGCGACGGGTCGCGAGAACCAGCGACGGAAGTGATAGCTAGAACCAGCGACGAAAATCAGCGGGAATTAGGAGGGAAGCGACGAATCGGCTAGAGAGAGGCGGAAGCGGATCATGATAGAGACTCGTGGAAAACCTGGCTCTAATACCATGATAAGAGTAAAAGATTTTTTGTATATTCACCATGAACAAAGACAATACATATACATGTACAGGAGAATGTGATCTTAACACTCAAGGTGACTCTAAGCTAACACTACAACTCAGAATGTACACCATATCTAACACGCACATCTAATCTCGTGTGATCCCGTGGCACGCACCCAAAAAAGCTTCAAGACCAGCACCCAGGATTAGGAAGATTAAAGTAACAAACAATGCAGCACTTAAAAACGTCGTAATAATTTGAAAATTCATAGAAAATGAAATAAACAAGACATGTGCCAGTGTATTCAGCATCTGCTGCTGTCATCTAATTGTGGCTAATGAAGCGCCCAAATTCCTCTACTGTTACATATATGCAGATATATGTCTATGTATGTGCATATATGTATTTGTAAGTATATGTATATGTATGTATATGTAAGTATATGTATATGTATGTATATGTAAGTATATGTATGTATATGTAAGTATATGTATATGTATGTATCCCACATCCCAACCCGACCCACCTCAACCCAATGTGTGGATATTTAGTGAGATATACTGAGACGTCTAGGCGGGTATGAGACCAACGGAGTGGAGAGAATCTGGTATACATGGTCATGCCCACGTATATATACCCCTTACGAGTGTGTATATGTTCGAGGTTAGAAAGTTTGAACAAGTATAGGCGTTTGCAATGTGTGCAGGTTAAAACTGATGCATGTGTGTAACGGGCAGGGTCTTCCTTCTGTGCGATGATGGAGAGGAAGAGCTTCAATAAAATTACAGCTAAATACTCGATCTCTATGATCCATAAACTACTTGACAACCTCAACGGCGCCCAAATTCTTTACAAAGTTGGATACGCGATCAAAATACCACCGGATCCTCCTACACCCTAGCTCGTAAGCATGCCGAAAAGGCGAAAAAAAAAAGCTTTTAACACGCATAATCATCGATATGATTTTTTTTGTTATGACATTTGGCATCTTCCCGTCCCATCTCCGTAAATTTGTCCTCGTATTTTTATAGGATATGTTGATTTATAGCAAATTTGGGAAAAATAACATCTTTCACCTCAAGACGATTTAGGTCCAACAATACCATCTTCATAAAAATCAAAAAAAGGAGCTTCAGGGCTTTATCTAATGGAATTATGGAATACTTGGGGCATGCATGTTATATCTGTTGGAATCGCTATGGATTCATACAAGGTCGCAGTAGTTTTGCAGTGGATGGTTCCCACGGGGTATTATCCCCGATTCATCAAGAACTACAGAGCACTCACAAACTCACCTACTGACCTGAAAATGAATGTTGTACCCTTCCATTAGACCACCAGAGCCTCCTTTTAGTCGCGCGGTCTTCGTAACTGCGGCTTCCCACGCGGTCTCGGTTTCTCTAACCGTTGCTTCTGCTCTATCTCTCTCGTGAAGTCCACCTCTCCTCCTCCTCCCTTTTATACCCTTTCTCACAAGTGGGGACCACCCCTCCACTTTCCCCTGCTCGCGCGGCCTCCCTTTCTATCCGCGCGGTCTTTCTATCCGCGCGGTCTTTCTGCAAGTCGCGACTTGTCTATTGTCGCCGCGACCTCTCTCTAGTCGCCGCAACTTATCTTGTCGCCTTGGTCGCTGCAGTATCTTTGTCTTCCCGATGCGATCTCCTTCTCGCTACTCTGCTCTCTGTTCGCCGCGGCTTGCCTTAGTCGCAACGGCCTCTCTTCTGGCCGCGCTTTGCTTCTCTTGTCTCTAGCGGCTTCTCCTCTTCTCGGCACGCTAAGCCTCTTGGTCGTGGCATCTCTCCTGGCCGCTGGTGTCTTCACCTGACCGTGTGGATTCCTGCCTAGTCGCTGCGACCTATCTTGTCGCTAGCGGTTTCTTCCTTCCGCTGCGGACTCCGCATTCTGTTCGTGGCATTCTCCTTGTTGCTGGTGTTATCACTGTGACCGTGCGGCCTTCTGGTCGTGGCATTCTCTCTTTGCCTTGCCGCTTGTGGCCTGTCCCCAGGCCGTGCGGTCTCCTGTCTGGCTGAGTTCCTTGTCCTATCGCTGCTCTTGTCGCTATGACTGCCCGCTGTTCTCTGGTCCGGCACGGCCTTGTCGTGCAAGAGTTCTCTCGTCGATGCGGCTTGTCTCCTTCTACCCGCAGCGGTCTCTTCCCTAGTCGCTGTGACTTGCCTTCTGCTACTCGTTGCGACTTGCCTCCTTCTGGGCGGTCTCTTCCCTAGTCGTCGCGGCTTGCCTCCTGCTTCTATGGGTTCTTCCGTTGACTCCACCGGCCAGGAGGTTGTTCCGTCTGCAGATCGCCCGGCTTATCCGGCTAACATCCGCGATGAGCTGCGGGTCACCACTATTTCCCTCTCTGGGAAGAAGAATTTTATCCATTGGGTCCACTCTATTCGTCGGGTTCTTCAGTCCAAGGGCCTTTTGCCTCATCTTCTTCAAGCTCCTCCTTCTCCTCTTACCGACGACTGGCTCAGAAATGATGTCCGTGTTCAAACATGGCTCCTTAATTCCCTGGATGGCGAACCTTATTAGATGGTCATGTATCACAAAACGGCCAAGGCTATGTGGGATGAGTTGCACTCCTTGTACTCAGGCAGGGACAGTCTCCAGCATCTCTATGATATCCTCACTGATCTTCTAGCTCTCGACACTGGGGGCTTTGGATATGACCTCCTTTGTCGCTCGCGCCAAGACTCTTGTTAAGGCCTGGATCCAGCATCAACCGTCTACCAATGATCATGCTACTCAGCGAGCTCAGAAGGAGGCCGTCTGCATTGCCATAATGATGACTCGTGTTCCCCCTCACCTCCAGAGTATTCAGACTCAGGTTCTGGCTTCCTGCACCATACCATCCTTATCTGATGTGTGCTCCATGCTCCTCCGTGTTTCACCTCCTTCGGATACTTCTGCGTCTTCCCCCTCGGCCCTTCTTCAGCAAACCCCTCCCCCTTACTTCCCCCACCTACCTCCGCTCGTGGTGGATGTTCGGGATCTAGGGGCCGGGGGCGTGGTGGTCGAGGTCGGCCGAAGTGTTCCTATTGCGGAAAGGACGACCACTTTGAGGCGACCTGCTACAAGAAGAATGGTTATCCTTCTCGTCCGTCGGCCTCTGTTGTTGCTGACACATCCTCTGTCGGCCCTCCTGACCTTGAGGCCATTCGTCTCCAGCACCAACAACTTCAAGGACTGCTCAACCAGCCCTCTGCCTCCCTCGCCTCTTTCTCCAACACAGGTACTGCTTGTTTATCCACCAGTCCGCGCTGGATCGTGGACTCGGGTGCCACTCATCACAATACATCGCTGCGGCCATCCCAGTACTCGGATTCTTCTCATCCGAAATGTATCACCGTGGCAAATGGGGAGATGGTTCCAGTCTCCGGCTCGGCTGACCTTTCTCTCAGCCCATTGCTCTCCCTTCGCTCAGCTCTTCATGTCCCGAGCTCCACGTTCAATTTACTTTTTGTTGGTCGCCTTACTAATGATTTAGATTGCTCTGTCATATTCACCTCTTCTTTATTTTTCATTCAGGATCGGCGGACGTGGACTACCATTGGTAAAGGCACACTGCGGAACGGGCTCTACCTCCTCGATGACTCTCCCACTGTCCTATCCTCTGTATCCTCCAGTGAGTGGCATCTACGTCTTGGGCATGCCCCACTCCCAGTCCTCCAGCGAGCTCTTCCTGAGATCTCTCTTCACCTCTTTCAGTACGAGTCATGTATCTTCGGCAAGCAACCGCGCTCTTCTTTTCCTGCACACTATACCCGGAGCACTGCTCCTTTTGATTTAGTACATTCAGATGTTTTTAAAATTACTAGTGTTTTTGGTTATCGCTACTTTATTACGTTTATTGATGATTACTCTCGCACGACGTGGCTCTACTTCGTGATCGTACCGAGCTTCCCCGGTTTTTTGGGTCTTTGTCCTTGAAACCCGTACGCAATTTCATACCACCCACAAAACATTGCGCACTGATAATGCTCGTGAATATACTGGTCACGGCTTTTCAGACTTGTGCTCTGAATTCGGGATAATTCATCAAACATCATGTGCTTACACACCCCAGCAAAACGGTGTTGCCGAACGCAAGAACCGGCACTTGTTTGATGTTGTCCGCTCTCTCATGCTTCAAATGCATGTTCTCAAACCCTACTGAAGCTTTGTGGTCTCCACTGTGTGCTTCCTTATCAATCGTCTCCCTTCCTCCGTCCTCAACTATGCTACTCTGTTCAGTCTTCTGTTTCCCTCTACTCCGGCCTTCCCTCTCCTGCCTCGCATATTTGGTTGCACCTGCTACGTCCACCGACTGGGCCCGTCCTCGGACAAATTGGATCCCCGGGCGGCTAAACATATCTTCGTCGGGTATTCACGTACGCGGAAAGGCTATGTATGTTATTCTCCCGCTACCCGCAAGGTCTCCGTTTCTGCTGATGTTACCTTCCGGGAGGATCAGCCGTTCTTCTCTACTCCCTTACCCACTTCACTCCCACCGACAACTCTCCCGCAACTCCTCCCACGCCCTGTTATCCCTGTTACTGCACCTTTACCACCACTCCCACCTGCTCTGGCTCATGTGCCTTCCAAACCGCCTGTCATTAGTGTCTACACTCGTCGCCCTTCCGGTCCCGTTGCCCCTCTGCAGTCGGCCTCGACCTCGGCTACTTCGCACCATGCTGATCAGGTAACGGCCTCCACTGCTCATCCTCTGGCACACTGTGTCTCCCTGCATCGCCTTTCTCCCCACCTTCACACATTTGCCACTTCTTTTTCCTCGATTTCGATCCCTAACTCTGTGCAGGCAGCACTTCAACATCCTGGTTGGCGGGCCGCCATGGAGGAGGAAATGGCCGCTCTCTGGGCCAACCTAACATGGACTCTCGTACCCCTCCCTTTGGGTCAGAAACCGGTTGGGTCTAAGTGGTTCTTTGTCATCAAACATGTTGATGGAACGATTGACCGTTTGAAAGCTCGTTTGGTGGCTCGCGGCTTCACTCAACAATAGGGGATCGACTATGAAGAAACTTTTTCTCTGGTAGCCAAACTCAACACCGTTCGCATCCTCATCTTCGTGGTTGTCCATCGCCGATGGCCCTTACTCCAACTGGATATTAAGAATGTCTTTCTGAATGGCGATCTCCATGAGACAGTTTATATGCATCTACCTCCCAGGTTTGAGACCACGGGGGAGTCTCAGGTATGTCGTATTATGAAGGCCTTGTATGGCCTCAAACAATCCTCACGGGTGTGGTTTGACAAGTTCAGCAAGACCCTTCGGGAGGTTGGTTTTACTCGGAGCTCGGCAGATTTCTCGTTGTTCACTCGTCACCGAATAACGGGAACGGTTCTTCTGCTGGTATACGTTGATGATATCATAATTACAGGAGACGACTCGAAAGGAATACAGGAGGTCAAACTACATCTGAGCTCTGTATTTCAAACAAAAGATATGGGGCCCCTTCGATACTTCTTGGGTCTTGAGGTGGCCAGATGGTCGGATGGTCATGTCCTCTCTAAGCGGAAGTACTGCCTCGACCTCCTTCATGATGCTGGCTATTCAGGTTGTAAGCCGATTGACACCCCAATGGAGGTAAATCACAAGTTGTGCGCTCAGGCATCTGACTCAGATCTCCTACTCCAGAATCCAGAGTATTATCATCGTCTCGTTGGAAAATTGATCTACCTCACGGTAACCAGACCAGATATCTCCTTCACGGTTGGTATTGTTAGTCGATATATGCATTCCCCTCGAAGATCTCATCTTTAGGCTGTTGAACGCATTCTCAGATACCTTAAAACGGCTCCTGGTCAAGGACTGGTATACAAAACCTCATCTTCAGCTCCAACAGTAGTGGCATATTCTGATACTGATTATGCTGGTTCCCTTGATGATCGACGGTCAATCAGTGGCTATTGCACATATTTTGGGGGACATTTGATTACCTGGCGAAGCAAGAAACAAGCGGTCGTTGTTCGATCATCAGCTGAGGCAGAATACCGGGCCATGGCGTCGGTGGTTTCAGAACTGACGTGGCATGAAAGTCTCCTTACTGATCTAGGTGTAAAGCTCCCTTCCCCAGCTCTCCTCCTCTGTGACAGCCAAGCTGCTATACATATATCCAAGAACCCGGTCTTCCACGAGAGAACAAAACAAATTGAAGTCGACTGTCATTTCGTCCGGGAAAAGGTCCAAATGAAGAAGCTCGAACTGAATCATGTTCCTGGGACTGAACAAGTTGCGGATGTCCTCACAAAGGCTCTTTCCAGTACCCACTTGTATCAGTGCTTGTCCAAGCTTAGCGCATACGATTTGTACGCTCCAGCTTGCGGGAGAGTGTTAGAAAAACGCATGTAAAGAGCTCATTATTGGGCCCCTTTCTTTATTGTTTTTCTTTCTCCTCTCCTTAGTCTCACATCTTATATACGATTTCTTCCCTCTTTCTCCCTCCTATATATTTGTATTCTCTCATTGTATTTGGATATACAAGCAATACACAAGTTTTGAGCTTTTTCAACAAAATACATATTATACAACAAAATCGGAGTAGAGATCTCTTTTGAAACTGATGGAGAGGCAGGTCCTAAGATGACTATTTGTGCTACACGCTATGGTGGCGAGCTAAACTTGCAATAATAAAATGTTATAAATAATATTACAAGACAAGCCACAATCAAGTCAAGCTTCAAAAAAAGGAAATATATGTTGTAATATTATGTGAGAGTATGGGAAAACAAATGCACAAGCAAAAAAGTCCTAAGAACTCACAAGAAACTTGGGAGCAACAATTACAACCCAAAACATAGAATGAACAAACAATTCTACACTAAGATTCAATGCAACAAAACTATAGGTCACAAAATACTTACAGGTAGAAAGCTTGGGGGAATGCCCATGAAGGTGCGAGGACGGAGAGGTGAAGGGGGGTGCACAGGGGCAGTTGGAGGAAGACTCGGGGCTGTGTGAAGCTGCTGGGCTGCTGGAATCTCTGATTCCAGCAGCTGTGAAGGGGTAACAGCTCTGGAAGAAGGCCCGAACAGGAATCAGGCTATGGGATGCTGAATAGTGTGCCTGGACAAGGGATAAGGCTTGCAGACAGCTGAAGCAGGAACCTGTAATTGTCACGGGAAGCAAGGGGCGGACGAACGGAGGAGAGCTTGGCAACGGAACAGTAGCAGGAAACTCGCAGCCTTGCTGCCAGATGAAGCAGATGGTGTCATGAGGGAATAACCAGCGGTGGCGGGACTAGAGATGCTAGGGAATGCTCAGCCAGAGGCTGTGAGGCGGGGCTGCAGGAAAATGAAGAAGTTGGCACTGTTTTCCTCTCAAGGACTGAATTTTTGAGGAAGTGATTGGGATGGGGTAGTGGAGTGGTGTCTACGATTGGAATGGAAGTGCGGGAGGGGGTGACCGGCCAAGGGAGGTTGGGGGTGATCTCCGGAGGATATGGTAGTGGACAGAGGTGGTGGTCGCCGGATTAAAGCGGAATTGAGGTGAAAGTGGAGGAGGATTGGTGGGGATGGTGGGTTGGCCGACAAGTGGAGGTAACAAAAGGGGGTGGGGGGGTGGCCAACTAGGGGCGGTAGGGCAGATGGAGGTGTCACCGGTTAGTGGAGGTGTCGCCGGTTAGTGGAGGTGGAGGGAAAGGGAGGGTGGAGGGCTAGATGGAGAGGGGAGGTGAGAGGTAACTTCCAAGCTTCGCACTTGGATTTCATCGTCAAAGAGCCAGGTGATCAAAAAAAGTTCCACTTAACTTCCAATGTCTTCTAAATGAGTCTTCTAATCCTATTTATAAACTAAGGTTCCACCATGGACAGTTAAGATTCTCCGATCATGACGACCCTCCAAATAAATTAAAATAAAAAACCAAGAAAATACAAAAAATAACAAAAAATCATGCATCGTTGATCTACACAAACTGGACGACTTAGATCGTTGTGTAGCCTTATGTGTGTCGTGACTCCCTTCCCAATCAATTTCCCCCGCGTTGAAAGTATTCATCTCCGTGAATGATAATGAGTGTGCTCTAGTTTGAAGACAAGGTGAATCTCTCTAGCTTTGATAGTGTCCTGATCTCGTGGGTTAGGATCCCTGTAAAAACAGCAAACGGCTCGATGGTACTACTATTGTAGAGGCTGGAGACAGTATTGATGAAACCGATGTTGACGATCACAACGAGGATGGTGCTGCTGAAACTGGCGATGGCGCTGAAGATGGTGTTGCTCCTATAGGGGATGATGTTGAAGATGTCAGAGTTGAGTAGAGGAAGTCAGTGTTGAAGAAGGTACCGATGATGGTACTGTTGTTGTCGTGGATGTCAAAAATGGTGTTGTTGTTGATGCTGGAAAGGACATTGTTGTAGATGGCACTGAGCATGATGATGACAATGGTACTGGTGCTGAAGGTGCTATGAGTGGTGTTGGTAGTACTATCGTTGAATGGGTGGTAAAAGGAAGCTGATGGTGGAGAAGGTAGGGTATGCTGGGTCGAGGCTTTGACGTGATAGGAGGTAATGAACTCATGTAATTGTTGAAGCCAGTAACCTGACTTAACCTAGAGTTCGGACATGAAATTGCAGCTCCCACCTACTCTTCTCAAACCACCCTCTCGACGTGAGTCTCAGAACCAGAAACATACTGAGGGTCTCAGCTTGGAGGTCTCACCTCTTACCCGAAAGAATTAGAAGTTCTTCCCCTCCCTAGCCAGTGCTGAGCTAGGTGCCTTGGAGGAAGAAGATAGAAAATGTTCAACAACCTTTTCAAGGCACTTTATCGGTCTATTTATAGGCCTCTGAGTTTGACCTGCCGATAACAAAACTGAACAGACCTGAAATTACAAGAATACCCTGGGCTGGGTCTGCCAACAGTCAAACTCCGTTGTTCTGAAGGGTTATATGCAGACCACAAAGGGTAAAAGAATAAAATTACCTGGGGTAAAAGAGTAAAATCCTCTCTTAGGGATAAGAAGGTAAAAAGTAAAAACACATTTTTCTCATATGGAGAGTGAGAAAATAGCCGGCGGGTGAGACGAGCCTATTTGCTCGTATCGCGAGTCCCCCGCCTCGCGAGAGGCGTCTCGCCACAAAGGGCCAGCGCGTGACGCGAGAGCAGTCTCTCCACTCTGTTGTTCCCATCTCGTCCATCATATTCTGCCTCTTTTTAAGATACCGACGAGTTGACCATATGGTCCCACTCGCCCCTGCTGTCCTCTCGGACCTCTCGCGGATAACTCAGCACTCCCCCTCGAGTTGCCTCCCGCGAGCATGAGGTTGTACACAATCCCCGCTCTTTTCGAGGTTGTCTCAAGCTCGGAAAGAAAGTCCAACCGAGGCTCGTGGCGTTGAAATTCATTTGAGAGAATCTTTGGCGGGGCCCTCCTCTGGGGTCTATAAATACGCGACATTTATCCCCCTATTGGAGATTGTCCTCTTCCTCATCTCCTCATCTCTTCTACCATCGACATGTCTCATAGCCAGAGTTTCCGCGAGCGTCTCGCGATGGTCCGCAAGCAAAACAAGGCCAATGTGGCTTCCCTGGCCCCCGCTCTGTTTTGCACCCCGCTTATTTACCCTCGTCGTCTCGCCTGAAGAAGGAAAAAACCGCCGGCCCTCCCTTCTCGGCCGATGCGACTACTCCCACATCCTTGGGAGTCAATGAACCTCCCTCGCGTCCTCTGGAGAAAGACAGGTGATTCTCGACTCCTTCCCTCGCCTCTTTCCCCTTTTCTTTTTTCACCTTGCTTATTGACTTCATGCTTTTTCAGGGAAATCTCGCAAATTCCCCTCTGTCTGTGAATCCCCCTGACGTCACCGACAAACATTATCAAGACTCTGCCTCGCCTCAGCGATCCACGCCCCCTACTGCGAAGAATGACGACCTCTCGCGGCTTGTGGGGACTTCTCGCATCCCGAGTAAATGAACTAATCTTGTTTTTTGCTTCATATAGATTTCCATTCCCTCACCAGGTGCATTCGAGACCACCGGGCTAAACCTTCTATCCGTACAGCTTGCGGCCTCCAAGCCTTCTTGCGAGACCATCCTTCATTCTGATCTTCGATTTTTCTTGTGTAGGTATCCAGATCGACTAGGCAGCTGAGGACTTCTTTGGGCCTCCCGCCCTCTCGCCTCTTCCTCACCCAGTTGAGATTGAAGACTATCTGGGAGATCCTATGGATCCGCGGGAGACGAAGCGTAGGACGGTCGAGATGGAACGGGACAAGCAAGCCACCGACCGGCGCATCGACTAGCTGAAAATTGAGTGCGCTCGCCTCTCCTCCGAGATTGATGCTGTGATTGAAATAGATGAGACCGACCCCCAGGCCATCATAAGCGAGGTCGACCAGCAGCTTCGCCTTGCGCGTCGCGGTCTTGATGTCGTTCGCGCCTTTCATCTCCCTGGTCGGCCCCCATGTGTGGGGTCTCACGGTAGTATGCCGATTTATACCTGACCCGCTTCTTATCGAGATCCCTCTCGGGAAGTTGCCCCGAGGTCAGAAAGATGATGAAGGGGTCCATCCAAGACCCTTGTTGGTCTACCTCCATTAATTCTCCTTCCTCTATGGATGGCCTGAAGAGTTCAGTCACCGTTCCTCCGGCCCGAGGGCCATATTTGGCGAGCAGGTCAGCCTGAGCACTTTCATCCCTCGGGACGTGTTGAATCGAAAAGCTGCAGAATTGTTCGATGATGTCTTTGACCTTCACCAGATACAACTGGAGGGTGGGTTCTCTTGCTTCAAATTCTCCTTTGATTTGTCATACAACCACCATAGAGTCGTGGAGACCTTAATGTCATGTATGCACAGCTCCCGAGATAACCTGAGTCCCGCGATAATCGCCTCATATTCTGCTTGATTGTTAGTGATTGTGAAGTGGATCTTCAGAGCCTGCTCAATTCTGGTCCCTTCTGGACTTACCAAGATCATCCATCCTCCAAAAGAATTTTTTCCCGGCGCTCCATCTACTAGTATCTCCCAAGCAGCTCGAGGGGGTGCCTCAGCCTCTCGGACCTCGACTACGAAACCTGCCAGGAAATCGGCAACCGCTTGTGCTTTGATGGCTAACCGAGGAGTAAAAGTGAGGTCGAACTCACTGAGCTCTATCGACCATTTGGTCAACCTCCCAGAATGCTCCACCCCCTCCAGGATGTGGCGAAGGGGGTGATCCGTCACTACCTAAAACCTAATGGGCCTGGAAGTATAGCCTGAGCTTCCTGGCTGATATGATGAGAGCGAATGCCAGCTTTTCAAGGATAGGGTATCCGAGTTACGCCTTCTTCAGGACCCTACTTACGTAATAGATCGGGAACTGCCCTTTTCCTTCCGCTCGTACAAGGACCAAACTTACTGCCCCGGCCCCCACTCCTAGGTACAAGAATAAACCCTCCCCTTCTCTTGGCCCTTGGAGTAGCGGCGTCCGGGTGAGTTGTTGTTTTAGAGCCTGAAAAGCTTCTTCGCATTCGGTGGTCCACTCAAATTTTTCGCCCCCTCTTAGTGTTCGGAAGAAAGGTGAGCACTTCTCCCCCGCCCGGGAGAGAAATCCGCTTAATCGGGCCAGCTTGTCGGTGAGCCGTTGCACCTCCTTGGTGTTCTTTGGGGATTCTAATTCTAGGATTGTCTTCACTTTATCTGGATTGGGTTCTACTCCGGATGGGGTAAGGAGATGCCCTAAACATTTTCCTCAGTTGGCTCCGAAGACATATTTTAAGGGGTCAAGTCTCATCTTGTATTTCCTTAAGGTTTCAAAGGTCTCCTCTAGATCTAAGATGTGAGCCCTGAGATCTCGGCTCTTGATCATCAGGTCGTCCACATAAACTTCGAGGTTCCGCCCCTTCTGCTCTCGGAAGATTCGATCCATCATTCTTTGATAAGTCGCCCCCGCGTTCTTCAATCCAAAGGGCATCATGTTGAAACAGAAGCATCCATCCTCCGTGACGAAGGTGACATCTTTGACGTCCGGCGGGTGCATGCGTATTTGGTAATACCCTGAAAATGCATCTAGAAAGCTCATTAGTGAAAAACCGACGGCTGAGTCAACCAGCGCGTCGATTCGAGTCAAAGGATAACAATCCTTAGGGCATGCTTTATTCAAGAGAAAAAAATCCACACACATCCTCCATTTCCCCTCTCCCTTTTTCACCATTACAACGTTACTCACCCACCCCGGATATTTACATGCAGATATGAACCCCGCCTTAAGCAGCTTCTCTACCTCTTCTCTGATGGGTCCGGCCATCTTAGTGGCGATGGCCCTCTTCTTCTGTTATATAGGACGAGCGTTGGGGTCGAGGTTGAGACGGTGGCATGCCACGTCCGCGTCAACACCCGGCATGTCAGCTGCGATCCAGGCAAAGATGTCAATGTTCCTCTGCATGCACGCCCTGATCTCCTCCTGATCCTCGGGACCGAGCTCTCCATTGATTTTTACCTTCTCTTTCCTCCCTTCCTTGGTGAAGACCTCCATCTCCAGCACCTCCACTGCTGTCTTCAGCCTCGATGGCTCCTCTTTCTCCTGCTCCCTCGACATATCCTCCTGTTCTCTGGCTTCACAGTCCACCGTCCCGCGCTCCGCGGCGACCACGGCCACTTCCTTCAGAAACTTCTCCACCTCTTCCTCGCTTTGGATTCCTTCTTCCAACAGCGAACTTCCCTCTTCTTCAGCCGAGCTTACACCCTGGACGACTCCCCCACCTCCTCCATCTTTCTTTTTTCTTTCATCCCCCTCCACTTTCCTTCGACTCCACCTCTCCTTTCTCCTCCTCTACCTCCATCTCTCCTTCCTCTTCTTCTGTCGTTTTCGGCTCCACCGCAATGCCTCTCTCCATCTCTACTTCTCCTTCCCCTTCGACCTCCCTTTCTCCTTTCTCCCCCTCTACTTCGCCTCCGAACTCATGCTCCCATCGTTCCATCCTCTTCTCCATTTCCTCGGCCTCTCCTTGCCAAGAAATGGTATTCACCGCTGTCACATAGCACTCCCTGGCGGCCTTTGGATCTCCTCGTACTCTGATCTGGGTCCCCCCGACATTGAGCTTCAGGCATTGGTGGAAAGATGATGGGACACACCTAAAGGCACTGATCAAGGGCGCCCAAAAATGGTGTTGTAACTGCTGGGGGTGTCCACTATGACAAAACGACAATTCTTGGACAGCCCCCCCCCCCCCCCCCAGAGTCACCTGGAGTCTCACTCCCCCCTCGACTTCCTTCCTTTCTCCTGAGAATCCGAACAACGGCCCATCCGCTATCAGCACCCTTCGAGCCTCCACCCTCATCTCATTGAATGCTTTTTGAAGATAACATTCATCGAACTCCCATTATCGACCAGGATCCGCGACACCGTGAAGTTTTTGATGGCAGTCCGGATCACCAGCGCATCACAAAAGGGATCTTCGTGGTCCGGCAAGCCTTTCCGAGAGAAGGTGATTTTCCCGTCTGGGGGAGGGGCTTGTGACGTCGAGGCTACGCACCGACGGTACATGGTATGAAGGCTCTCCTTACAGGAAGCCTCAATCCCCACTCCCCCATGGATCACTCTTATCCCACCTCGATCTCCCGCATTTGCTCGGTCCACACACCGGTCCTCCTCCCCGGTCCCAGTCACCTCCACTATTCGCACTGGTAGTTGTTGTTCCCCTGCTCCCCTAGCTCTTTTCATCTCCAAAAATTTCGGGCAGGTAACCGTTGTGTGACCCTCCTCCTCATGGAAGTCACAATATAGCAATGCTACCTCCTCCCCTCGTCTCCCCTCCTGAGGATTCCTCCTTCCAGCTCCCGCTCCTGCCCTTCCTCTTTCTCTGCCTCTACCTCTCCCTCGACCGATGGTCATAGCTTGTTGCGGCGGGGGTAGGGGTGGTCTAGGACCATATCCCCACCCCTGCTAGTTGAACCTTTCTGGTCCTCCTTGATAGTTCCTTCCCCCTTGGAGAAAACCTTTTCCTTGCCCTTAGGCAGGGCCCCCTTGTTGCCGCCAACCCAACTCTTAATATGTCGGCGCCCTAGGCTCCTCCCTCCTTCTACCTTCTTGTTCTCTTCCCCCTCCTGGTTCTCTTGACTCGACCTCTGTCAGTCTTGTCAGTTTTCTAGTGAAGGCCGGGTTTGCCGCCTCCATTGCTATCTCTTTCGCGGCCTTTTCCATCAGTTCTTCAAACGACAGCGGCGCCTTCCGAGTTAGGCTTATCTTGAAGAAACCCTCCCGCAGTCCAACGGTGAAGGCCATCTGTAGAGCAAATCCAGACACTTTCTGAATATCCAAAATATCTTCCTGGAACCTGTCTACATACTGGGCCAAGGACTCATCCTCCCTCTGCCGGATCAAAAAAATCGACTCGGGATTTTTCTTCGTTTTCTTTGAGGTTGAAAAACGCAACTGAAAGCTTCTACTTAGATCTTCAAACGTGTACATTGAGCTTGTCGGGAGTTGATGAAACCAGTCCCTAACTTTATCTTTCAAGGTGATGGCAAAAAGACGGCACTTGAACACGTCCGTAATCGGCCTGATGGAGACCGCATCTTTGAACCATTGCAGGTGCTGGAGAGGGTCGTCTTTTCCCACGTAGTAGTTCATTTCGGGCTCCCTGAACCCTTCTGGGACTGGAGCTGAAAGGATCAACTCGCAGAATGGGGATCCTCTCGCCACGGGTCTCGCCGTCCCCACTCGCGCGACGACGTCTCCTAGCGAGACGGCAGTCGCAGGGCTTGGGAAACTCCCTTCCTGCCAGGTCTCGCCCGCCTCCTTCTACCAGCACTTCCTTTTTGGGTCGCCCCCCGGGGGCGTCCTCTCCAACTCTTGTCGAGACGAGCTCATCCTGTTGCGCGAGAGCGGGCTCCTGAGGTAAAGGAGTCGAGAAGTCGCCCTGCCGCGAGATCCCCTGTAACATGCCCATGATGCCTTTGATGGACGTCATGAATTCCTCCCTTCCTACGAATCCTCCCGGGTTCTCAGACCCGTCCCCGTCTCCTTCTCCATGACATCCCGCCATGAGGTAGTTCAAGATTCTTCTGTGTACGTTGCGGTCCACGCTCATCGCACCAAAAATGTTGAAGCCCGTAACCTGACTTCACCTAGAGTTCAGACCTGAAATTGCAGCTCACACCTACTCTTCTCAAACCATCTCGATGTGAGTCTCAGAACCATAAACAGACCGAGGGTCTCAGCTTGGAGGTCTCACCTCTTACCCGAAAGAATTAGAAGTTCTTCTCCTCCCTAGCTAGTGTTGAGCTAGGTGCCTTGGAGGAAGAAGATAGAAAGGGTTCAACAACCTTTTCAGGGCACATTATCGGTCTATTTATAGGCCTCTGAGTTTGACCTGCCGATAACAAAACTGAACAGACCTGAAATTACTAGAATACCCTGGGCTGGGACTGCCAATAGTCAAACTCCGTTGTTTTGAAGGGTTATATACAGACCACAAAGGGTAAAAGGGTAAAATTACCTGGGGTAAAAGAGTAAAATCCCCTCTTAGGGGTAAGAAGGTAAAAACACCTTTTTCTCATATGGCGAGTGAGAAAATAGCCGGCGGGTGAGACGAGCCTATCTGCTCGTCTCGCGAGTCCCCGGCCTTGCGAGAGGCGTCTCGCCACAAAGGGCCAGCGCGCGACGCGAGAGCCGTCTCGCTGATCTGTTGTTCTCATCTCGCCCATCATATTCTGCCTCTTTTTAAGATACCGGCGAGTTGACCCTATGGTCCCACTCGTCCATGCTGTCCTCTCGGACCTCTCGCAGATAACTCAACACTCCCCCTCGAGTTGCCTCCCGCGAGCCCGAGGTTGTACAGTAATTATGTTGCTTAATTATGTTGCTTATCAAATGGGGTCAAATATTCAATGTTAAATTCATGTGATTCCCATATTCTAAGAAATATTAAATTCACAAGCATTTGTCTCAATTCTCCTAATGATTGTATAAGGTCTCATTCACCTTGCTGTGGAAAAAATCATCAAGGGTGTGATGATCATTTAAGTAAACATGTAAGGTATCAAAACTAATAATGATGGCATCAATCCCCATGTCATCGAGAGCACTCTCACTCTCGGTTGACTCATGGATAGTAGAAAAAATCATCACAAGTGGCAGTCTATCCGAAAGTTCTTCAAGAAGAGTGTAGGAAAATTCATGGCAAACAGGACAATCACCAAAATAAATGCCAAAGATATTGACACTATAAGAAAGCATTCAGATGTGTCCAGTGCCTCTAAGGATGGAAAACTTGCACGGTAGCTCACTAGGTAGGAGAGAAAAAACCTCATAATATGTGCAATGGGTAATAGGATAAGTTCCTGAGAAATCAAGAGCCAGGGTGTGAAAGACGGGCCCTATGCGCCCAATACTAGACTCCACATGGACCACATCCTCAGGGACGAGTAGGCTCCAAGGTATAACGAAAACAAAGGGCAGTTTAGCGCACAAAGCATACCCACACAGCGAGGGTCCGGGGTATCACTGCAATAAATTTCAATGATTCTATGCATGCACAAGAGATCTTATTTGAGTCTCATCTTCAATATGGCTACGCGTAGGTACCAAACGCCCAATGCTAATGTAGCTTTCAGGAACATTGGTGATGATCACACTGCTACATTTCTCAATTTGAACTACAAGGTTAAGGGTACACTCATTCTCACTATCCAAATGTGGTTTCTTTGTAGTGCCCCAACCTCCTAGATAGTATTACGTCAAACTAAGCACTTATGTGTTTTATGTAATTTCTAATGTGATCAATTTGAGATTGTATGTGGTAAAAATGAGCTATCATAAGTTTTTGAAAGTCAATTGTCGAAATCCCGGTGTGACATTTTCATGATGGCAGCCTATATGAGGCTCCTAATAAACATCGGGAAATGTTGAGGAATTAACTCGAACCCTACTAATTGCGGGTCGAGGATGATGATCATCGTCATAAGGATACGACATCTGGAGTGAAGCTCCATGAGGCTGAATGTAACGAGGCTCTAGATCCTCAAATAAAGGAGATGAATAATATGGATGTCTCTGGCAATAACGTGAGTGCCTCTCTTGATTAGATACCCGGGGTCGTACTTAGGGTCGAGCATAAATGGGGGGTTGAGGGCGATAATAACCATCATAATAATACAAAAAATATCTCCAAAAGAACTCTATGGGATCAAACATAGGCAAACTATGGTTCCTCAAATAGATGAGAAGAGTAGCAACGACTACTATGATATGACATGGATGACATATAGACTCTAGTTTCGTATATCATAAACTAAGTGATGGGGATCAGCCGCATGATCAACATTGGACTTCGGGCCACCACTCAGTGGGGGCTGCATTTGCATACTCGCGCAGGAGGCGTTGATCTGATCGCCGATCCGACACCACAAGCGCGTCGGAAGCGCCGTTTCTACATTTCTATGTTTTTTTGGACATTTTGTGTTATTTGGGTATCGAGCGTAGTAATCAAACATGATCGTTCACGCTGGGTGCCCTAGTCTCCCTTTCTCTATAAATAAGGGGAGGACAACCCGTTTGAGGCATTGTTAGCCTTGTGGAAGATTCCAGAGTGGAAAATCAAATCGTGGTGCAATGTCATGAGACCCCGGGGTGCGACGTCCCGGTACATTTTTGTTTTCCACTTCATTTTCATAGCCCCCCCCCCCCCCCGACTCTCATCCACAACTCATAACTGCCCTACTCGTGCCCTACCACGATCTCGTAGGCCGAAATCAGCAACCCGACGGAAGATCGATAGCCCCTCCCCTTCCCGAATCCGCTCTAGGACACCGCGTCCCTTTAGATTCAAGAAGCCAACAACCCATCCTCTCGATCCCAGAGCAGGTCGACCACTACCTAGTTTCCACACGCCAAAACAAATGACCCTAGACGCTGCTAGCCGAGGCCGCCGGCCACCCCCTGCCCTGTTCACCCCTTTTCCTACCTGCATGCACAAAAACGACCAATCCCAACTTGTTCCTGCATCAGAGCCTTGCTTTCTCAACAGCCGCTAACTCCATCAATAAAACTGACCACCCCTCCCTTCCCTGCAGCAGAGGAAGGCAGATAAAAACAAAGATTTTCATTTAACCAGCTACTAGCCAAGGCTGAGGACAAAACCAACGACCCTCGACAATGTTAGTCGAGGCCGCCGGACACCCCCTGCCCTGCCTTACTTCCTATCTGCTTGTGAGTATTTTTGTACTTTGTTTTCTACTTTATTGAATATTGGTTGATTATCATATACATGTATAGGATGCTAGATTATTAGTGTGATTATTTTCCTTTTCTTAGTTTTCAAACGTCGCGGGGCACCAGCCAGCTAAACGGAGGGGGTTTCTCACAAGCTAGGAGAGGAGGAGAAGAGGGAAGGAAGGAAGCCTTGTGCTCGAGTGGAGCAAACGCTGTAGTTGCGGGGATAGAGGAGAGAAGCTAAACAGCGGGTTGATCAGAGAGGAGAAGAGGTTGATCGTGTGAAGGAATATGAAGTGCTCACTGGACTGTTTACTTGAAGTTGTTGTGAACGTGTTGTATTACGAAGCCAATTTAATCTTATTGCTAAAATTAATTTTGGATCAAATCAAATCAAAAACGCATCATATTGTTTAGATTTGTGCGAGTCCCTTCTAGTCCACTCACATAAGTTTAAATTATTGTTGACACACATCTCACAGCCTACCCTACATCATATTTGGTATCAGAATCACAGGATAAGGCCACTTATATGTTACTTAGCGGTAGACCTTATCATCAATCCATGCCCGACCCAAACCTTTCCAACGAGAGAACCACTAACTCTGACTCTGAAATGACACATATGGAATATCAACGGCTAATGATAGATCGGTTCGATAAAATGAATGCTCAATTTGACGACCTGCGCGCATCAGCATCTAGACTCACATCCTTGAAGATCATCAGGAGAACTTATGTTACTCCCAAAGCAGGGAGAACTCACCCACTCCACATCTGACGTTTACACTTTGAGGAAGAACGAGACTCCTTCCCACCTCAAGATTGTTGTGCTAGAAATCAACCACCACGAGAGCCTGCCTCATATCTGAGGCGACCCATCGATCACATTCACGACCTTCGACCTGGACCTAAACATCCCCAACCTCAGAAAGACTACCCGCCTCGACACCCAACAACTCATGATCGAATCTAAGGCCGTTTTGACTATGGGAAGGATGATTATTTTAACGAGTATCCTGGGGCCATGTAGAGCACCACACGCGGAGGACGGCATCACTCGTCACATATGCATTGAGGCTCCCACCTTCGACAGTAAAATTGACCCGAAGGCCTGTGGTGATTGGCTTCAGGAGATGGATCACTATTTTAAGTGGTATGATATGACAGATGAGTGTCGCGTTAAATTTGTGAGGATGAAGTTAGTTGACCGAACCAAGATTTTTTGGACCAGCCTAGAGAGGTCACTTTATCGAGATTGATAGTGTTATATTATCAGTTGGGAGGACATGAAGTGACAATTGAAGGATAAATATCTTTCCACCTCCTATCAAGACCAGTTGGTAGATCAACTTTATGTTTTGCGCCAGGCAGGCTATCTGTGGTGGACATGTCACAATTTGACGAGCTATCTGCGAGGAGTGATTTACGAGAGGAGACTAGTGTCACCGCCTCTCGATTTTGTTCTGGCTTGAGATCGGAGTTAAGTAGAGAGCTTATTCCACATCGAATGGAGACGGTAGAGCAAGTTTATCAGATGGTCGTCGAGTATGAGCAGTACCTGCAACTTGCTGGTGCCCATTAAAATCCTTCCAGATCAGAAGGGCCCACATTTAGGAGGCCACCACCGGTCACTACCACGTCTGCAGGACACTCTCATGTTCCTATGGGCACGAAGAGTAAGGTTATCTCCACCAAACCTAACACGGACACTAGGTCAGGGTAGGCTCAATGTTTTTGCTGCTCTGGCATGGGTCATATGACGGCCCAATGCCCTATGAGAAATTTGTCAGTTGAAGAAGGCAAACCCAGTGTGGATGCTGAGGAGGTCGTCGATGAGGAGATTGTTGCCACCGTCGAGAACAGTTAGGAGAGCAATGTTAAGCGCTCCCTAGAGGTAGGTGTTATACGCCGAACATACAGGTTACCCAGAGGTGCCTAGTTCCAATCACTCTTGCCCCGTTTGAGGATCGTGTTTGGTGCGGCGTCATCCCCATGGATGTCGCCCACGTTCTATTAGGGAGGCCTTGACTCTACGACCGCGATGTCATGTGTTTCGGTCGCTCAAACACGTGTATTCTACGACAAGGGGCGTATGATCATATTGACACCGACCCAACCCAAGGAGATATCCAAGGGGAAGGACACACCCTCCACTACCACGAGTTCATCCAGGTCGTTGCATATTTTGTAATGCAGTGAGTTTCTTAGAGAGAGCGTAGATGCTGACATATTCTATAGAGTGGCCTCCACCATGGCTTCTGATGTTCCTATGGAGATCCTTGATGCCCCCCCCCCCCCGAGGTTTAGCGTATTCGTGATGAGTATGTTGATATTGTGCTGAATGATTTACCCGACGAGTTACCCAAATTGTGTGACATCTAGCACGTCATAGATCTAACACCGGGGACCTCGCTCCCGAACCTACCACATTACCGAATGAACCCAGACAAGCATGTTGAGCTCAAAGGGCAGGTGGATGAGCTTTTTTGGAAGCAGTTCATATGCAAGAGTTTGAGTCCCTGCGCGGTACCTGCCCTTCTCACTCCAAAGAACAGGAAACGTCGTATGTGTACCAATAGTAGGGCTATCAATAAAGTTACTATCAAGTATTGATTCCCCATTCCCCGATTAGACAACTTGCTCGACGCGATGGCTGGTTCCTAGATATTCTCAAAGATAGATCTGCGCAATGGGTACTACTAGATCAAGATTCGTGAAGGAGACGAATGGAAGACGGGCTTTAAGGCCAAAGATGGTCTCTACGAGTGGTTGGTCATGCCTTATGGGATGTCTAATTCCCCCAACACTTTCATGCGAAGCATGACTCAAATATTGCAGACCTACATGGCAAATTCTTGGTCATCTACTTTGACAACATTTTGATTTAAAGTCACTCTCCAGATGGCCATCTGAGCCATTTGAGGCACTTATTCGACATCCTTCGAAAGGAGAAACTATATGTGAACTTGAAGAAGTGTTCATTCCTGGCTGATTATGTGCACTCTCTCGAGTTTACCATATCAACATCTGGTGTGTATATTGACACAGACAAGGTCTGTTTCATTCGTGAGTGTCACATTCCATCGACAATCACTAAAGCATGTAGCTTCCACGAACTAGCCACCTTCTATATGAGGTTTGTCCGGGGATTTAGCATCATCGTGGCCCTCTTCACGAGCTACCTGCGGAAGGGAGATTTGTAGTGGGCGGTGGTCGCCAATTTTGCTTTCATAGAGATCAAGGAGAACCAGATGACATCCCCTGTTTTGAGATTACTCGATTTCTTTAAGATATTTGAGATAGTTTGTGACGCATCTGGTGTTGGCATTGGTCGAATACTTGCAGGATTTTCACTACGTTATCAAGCACTGTACGGGTGTTGAGAACAAGCATGTTAACATCCATAGTCGTCATGTCACCCAACTCCACACACCGAGCACTTGTGCGACTAGTTTTGATCGACTACCTACGGAGTATCCCACTTGTACTGACTTCAGTGAGATTTACTCTAGATTGATGAAGGATTCCCCTGATCCCACTTAGGGGTATGAGATCGTAGAGGGATATTTATATCGTGAACCTGTCCTTGCATTCCCCGGACCTCCTTCCGAGACTTTCTGATTTGGGAACTACACGCGGGTAGCGTTGCAGATCACTTCTGCAGAGACAAGACGATTGGATTGGTTGAGGACCATTTTTATTGGCCCGCCCTGAAGAAGAATGTTGCAAGAGTTGTGCATCACTGCAACACATGTCAGACTGTGAAGGGTTCAAAATAGAACGATACCCCCTTCCAGTCTTGCACCAGTCTTGGGTTGATATCAACATGCATTTTGAACAGGGCCTTCCTCGCACTGAGGAAGTATAATTCCATTTTCGTAGTAGTAGACCGGTTCTCGAAGATGTCCTATTTTATTTCATGTCGCAAAACCGCAGATGTGACCGACGTAGCAATCTTCTTCATGAGAAACATCTTCGTTTACATGGTTTATCCAAGTTCACAATGCCTGACCGTGGCATATGATTCATGAGTTGTTTTTGAAAAACATTATGACATAAAACAGGTACGACCCTGAATTTTTCCACAGCTTATCATCCACAGACAGACGGCAAGACTAAGCTCGTAAACAAAAGTTCGAAAACTTTGTTACAGTATCTAGTTGGTGAGCACTCGTCGATTTGGGATTTTGTGTTGCTCATAGATGAATTCGCGTACAATAGCTATGTCAATAGGTCTACATGCATGAGTCCATTTCATATAGTGTCAGGATATGAGCCTAAAAAGCCTGTTCACCTCACCCCGATTCCATTTAGCGACACGCCCTAGTGACTCTGTTGAGTCCTTCATCCATCATATACATGAATTGCATTAATTGATTTGGAAGAAAATTGCTAGTCGTAATGAATTATATAAGGCACAAGAAGACGAGCACAGAAATGAACAATATTTTTAGGTGGGCAAGTAGGTCCTGGTTAGAATTTGAATGGAGAGGATCCCAAAAGAGGACCCTAAAAAGCTACATCCTAAGAGAATGGGTCATTGTAGGATTATAAATAAAATTGAAATAAGTGTCTATGAGATCGAACTCTCGATAGATATGTGCATTTATCCTGTATTCAATACAGAAAACTTGACACTCTACTTTGAGCCTCTCAAGCATAATGACATCTACCTTGAGCCACCTCCAACACCTTCCCCCTTACAGCCTGACCTATACACTGACCTACGTGGATGAGCACCTACGGTCTTGTCTGCACCACCTATGATTGCACAGGTTACTCTGGATACCCCAGCACGAGAGGTGATAGTTGAGAACATTTTTGATATTGTGGCGTACGAGTGTACCAACAACCCAGACGATTCATCTTGTTGTTACTTGGTGCACTGAAGTGGTTTCCCCACCTTTGATGACGCTTGGATTTTGACGACGGGGCTTGATGGACTTGCCCCTGATCGTCAACGTCAGAACAATCATCTTCATTTATCAGAGATGAATGCTTTTCAATCTGGGGGAGTTGATGGGGATCAGCTACAGGCTTGACACTGGACTTCAGGTCACCACTCAACGAGCCCCGCATTTGTGTACTCGCGCTCCAGAACACCACCTCCCTCTCGGTTCAAGAAGTCGACAGCCCATCCTCTAATTCCCAAAGCAGGCCAACCCCCACCTGGTTTCCGCACGCCAAAATCAGCGAGCTTCGACACAGCTAGTCGAGGTCGTTGGACACCCCCTGCCTTGTTCTCCATTTTTCCTACATGCAGGCAAAAAAAACAACCAGTCCCAACCAGTTTCTGCATCCGAGCCGTGCATCCCCAACAGTCGAGCATTGCTTTCTCAACAACCTCTCACTCCACTAGCAAAACTGACTTCCCCTCCCTTACCAATCGCAGGGTGGAGTTTTCCCAGTCCACGCACAAACCTGATGGCTCCAATTGCTGCTCCATATTCCGTACAGCAACTCGTCTACACTCGCCGCTAACTGAACCCCTTTGCTTGTGAGTATTTTTGTATTTTGTTTTTCTACTTTATGGAATATTGGCTGATTATCACATGCATGTATAGGATAGTAGGATGTTGGCTTATTAGTGTGATTTTTTTCCTTTTCTTAGTTTTCCTATAAAATTTCTCATTTGTGCAAGTGTAGTTTTACGCCCTTTGTGCTAAAGAAGACGTGTTGTTTGCTTGTTTAATTGAAGTTGTTGTGAATGTGGTGTTGTATTGTGAAGCCTATTTAATCATAATGATAAACTTAATTCTGGAGCGAAACAAATCAAACACGCATCATATAGTTTATGTTTGTCCGAATTCATTCTACTCCACTCACATAAGCTTGCATTAGTGTTGGCACACCTCTCACAGCCTACCTTGCGTCACTAAACCCAAACTTAGTTCTCTGATACCAAACTGATGCAGGACAGTTCTAGAAAAACAAATCGTTCGAATGAATGATTGAAAGAATTAGACAGAAATCTAGAAAATGCAACAATTGAAATTATAAATAAAATATGACACGGCAATCATTGTCAAGTAGAGCTTCTATTAAAAAACAAGTAATGTATTACACATGCAGGAGTGCTAGAAAATCAATACTTGAACAAACAAAACTCGGCAAGTCGTAAGATAATATTTACACAAAGATTACAAACTTATATAACTCAAAACATGGAATGAACAAACAATTCAACACTAAGATTCATTGCAACCAAACTATAACCCGCAATAATTACAGATAGAAGGGTCAGGTGAATGCCCGCAAAGGTGACAGAGGATGGAGAGGCGAAGTGGGGTGCACAGGGCCAGTTGGAGGAAGACTCGGGGCTGTGTGAAGCTACTGGGCTGCAGCAAAAAATTACTGCAGCTGTGAAGGGGTAACAGCCCTGTAAGAAGGCCCGGCTGCAGGAATCAGGCTCTGGGATGCTGAACAGTGCTACCCAACCTAAGAAAAGAGAGATGCGGAGGCTTTGAAACCAAAATGGGACTTGTGGGAGGGAAACAGGCTTACCGTGGAATGGGAGGAGGCTGCAGGCAGTTGGTGGTTGTGGTTTTTTTTTGTGTGTGTGGCGCGCCGGGGGTGTTGTGCGCGAGGGGGGGGGGGGCGTTCTCAGGTAGAGTAGATAATGGTGGAGATGGACTGGGTTTAAGGCTTGCCGGCTGAAGTAGGAACTGTAATTGTCATGGACAGCAAGGGGGCCGACTGGAGAAGGGCTGGGCGGTGGAACAGTATCAGGAAACTTGCAGCCATGCTGCCGGCTGAAGCAGATGGTGTGGTGAGGGAAGGCGCAGTCTAGAGATGCTGGGAATGCTCGGCCAGAGGTTCTGAGGCGGGCTGCAGGAAATTGAAGAAGTTGGCTTTGCTTTCCCCTCCAGGAAGGACTCTAGGGTGAGATTGTGCGGGAGGGAACGGTTATAGTGGCAATTATGAGATTGTGCTGGGAAGTGCTGACTGTGTGATTTGGTAGCGGTGGCGGTGGGTGGTGTGTGTGTGGGGTGGGGGGGGGGGGGGGGGGATGATTAGGGAGTTAAGGAGGGAATTAAGGGAATAGTGGGAGGTGGGGGGTTACGAGAGATTTTAGGAGTGGATTTACTGTTTAGGAAGTGGTTAGGATGGGGGTAGTGGGTGGTGGCCTAGGATTGGAATGAAAGGGGGAAGGGTGGCTGGTCAGAAGAGGTTGGAGTTGATCATCGAAAGTGGTGGTGATCGCCGGAAAACTGAAATGAAGCGAATTGAGGTGGAAGTGAAGGAGGGAAAGTGGGGATGGTGGGGTGGCCGGCTATGGGAGGTGGGGTGGATGGAGGGTGGCCAATTAGTGAAGGTGGAGGGAAAGTGTGGGTGACCGGCAAGATGGAGGGGGAGGGTGGTAACTTCCAAGCTTCGCACTGGGATTCCAGCTTCGACACTGGGTCATCAAAGGGAGAACTTCCACTCAATTTTCAATGCCTTCTAAATGAGTATTCTATCTCGAACTATAGACTAAGGTTCCATCATGGATTGTCACGATTCTTCGATCAAGATGCCTCAAAATACATTAATATAAAAATAAAAAAAATCCAAAAAATAACTAAAAATCATGTATCATCGATCCACACAAATAGACTGCTCCGATCAGTGTGTAGGCCAATGTTTATTGTGATCCTCATCAAAAACTTTTTTGCAAAGTGCACCCTCGAAATCGAGCCAAGTTATCATTAATGAAGAAATCGAGCGAAGTTATCCTAATGAAGACACTGAGAATAGCTATGTATAGGTTTTTTGGCAAAGTGCACCCTCGAAATATAGGTTTTTGGTAAAATGCACCCCCCATAATGGTTTTTTTGGCAATGTGCACCCTAGGGTGTACATTTTGGCCATTTTATTTTTTGCCTATTGAGGGTGCACTTTGCCAAAAAAACCATTTTGGGGGGTGCATTTTGCCAATTTTAAACTTTCGGGGTGCAGTTTGTCAAAAGCCAATATTTCGAGGGTGCACTTTGCAAAATAGGCGAAGGCATGTATAATATGTTTTCACATCTTATAATAAGTTCAACATAAAGCCATAAACCAATCCATCCGCATTGAGTTATCCTATAAGCAAACACATGCATTATATGAAGAAGACGAGCAAACCTATAAGTTTCTTAATTAAGTTTACAACAATAATTGCTTAACCAAACTAGATGTTCCCTTTAATGGCAAAAGACATGGCTGAAGTCGATCTATGTGCATAAAGCAAGCCCACCTAATTCAAACAATGTCAGGATGAGTAAAGGTGTGTGAGAGGCGATGTATAGTTCTGAAAGAAGTATGAGCGTTTCAGCTAAATTACACAACTGACATTCGGAAGGTAACCAATTGTCATAAAAATCCTCAAAGATGGGCAAGCATTCTTCATTAAGCATTTGCAAGTCTTCATGAAAATTTGCTTCAGAACTAAAGCTCTTTCTAATACAAGAAACAATGGAGACAGATAACCCACCCCAAGAGTGCTAGTAGGAAGAGCACCTGTAAGGAGAACCAAGAAGAGATGAGTGCTCATAGGAAGAGAACCTGTAAGGAGAACCGAGAAAATCTTTTTGAAGATGGGCAACATCCACATGATGTCACTAAATTCAATCATCATAAACCCAACAGTGAGAAGTTCACATCAAAAAAGTTGGGACTCGCTCCGCAATTCTATGCTCTTTTGTTGAAACAAAATGAGATGGATTGCTAATAGTAGAGTGGTGCACCTTAAAATTTGTTATCCCCAACCAATAAATAAATGAATTCAACCAATACATGGATGAATTCACATACAAGGCAGTTCATCTAAAGACCAATTTATTGCTTAAGACAATAGTAACAATCATCAAGGATGGGAAAAGCTTCATAGCTGAAATGTTGTTAGTCTTGCTCAAATATTAAACTTTGAATTTGCAAGGAAGTCAAAAGGATGATGAATTAGAGATACAAACTCACACCATGCAGCCTCTAACTAGAAGTAAAGTTCATCTCTTGATACGAAGCGGCCGCCACATACTATTTTAGTTTATGTAGCCATGGGAAATTTTGTAATTTGTATTTTCCCCCACTCACCTATATATATGAGTGGTAGTTTTTTTAGGGAGACACTTTTTGTAAGTCTAGAATTTTGGCTCTTTTGGATGCGTGGGATGCACCACTACGACGGCCACCGGGCGGGTAATGTCTTTGAGCTCCTCAGTTCGGTCCGCCAGTCTGACTGAGTAGCAACTTACATCGACGAATCCATCACGGTCACTACGCATGTCCCCGACCTAGCCCCCGACCACTACTTGGGCTATTTCCTGGCGAGTATGCACCCCCACCTCCACGCGCGCCTTCGGGTCCACAACCCGACTACTCTTTCCCGCGCAATGGAACAGGCTAGATATCTCGACGAGGAACTCTGTCAGCCCCTCCATCCTCCTCAACACGGCCGACCACACTGCCGCGGCCACTACCGCCACCTCTTCTGCCTGTGGACCTTCTGCCCCCACCTGGCCACAACTTCTAACTATGCCTCCGCACCCGCCAGCTCCATGGCCACCGCCCCCCCGACGGCCCCATCATCTGTCTTAACAACAACAAGAAGAGCTTTGCCGCAAGGGGCTCTGCTTTCGCTTCCAGCAACCGTTCTCACCCACCCACGTCTGCCTTCTTAGAAACCTATGTGTATTACTTGGAGCTAAAGATACTTATCCCGACTCTAGGAAACTGGATCCACTGACGCTTTCTGACGACCTATTTGGCCATCAACCATGAGAACAAGGTCGTTTTTCGGGTGGGAAGTCATGATACGAAGCAGACGCCACATTATATTTTAGTTTATGTAGCCCATGGACAATTTTGTAATTTGTATTTTCCCCCACTCACCTATATATATGAGTGGTAGTTTCTTTAGGGAGACACTTTTTGGAAGTCTAGAATTTTGACTCTCTTGGAGAATGCAGTGTCAAGGAGGACCCAGCCTCTAAATGTTTGGCGAGAACTCATTCTCGATGGTATCTTTTATCGTTTAATGTAATGCAATTTCCTCTTCTCTATCATCTCTCCTTTGAAATCCATATCACAATGAAAAAAATAGGCAATGCCATAAATCAGCTACCTTCAAGAAGATGATATTTTTGCCTTCAAGAAGGATAATTAAACTTCAGCATGTCAAAGACATGCATCCAAAGTAGCGGTGCAAACAAACCAAGCTTGAGTCGAGCTTGGCGAAATTTACAAGCTCGGCCTAACTATTTAGAGCTCGACGGGCTCATTTTGCATCGCTCGAGCTCGAGCTTGAGATCTACTTATTGAACTCGAGCTCAAGTTTGCGAGCTCAAGCAAATTTCAAGCTGCTTTTCTTTTCATGAGCCGTATTTTTTGTTATATTCATTTTCTTAAATGTTTAAAGAAAAACTCACAAGCCGGCTCGCGAGCTGATGAACACGAACATGTGAGCTCGAGCTTGATTGCTCGAGTCGAGTTTTTTTGAGCCGGCTTAAAACAACTTGCACCACTACTCCGAAGTGCCAAACTGCAATAAATCAAGATCAAAATTAAATTCAAAAGCTTCTAGGACAAAAAGGAAACCAAACTAGTTGCTCGCCATGCTTTTCTCAAATGATTCAGACTCCTATAGAAAGCCACTTAGGAAAAGGGTGTGCCGGTGCATGGAAATTCCATTAAGGTCAGGAGTTAAACCTTGATAATATAGTAAAGACAACTTTAACCCCTGCAGAGAGCAACTGGGTGACTAAAAGGCAAAGCAGGGCCAAAATTGGAGATGAAAATTTCATCTCACCAAGGAGACAGCTTGGCTTGGAAGAGCACCTCCTTGTGAGATCACAGTAATCTAAAAATCTGTAAAAGGATAAAGAGATAAGTCCATAGTTATAAATTTATTTTGTTGTTCTTGTAGAAATTGTCAAAAACTTATGTATATTGATTGGGTATGTAAATACAAAGAGAGTATACAAATATATAGGAGAGAAAGAGAGGAAACAAATCCTATACAAGATGTGGGACTAAAGAAGAAGAAGCATAAATGGGCCAACAATACATGGGCCCAATACAAGAGTTATTCTAACACTCCCCCGCAAGCTGGAGCGTACAAATCGTAGGCACCAAGCTTGGACAAGCATTGATAGAAGGATGCTTTGGGAAGAGCCTTTGTGAGGACATCTGCAACTTGTTCCGTCCCTGGAACATGCTTTAAATCGAGCTTCTTCATTTGAACTTTCTCTCGAACGAAGTGGCAATCGACTTCAATGTGCTTCGTTCTTTCGTGGAAGACTGGGTTCTTGGCGATATGTATAGCCGCTTGGCTATCACAAAGAAGTAGAGCAGGAGAAGGTAATTTTACACCCAGATCAGTGAGAAGACTTTCAAGTCATGTGAGTTCGGATACAACAGAAGCCATTGCGCGGTATTCTGCCTCAGCCGATGAGCGAGCAACGTCCGCTTGTTTCTTGCTTCTCCATGTAACCAAATGTCCCCCAAAGTATGTGCAGAAACCACTAGTAGACCGTCGGTCATCAAGAGAGCCCGCATAGTCCGCATCAGAGTATGCCACTAAGGTAGGAGCAGACGAGGAAGTCCGGTACACAAGTCCTTGACCCGGGGCTGTTTTTAAGTACCTCAGAATGCGTTCAACCGCCAGAAGATGAGACTTGCGAGGAGAGTGCATGTATCGACTGACAAGACCAACAACAAATGAAATATCTGGTCGGGTAACAGTAAGATAGATCAACTTTCCAACAAGTCGTCGATAATATTCAGGGTTCTGGAGAAGAAGATCCGAGTCAGAAGTCTGAGCACACAATTTGTGGTTTACATCCATGGGGGTCTCACATGGCTTACACCCTAAGAGGCCAACATCATGAAGAAGATCAGTACAGTATTTCCGTTGAGATAGAATAAGGCCGTCCGGTCGCCTGCCAACCTCAAGACCCAGAAAATATCGCAGAGTCCCCGGGTCCTTTGTCTGAAAGACCGAGTTCAGATGTGCCTTGACTGCACGTATCCCTTGTGAGTCATCTTCTGTGATGATGATGTCATCAACATATACTAATAGAAGGACCGTCCCTGATGGTCGATGACGAGTGAAGAGCGAGAAGTCAGCCGAGCTTCAGCTAAAGCCGACAGCTTGAAGTACTTTACTGAATTTCTCAAACCAGGCCCGTGGAGATTGTTTGAGACCATACAGAGCCTTGCGAAGGCGGCAAACCTGAGACTCCCCCGTGGTCTCAAACCCGGGCGGTTGTTGCATGTAGACCGTTTCCTGGAGATCCCCATTTAAGAAAACATTCTTAACATCAAGCTGAAAGAGAGGCCACCGGCAATGAACAGCGACAGAGAGGAGGACCCGAACGGTATTGAGCTTGGCGACTGGAGAAAAGGTTTCCTCATAGTCGAGCCCCTGTTGTTGAGTGAAGCCGCGAGCGACAAGGCGAGCCTTCAGACGGTCGATCGTCCCATCAGCAGCATGTTTGATGACAAAGACCCACTTGCAGCCGACCGGTTTCTGACCCGGAGGGAGGGGGACAACGGACCATGTCTGGTTAGCCCAGAGAGCAGACATCTCCTCTTCCATGGCTGCCCGCCAGCCCGGATGTTGAAGCGCCTCCTGTACAGAGTTAGGAACAGAAACCGAAGAAAGAGAAGTAGCAAAGGTGTGCAGAGGTGGAGAGAGGCGATGAAGAGAGACGTAGGCCTCCAGAGGATGGGCAGTAGAGGGCGTTACCTGATCAGAGGGACGCGAAGTGTCCATGGCAGAGGTCGGCGGCAGAGGGGCAACGGAGCTGGGAGGGCGACGAGTGTAGACCCGGATAACGGGCGGTTTGATGGTAGAAGGAGCGGGGGGGAGAGCGGGGGTGGTGGTGGAGTAGAAGGAATAACGGGACGAGGGAAGGACGGCGGGAGAGGAGGCGGTGGTGGAGCAGTAGGGGAGGGAGCAGGAAAGAACGGTTCGTCTTCCCGGAAGGTAACGTCCGCAGAGACAGTGACCTTGCCGGTAGCGGGTGAGTAACAAACATAGCCCTTCTGGGTGTGGGAGTAGCCAACAAAGATGTGTTTCGCCGCCCGGGGGTCCAATTTATCGGAGGAGGGCCCGAGGCAGTGCACATAGCAGGTGCTGCCGAAGATACGGGGCGAGAGAGGAAAAGCCGGAGTGGAGGGAAACAATATGCTGAAGGGAGTCGCATAATTGAGGACAGAGGAAGGGAGGCGATTGATGAGAAAGCAGGCAGTGGAGACCGCGAAGTTCCAGTAGGTTTTAGGAACATGCATTTGGATCATGAGGGAGCGAGCAACATCCAATAAATGGCGGTTTTTGCGTTCGGCAACCCCATTTTGTTGCGGGGTATACGCACAAGAGGTTTGATGGAGAATCCCGTATTCCGAACATAAGGTGGTAAAGTCGTGGCTGGTGTACTCACGAGCGTTATCAGTACGGAGAGTTTTGAGGGTGGTATGGAATTGTGTCCGGGTCTCGAGGACAAATGCCCGAAACACCCGGGGAAGCTCGGAGCGTTCGCGAAGTAAGTAGAGCCACGTGGTGCGTGAATGATCATCAATAAAGGTGAGAAAATAGCGATAACCACATAGACTAGGAATCCGAAATGGTCCCCAAATATCATAATGAACAAGATCAAAAGGAGCCGCACTCCTAGTACAATGCGAAGGAAAAGAAGAACGCGGCTGTTTGCCGAGAATACATGAATCACACTGAAAAGAAGTAAAAGAAAGGTCTGGAAGAGCCCGCTGGAGAACTGGCAGAGGGGCATGACCAAGGCGGCGATGCCAGGCAGTGGAGGAGACGGAAGACAGAGCGAGCGGAGAGGCATCGAGAAGGTAGAGTCCATTCCGCAGCTGACCTTTACCAATGGTAGTCCGCGTCCGCCGATCCTGTATAACAAAAGAAGAGGAAGTGAATATAACAGAACAATCCAAGTCACTCGTAAGACGCCCAACAGAGAGTAAGTTAAAAGGGGAACTCGGAACATGAAGAGCCGAGCGAAGAAGGAGGGATGGGTGGATAGAAAGATCGGTCGAGCCGGAGACAGGAACCAGCGCCCCATTGGCCACGGTGATGGACTTCGGATAAGGAGAACCCGAGTACTCGGCAGGCCGTTGCGAAGTGATGTGATGAGTAGCACTAGAGTCCATAATCCAACCCGGGCTGTGGGAGAGACACGCAGTACCTGTGTGGGAGACGGAGGCGACAGAGGCCGAGGGGGGGTTGAGCAGCCCCTGGAGATGCTGGAGCTGAAGACGGACGGTCTCGAGATCCGGAGGAGGAGCTTCAGTAACGGCAGAAGCCGTCGGACGAGGGGGGTAGCCGAGTTTCTTGTAACAAGCCGCCTCAAGATGGCCATCCTTGCCGCAGAAGGAGCACTTTGGCCGGTCACGGCCGCCACGGCCACGGCCCCGCGAGCCCGACCGTCCCCCCCGAGTAGAAGGGGGAGGAGAGGGTAAGAGCGGAGGGGCATGCTGAAGGAGAGCCGGTGGAGAAGGAGCTGGAGGATCTGGAGGAGGCGAGACCCGGAGAAGCATGGAGCAGACATCCGAAAAAGAGGGCGTAGTAGGAGCGGGCAGGACCTGAGCACGAAGACTGTGAAGATGAGAAGGAAGTCGAGCCATAAGGATGGCAATGCAAGCAGCTTCCTTCTGAGCCCGCTGAGCAGCAAGATCAGTGGTCGGCGGCTGGTGCTGGATCCAGGCTTCAGCAAGCGTTTTAGCCCGAGCGACAAACGAGGTCATATCTGAGGCGCTGCCAGTGTCGAGAGTGAAGAGATCAGTGAGGATGTCATAAAGATGCTGGAGGCTATCGCGGCCAGAATACAAGGAATGGAGCTCATCCCACATAGCCTTGGCGGTGTCGTGGTACATAGTCATTTGATAGGGCTCACCATCCAAGGAGTTCAGAATCCAAGTCTGAACACGACCGTCATTACGAAGCCAATCATCCGTAGGGGTAGAAGGAGGGGCCTGAGTAAGGTGCGGGAGAAGGCCCTTAGCCTGGAGAACCCGCCGAACAGAATGTACCCAAGGAATAAAGTTCTTCTTGCCAGAAAGGGAGATAGTAGTGATCCGGAGCTCGTCACGGAGGTCGACAGAACAGGCCGGGCGGTCTGGAGGACAGGCCGGATGGACAGGGGGCGGGCTGGCCGCTGAGCTGGGAGAAGTACCAGAGGATTTCATGGAGACAGGCCGCAACCCTTAGACAACTAGGGAAGAAGGCCGCGGATAAAGAAAAGCCGGGCGGACTGAGACAAGCCGCACTGGACTGAGACAAGTCGGGCGACCAGGAGACGGTAGAAGATCGCGACCAAGATGCAAGCGGGAAGGAGACAGCCCGCACGGTCAGGCAGATCGTACGCGCCGGACTGAGGCAGGTCGCGCCGGACTGAGGCAAGTCGCGCCGGACTGAGACAAGTTGCGCCGGACTGATACAAGTCGCGTCGGACGGAGACAAGTCGCGCGACCAGGAGAAGGCAGGAGATCGCGACCAAGATGCAGACGAGAGGAGACAGCCCGCACAGTCAGGCAGATCTGAGCAGCGGACAGAGAAGGAGGCCGCGGCGAGAAGAAAGGCCGCGGCGGACAGAAGAGAGGCCGCGGTGGACAGAAGAGAGGCCGCGACTAGGAGAGAGGCCGCAGCGGACAGGTAAGAAGGTGGTCCCACGGAGAGAGGAAAGGCTATAAAAGCAGGAGGGGGGAAGGGGGAAGGTGGATCCACGGAGAGAAAAACAAGGGCAGAAGGAGGCGGACTGAAAGAGGAGGCCGCAAGGAAGCGCGGCTAGAAACAAAACAGGTCGCGAGAAACAAGCCGCCGGGGGAAGACCGCGAGAGAGTTTACACAGTGCGGTCAGACGTTGGCAAACCGCGAGAGGCGAAACCTGGCTCTGATACCATGTAGAAATTGTCAGAAACTTATGTATATTGATTGGGTATGTAAATACAAAGAGAGTATACAAATATATAGGAGAGAAAGAGAGGAAACAAATCCTATACAAGATGTGGGACTAAAGAAGAAGAAGCATAAATGGGCCAACAATACATGGGCCCAATACAAGAGTTATTCTAACAGTTCTCATACGGTGAATCTTAGTAATATATGAAATTTTCAAATATAAAAGTGTAATCATGAAGAAGGAATATGTATGAAATTTCATAGGTAATATTACTTTTTTTCTTGCTCTAAAAGAAACTCTTCCCTGTTGTATGCCTGAGTGCGTGCTCCATTCTTCTTCCCCTGTCAAGTCATTCATCTTTCTCTTTAAAAATATCAGCAATATCAGAGCATGTGCCATCAGAATATTATTTTCACCGTATGGAAACATCAAGTTGACAACCAACGTTTATATATTCTAAATCATCTGTTCCTATTTTTGAAGGAGATAGTTATGAGTATTAGAGTGTACTGATGCAGACATTATTCATCTCCCAAGATCTTTGGACACTGGTGCAACATGAATATCCTAGTCCTGCAAAAGGCCATGATCTAGAGGGATGGGAACCGGCTGCAATCAGACAATACTCAGGAAATCTTAAGTGTGATGCCAAAGCATTCATTTATATTCAACGGGGAGTAGGAAAAGCATAGTTTTCAAGAATCGTGGGAGCCTTAACTTCAAAGAAGCCCGGAGCCTTAACTTCAAAGAAGCCTGGGATATACTCAGAACAAAGTTAAAGGATCCAAAAGATAATATCCATTAAGCTTCAAATCCTCTAGTTTAAAGGATCCAAAACATAGTTCAAAGGACACCAAACAGAATCTTGGTAGGTACCTCCTCTGGAAAACTCTACTAAGCATTGATGGGTAACAGGTATAGTCATAATGTTGGTGACCCAAGACAAACTATAAGGCTTTCCTAGAAGTTGTGTCGTTAGTTTTAATTTTTCTACCATTCGTTGAGACACGAAATTCTCAATCCTTCATTTATCCATAATGATGGAGAAAAATTGCCCATGAATGCGAGTAGTAGTACGAAAAAATGTTATACCCGAACCACTCGTCCTCGGTGGAAATCTTGGTCGTGAGCAGACTGTGTTGAAGGACACAAACGAAATGTTCAGTTTGCTCTCCTTCAGCTTCTAATATGTCCTCGACTACGAGTTCAGGTGTGGAGTCAGGGAGATGAACTCCATGTTCAGGCTCTTGGTCATCCTCAATTTTGATGACCACAACAAACTATTTACAGGGACACTGAGAATTTATCCATGACATTAAAAGACCCCAAAATTTAGGTCGGGAGCCAACAATTAATTTGCTTTTAAATGAGGCAGGTGGGGTCCGTGGGGATGTAGGGGAACTAGATGACCCTAAGGGACGGTACAGCAAGGGGGGTTTAGGTGTAGTAGCCTGAGAAATTACATTAGCCGGCCTATCCGTAGTGTTAGGGCTAGAAGTTTCTTTTGAAGTGATGACTCTACACATCAAGACATACTGGATATCTCAGCTAAGTTTCTAAAACCATGAAACTATAACTGCTCTCGAATATCATATCAGAGTATGTTTAGGTAGCGAGACACAGTCATATCATTGTCCTCTCGTATGTCGAACCTAGACATAGTCATATTATCCTCCTCCTTAAACCCTAAAACCCTAAAGGAACATATCATTTTTAGAGCTAGGTTTTAAATTCAACCCAAGTGGTGATAGGGGATGGACCTAAACTGAAACAAGTGTGCTCTAATTGGACCCATCAAACTAGTGTTGGTCACTTAAGCCTGAGGGTGGCATATTCTACCGTTGATTCACTGGTATTTGCTTCCATGTCATGAATCGTTTCATATACTCGCACCAATCTAAGCATCCCGCAGGTTATACCCATCAATCAAAATCTCTTACACCTAACTAACATCATCATCCTGTTGTGGTTGATTCGGGGCTCAGGATGTTGAGGAACGGATACCCCTTCCCTAGGTTTTGGGCGGTTATCAAGTAGAGGGGATCGATTCCCTCCCAAATGTATAGTGGCCTCAAGATTTTAACAGTGGTCCTAAATCCATTCAAGACTTGTCGAACATCCCTCATGTCGGTGGTGAGTGTCTCCAATTGCATAGGTCCCACAAGTATTGGACTCTAGTTTCTAGTCATTTCGCTTGATTATCCATTTTTAAATAGAAACTTTTTAAATAGTTTATAAGAAAAGACAAAATTAAGGAACAATTTTAAATATAAAAATATTTTCCATTATTTTCCATAAAATTTCAATTTACAACTACGCCCAATATATAGGAAGACACGGTAGAAACTAGCTTCCAATGCACAATGTGAGACTAATAAAAAAGAAGACAATATGGCTCTTAACAATGGGCCAAACACAATGGACAAGAAATATGGTTATTTTGTGGACTTTGATTCTTCATTCTTCAACACTCCCCGGCAAGCTGGAGCGCACAAGTCGTAGGTCACATTTTTTGCAGCAGGAACATGTCGTAACAACAACTTCCGCGCTTGAACCTTCTCTCTGAGACTTTGACAATCAACTTTGATGTGTTTTGTGAGCTCATGAAATACAGGGTTCTCGGCGATGTGGATGGTTGCGTGATTATCACACAAAAAAACTGCTGGAGAAGGAAGTTTGACGCCCAAATCAGAAAGAAGACTCTCTAGCCATGTAAGTTCAGAAATAGCAGAAGTCATTGAGCGATACTCAGCCTCAGCAGAGGAACAAGCAATAACAAGTTACTTTTTTACTTCGCCAGGTGACCAGGTGCTCACCAAAATATGTGCAGAATGCACTCGTAGAGTGACGATCATCGAGAGAGTCGTCATAATCAGCATCAGAGGAAGCAATAAGTGATAGAGAAGAAGGTGGTTGATATACAAGGCTTTGTCCAAGGGCATTCTTCAGATACATGAGAATACGTTCAACGACCTGAAGATAAGAGCTCTGGGGGGGCATGCACAAACCGACTGTCAACTTCGAAAGCAAATGATATATCAGGTCTTGTGACAGTGAGATAAATAAATTTGTCAACCAAACGACAATAGTACTCCATATTAGGAAGAAACAAATCATTGTCGAATGCATTAGCGCATAATTTATGATTGGCATATATAGGTGTGTCATCGGACTTACATCCTGAATAGCCTGCATTGTGAAGATGGTCGAGACAGTATTTCCGTTGGGACAAGACAGGACCATCAGGCTATGTTATCAAGGTGCGCGCCTAGGCGCGCCTAGGCGCGCCTGAGGCGCCAGGCGCATAGGGTGCAAGACAGCGCGCCCTAGCAAGCCCAAGGCGGGCGATGTGCCTCAGGCGCGCTTCAGGCGCTCTTAGGCGCGCGCTTCAGGCGCTCTTAGGCGCGCGCCTCACGCGCCTACAAGGAGCAGTTCAGGCGCGCCTGATTGCATGAACCGGTTTTAACCTAAAAACCGGTTCAGGCAATCAGGCGCGTCCTTATATCGCGATTCACTTCCTTCATTTCCCAGCAGGCCTTTTATGATCTAGGGTTAAGGATTGAGCTGCTTCCCCGACTGTCGATTCCCGTCCCCGATTCCTCCACTCTCCTCCTTTCTTCTCGTCGGAGTCGCCACCGCTCATCTCGCCGGAGTCACTAATTTCTCGCCGGAGAAGCAGAAGAAGGATTAGCCGGTCGTCGACGTCATTGTCCTGCACTGATTTCTCGCCGGAAACTCCTGCATCCTCTCATCTCCTTTAATTGTAAGATTCATTCTCCATTTCTCCTCTTCTTTCTTCTCTTAATTGCTGATATGATTATTTGTGATGAATTTTTTTTTCTTTCTAAGTTTTACTTGTAAGAACATTCATTGTTTTCACCATTTCTCCTCTTTTTTTCTTTCTAAAGTTTTCTTTCTTCATTTTTTTTCTTTCTAAATTTGTCTAAGCTTTACTAGGATGAAGCCCAGCTCACCAGTTCGTAAAACAGTGAACTGGGCTTCCAGTTCACTGTAAAACAGTGAACTGGGCTTCCAGTTCACTGTTTAACTGGATGAAGCCCAGTTCGTTGTTTTACAGTTCACTGTTTTCACTGTAATGGTTATTCGGCAATTCTCATTGTTGTTCTCTTTATGTTATGATGACAATTATGTGGCAAGTGTCAACATATTGCTATTGTTTATTGAATATTGAAGCTAGCTAAATTTCTACACTTTTACCAATATTGTTGTTTTGTCCTTGGCCCCTTTATATTTATGAGTAATGATTGATTAATTGTAACTTGTGAGTTATAATTTTAAATTTATGTTCAGTCACTTCAGTAATAGATGATGATTTATGATACCCCCATAATAATCCAACATCATTTTGCAACATACGGTGGTTATGCTTGTTCATGTTGTTGTGCCTTGTAGCCATAAATGATACAACGTGACATTATATCTATTCTTTTTTTTGCTTAAGTACACCTAAAAGGTTTTTGTATTATGAACATATAAAATTAATTTTGTTATTCTTTTTCTTACTGTCCCAAATTTTTGCATGCTTGTGAGTTATATTGTTCAGTCACTTCAGTAATAGATGATGATTTATGATACCCCCATAATAATCCAACATCATTTTGCAACATACGGTGTGGTTATGCTTGTTCATGTTGTTGTGCCTTGTAGCCAAAAATGATACAATGTGACATTATGTCTATTCTTTTTTTTGCTTAAGTACACCTAAAAGGTTTTTGTATTATGAACATATAAAATTAATTCTGTTATTCCATTTCTTACTGGCCCAAATTTTTGTATGCTTCGTATTATTAGCTATTTAACTCTGAAAATTAATTCGGCATCCAGCTCTGAAAATGAAAGCAAGTGGTTCTGGTTCATCCAGCATCCAATCAAGGATTGATCCATGCTGGAAGTACGTGCGTCAAATTTCTTCCGCCAATAAAAACGACTTGACTTGCATTTTTTGTGATAAAGTCACGAAGGGTGGAATTTATTGTGCTAAAAAACATATTGTTGGGAGATGTTGGCCTAAATTGGTGGGTGAGTTAGTTCAATTTTTTGTTCTAAATTTGATATAGAAAACAAAAATAGGAAGAACATGTGCGAATTGGGCGCCCAATTCGCTCAATTTCCTTTTTCCCCCCTTTATTGCGTCTCACGTGCCTCAGGCGCGCGCATGCGCCTTGCGCCTTACGCCTAGGCTCCAGGGCCCCTTTGCGCCTCGGTGCGCCTTGCGCCTTTAACAACATAGTCATCAGGACGACGGCAAACTCAATACCCAAGAAATATCAGAGAAGACCAAAATCCTTAATTTGAAACTATGAGGCCAAATGATGTTTGACCAAAGTGATGCCGGAAATGTAATCCTCAGTTAGAAGAATGTCATCAACATAGACAAGGAGAACCACAGTGTCAATTGGACAGCGACAAATAAACAAGGAGAAGTCGGCAGATCTCTGAGTAAAGCCAATATCACAAAGAACATAGCTGAATTTGACAAACAATGCCTGTGGGGACTGCTTGAGGCCATACAGAGATTTCATGAGGTGACAAACCAAAGACTCCCCCATGGTTCCATAACCAAGAGGTGTTTCATGTATATAGTTTTCATAAGGTCATCATTGAAAAAGACATTCTTAATATCTGGTTGGTGTAATGTCCAATGTTGATGGACTGCTAGAGAGATTACTATGCTGACAGTATTGAGAATGGCAACATGAGAAAAAGTCTCTTCATAATCAAGAGTGTGTTGCTGAGTGAATCCACGAGTAACAAGACGAGCTTTGAGGCGTTCAATTGTCCCATCAAAGCGATACTTGATGGTAAAAACTCATTTACAGCCAACCGAAGAATAACCGGGAGGAAGGGGAACAAGGTCCCATGTGTGATTGGCCCATAGAGCTATCATTTCTTCAACCATTGCCGCCCGCCACCCTGAATGTTGAAGAGCCTCCTGCACAGAAGACGGAGTGGAGATAGAGGGCAAAGACGTTGCAAACCTATGAAGAGGAAAAGAAAGGCGGTGCAAGGATACATAATTAGAGAGAGGGTGAGCGGTAGAAGCAACCGCAACTTGAGAGGGAACCGTAGGCGGATCATCGGGTCGGGGAGCAGCATCAGTAGCTGCAACTGTCGCAGAGCATCAGTCCGAGGACGATGACGAGTATATACTTGTAGTGGAGGGGGAACACGAGAGGAGGTGTAGGTAATAAGGGAGGAAGAAGTGGCACGTGATTAGGAATGGGAATCAAGGGAGGAAAAGTGTGAGTGAGAACAACGGGACGTGGGAGATCTGTGGGAGATATAGCCTCAGGAGGAGCTGAAGAAAACAGTTGATCTTCAAAAAAGATAACATCTACAAAGGTGATTGTTTTCCCAATAGTAGGAGAATGACAAATATAACCTTTCTGTGTATGAAAGAAGTATTTGGTAGCGCGAGGAGCCAACTTATCGACTGGAGGTTTGAGATGATGGACAAAGCAGGCACATCCAAATACATGAGGAGCGAGGGAGAAGGGAGGTGTGGAAGGATACAAAATGGAGAAGGGAGTGGCAAAGTTGAGGACGAACGACGACATACGACTAATTAAATAGCACGTGGTGGAAACAGCAAAATGTCAATACTGCTTAGGAACGTGCATCTGGAACATAAGGGATCGAGCAACCTCTAGAATATGACAATTCTTTTGCTCAACGACACCATTTTGTTGTGGTGTATAGACATACGAGGTTTGACGAAGAATGTCGAGGAGATTGCAGGTGTCCTGGAATTTGTGGCTGATATACTCACAGACATTATCAGTACAAAGAATCTTGATGGTACTTGAGAATTGAGTACGAATTTCAGCGATGAAGGAGCAGAAGCACCGTAACACCTCAGAGCGATCACGCAGGAAGTATAACCAGGTGAGCCTAGAATGATCATCAATCAGAAAGTATCGATAGCCAGACAAACTAGCAGTTTTATACGCACCCAAAATATATGAGTGAACCAATTCAAAAGGAGCAGAGCTCCGAGAATAATTAGGGGGTAAGGTAGATCGATGTTGCTTGCAGTAAATACAAGTTTCACATTGAAACTCAACAAACGGAAAATCAAGAAGGGCTTTGCGGAGGATAGGAAGAGTAGCATGAACAAGTCGACGATGTCAGTCAACAGAAGTAACGGGGATAGCACGGAGGCTAGAATGTCCAAAGTGTAAAGCCCATTTGACAATCAACCGGTACCAATAACACGCCGCGTTCGTCGATCCTGTACCACAAAATAAGATGAGGTAAGAGTAAAGGAACAGTCGTGCTCCTGAGTAAGGCGACTGACAGAGAGGAGATTAAAGGCAGAGGCGGGGAAATGAAGAACAAATTGTAACGAAAGGGAAGGAGTCACATCAAGATCTCTGCATTCATAGACAAGGATTGTAGTGTCATTCACAACTGTGATAAATTTTGGAATAGGAGCATCGGTGTAGCATGGGGATTTTTGTGGAGACATGTGATTGGTAGCGTCGGAGTTCATAATCCAAGCGTAGTCAAGAAGGTAAGAACCAAATCTGGCATGGAAGGAAGAACCACGAGGCCAGAGGTGCGAGCAATGTTCTCTTGCAGGCGCCGAAGTTCATCCCGAAGATTGGCGATTTCAGAGCAAGAACAGGAGCTAGAATGAGCCCCACGAGTTCGCATGACCAACAGACCACAAGCTAAGGGCAGGACAGAGGCAGCAGCTCGGCAGGAGGAGAACTGGGATCAAGCAAAGACGTGTGGATTGGCTTGCGAACGAGAACTGACAGGTAGAGGGGCGCCCACTTGAGCGGCCATGTGAGCAACAGGAGGACCTCAGCGATCAAGAGAGCTCGTGCAGGCAAAGCCAAGGCGAACAGGAGCTGCGAGCAGCTGGCATCAGAGTTGACGAACAAAAATCGGCGAGCAGAAAGGAGCTCTGTACAGAGTTGGCGAACAGATGTTGCGAGCGGCAGGTGAAGCTCGACGAACAAAATCGGCGAGCAGTTGGGAACGGCGGTTAGAAGCAGAGCGGAGGAAGCTCGGTAAGGGAAGGAGCTGATATGGTCAACACGGGGAGAACCCTGCGATCAGGCTTCTGCGATCAGACGAGTCAGAGGGTGCGGGTAAGAGGGCATTGTAGATGGCATACGACCAAAGGAGGTACGCAATAAAGCAATAGAGAAGCAGTGATGTAGAACTGAGAGGCGCGGAAGTGAGCAGGAGACCGCTTTGGCGAGGAAGACTCGATCAGCCAAGCAGGAGACCGCGGCAAAAGGATCGAGCTGGGACGGCGGAGACAAGATTCTGCGAGCAATGGCGGCGGGCAGAGATGTGCGTCAAGCGCGGTAAGACTGGATAGTCGCAGGAGACGCCAATAAAGTGGGTCTCATGATGGCAACAGCCGATGGCTATGAAACCAACTAGTTGAAGGTTTTAATAAGAGAAAAACTAAATTTAAAAATCTTTTTTTAATAAAAGAGTGATTTTTAACATGGAAAAAAACAAATGGCAGTAAAAAAACTTATCATTTTTTTTGGATTTTAAAGAAAAACAAACCGATCGACTGATTCACAATAGTAATGAATCAAACACGGCTCTGATACCAGACTGATGTAACCTAATTATTAAAAAAAGGAAAAAATGAGATAAAATTTGGTTCTAATAATAACTAATTCCTGAATGAGTATTCAAACATTGGCCGAAAGGACAAATCATAGTGTTCGCTAATTTAATTAGAGACTTAGCAAGTAAATTAATAAGCAATATTCCTTGATTCCCACGAGCATCTTTGCACATAACAATTTACAGAGGAAATAGAGAATAATATGTAGCAAAATAATGTTAATGGGAACGGGAATATTAGCGAGTAAGCTTTAATTTTGATCACTTAAAAGTTTTGCATAATGATAATAGAAATTGAGCGAGAGACAATTTCCCTCGCACCTGCGTCATAAAATTAAGCCCTAATTAGGTGTGAGCGGTGGATGTATAGGTGGTCAATAAAGGGGGCTCAGGATGGATAAGATAAGAATGTAGTCGGACTTGGGACTCGAAAAAGGCTCTGTCTGGGTAGTTTGGGTTCAGGAAGAAGAACTACAAGAGTTGGGATGTGGCATGTGTGATTTTGGGTAAGGGATCCGGGAAGGTTTCGGGAATGGTCTATAAATTTGGAAGAGAATTGAGGAAAGAGGTTTGTTGAAAGGGTTGGAGTGTGGTAGGTTATCGTCTGAAGAGGAAGACAAAGCATGGGATAGGAAACTCAGTTGTGCAATGAAGAAAAGGAACAAGAGCACTCTGAATTTGGATGGTTGATGAATAAAAGGCTCAAACTCGCCAGCAGAGGGTCGGGAATGGTTCACCAAATGTCAACCGACCCTCAAAGGTTCTCCGGCGCCGATCGGGTCTCTAGCAGGAGGATTGCAAGAAGTTATCGCGGATCTGGCACTTCTAGCAAGAAACTGAGAAGAATCTCGTTCTGATAGGATGTCCAACTTCTGTTAACAAATGCCAGGAAACTTGGTTAAATAGGATTATATTCGTTAAAGTCAAATGGGGGTTTCAAGGTTAAATTCATTAAAATCCAAGTTTGTCAGGATCGCGATCCAAATCGTAGGATCGCGCGATTCTACGATCCAGGATTTTAAAATCAATCCAGATCACTCGCCGGATCAATTTTATGTGGATCGCGTGCCGGATCGCGCTCCTGAATTGTAGGATCGTAGAAACGCGATCCTACCGATCCCGATTTCACGCCTAGATTAAAAAAACGTGCTTGTTTTTTTTTATTTTGAAGTCCCGACTCCCAGACTCTCTTCGACCCGATTGCTCTAATTACTTCTCCAGCGCGACAACTCTCTTCTGCAGCGTCGACGAAGCATCGTGTTATCTCCGGCCTCTGGCAACTCCTTGACTTTCTCTGGCAAGGCAAGTTCACACCGCTCTTGCCCTAATTTCTTCTCCAGTGCGACAACTTTCTTCCGTAGCGGCGGCGTTGCGTCAGTTGAATCTAGGGTTAACATTTTTTTCTTCTTCTTCTCACTCAACTATTCTTCTCCCGTCATTTAGGCAAGGAGTTCTTGAGCAGGTTGTGCCTCCTCTGCTCTTGTTGCGGTCTGTTGTGAAGGTCAAGGTCTAGGTGGTGCCAGCAAAACAACATTTATGTTTCTATTCCATCTTCACTGTGAGCCTATTTTCCTCTCATATTTTCTTCTTTAAAACTTTCATTATTGGAATACTTGGATATTGGAATGCTTGCTTTAATATGCTTCCATTCCATCTTCACTGTGAAATCTTTCTTAACAAACTCATTCTTTATGTATTGGATTTGCTGAACTACTAGCATAAAAAATTCATTTTTTTCCATACAAACTATGTAAAGAATTTTTTTTACATTTTATTTCATATGCCCCAATAACATTAACATTTTAATGGGTAGATTACAATTACATGCATATTCTTATGTTTTTTTTTGAAGGGCTTCTTTACTTGTGCTAGAAAAAAAGAGATGTCTGTTTCGGGTTCAGCTTCCAAGCCCACTACCATAAAGTCTCGCAAGAATGTTTTGGGTACAAGAAGTGATCTGGGGTGGCTCCACTGGATCGAGATTGATAGTACTACTAAGAAAGTGCAATGCAAATATTGTCAGGTAATTCGATCTGATGAAATATACAGATTGAAACATCACTTGGCAGGTACTAAATTTAATGTTGAAGTGTGTACAAAAATACCTGAGGATGTTAGACAACAATTTTTTATTATTCTTCAAGCACATGGAGAGGAAGCTTTAAAAAAAAATTTGAGGAAGAGAAGGATGAGGTCGAGGTTGGCGTGGGACAAACTAAAAAATCAAAAGGGAAGGATCCAATGGATTTATTTGTTAGAAAATCAGGTCAATCTATAGTTAATTAAATTTTCAAAAAGGACACGCATGAGGATATCCCTTCGAATGATGAATGGATCACCGAGAAGGAAGATCCCGTTCTTCCCCATAAGGGCAATTGGTTGGGGATTCTTCACAGTAGAGATGCCCAAAAAACCTATAGTGATGATAGTGCGGGAAGGAATGTTGAAGAATCTGTTGCAGCAGTAGCTGATGAAAGTAAGTGTGATATTATCTAATTTGAAAATGCAAAAATATTCAACTATATTATGTATCATAATAAAAACCTTTTTTATTTTAGGTGGAGTATATGATCTCACCAAAAGGCGCAGTGAACTTGAGCTAGCGATTATATTAGTGAAGCTGAATGGGATGATGATCATAATGACAGTGGTGATGATGATGCAGAAACTGTAGAGCTTGATGTAGCAGTTGAGGATTTATATTAGTGATTTTGTATCGGTCCGAAGAACATATGTTAAGGATTTATATTAGGTAGGACATGGCTGATGTGAACTTTATGTTATTTTTGGGTTTAGTTGTTCATTAGTTTATTTTTTGATATAAGTACTCAAATGTTTATTAATTTTATAGTTTCTTATGTGTTAATTATGTGTAATTGGATGATAGAAATTTATTTACATATTTTAAGTCTTAATTTATGATTTTTGTAGAATCTTACGATACTCGATCCGGTCTGATCCGATCGGGAAACGATCCTACCTAGGATCTCGATCCTGAGAACCTTGTTAAAATCAAATGGAGTTTCAAGGAGTCATTTTACTCCACTTATGACACTTCCCGAAACTTACAAAAACTCATTAAGCCTCTTAAACTTGTTAACTCCTGCCTGAAATAAACTTCAGGATAAATGAGAATTAAATTTTATAATGTTATATGTTTTTATTTGCTTGCTCATGTGTCACCCATACCCGTATTAACGAACAGAATTATCTAAGGGTATACTGGTTGGTCACACCAATAAGTTGAAAACAAATTACGACATGTGCAAAAAACGCCACACATGACACAACTAGGCACGTACAAAAATGCAATAAGAAATAAAATGCAAATGTGCGAAAACACCACACAACAAAAATACAATAGAAAATAAGAATTTGTGAACAAAAAATGTATGTGCATAAAATAAACTTAAGTTGATGCCTAGCAGAGTGCATGATCCCAGTTACAGAACTAATGTTTTCATTTTTGCAACGTTCTTATAGAATTAAGTATAGTACCATCCATCAATTCATTCATAATAGGTTATCGTAGTGGGAAAATAGAAAACAAGCAGAAAAAAATGCATACAAATTTATTATGGTTTGAGATTCGATTCACGCAAACAACCTCTAATTTGCAAAAGCAGAGATAAGGATAGTAAAATCCCTCTTCCATAGAAGCAAGCTCCATTTATCAAGTACGCACTTCCCAAGATATGTGTGCCCATAAGAATATAATTCACCAAACTACCTGAGTGAATGAAGGTGCCGAGCATGGTGGAATAGCAAACCTCTACAAGAGAAACATCTCAACCATAGTAACCATGAACTCAGTTTGTAAGAGATGAAACCAATAGTTTAATTGCAATAGTAGCACTTCCAGCAAAAAATAAACACTTTAATTTCATATTCAAGAAGTTCATAGAGGTAAATAGATTTAACTACTGCAACCTAAATATAATATTGCAGAATGTACAAATCACTACAAAATGGTGGCATGGTTAAATCTTACTGTGATCTTCCAATTCCAGGCTGAGTTCTAACCCCCTCCCCCTCTACTTGACTACAGGACGGTTCGGCAATTTCCCCCTGCCTCATCATATCGAACTCCAGCTCCTTATGCCTCACTTGGAGTGTCATCCTCTCATTCTCCAGTCTCAATCTTTCATTCTCCATCCTCAAACTCTCAAACTCCCTGTCCTTCTTGCAACAAAATCTCTTCCACTTCATTTGCTTTTTTTCCAGCTCAAATGCATCAGCCTGTATGCCCACCATCTCCTGTTGAAGAAGCAAAAGCTGCTTCCTGATCCAAACCCTCCTTTCACACTGGGTCTTTGTCGCATCACGAAACATAGTGTCAATCTCTGCGTGAAGCTTATCATGATTCATCTTCCAGAAATCATCGCTCCTGGAACCATCATCCACATCCTCATCATCCTCTTCCTTGTCCTCCTCATCTTCATCGTCATCATCATCAACCTCATGAGCATCGGCGCACTTCAAAAACCCCGCCTTTGGGTCCGAAATCTTCTGCCCATTATGGTAAGCACACATCTCCCGGTAGAACAGATGCTTAGAGCTCATGATCCTCCTCACGTCATCCTTTGCCTTTTGAGGAATATGAGGCATGGAATCCAAGAGGGCAGGGTTCTCCACAACCTGGCAGCTGGTTCCCCTACCTAGAATCTCATTCAGCCTCTTGTAACGCTTATTGAGATCATTGAACTTGTCCTCGCACTGCTGGGGAGAAACATAGCACCCCTTCTGCATCATCAGCATGGACACCATCTTCCACTTTCCCTTCTTCTGCAGCGCTAGGCTTTGCTTTCGCCCGGAAGCATCCATGGCGCCGGTGTCGTCCCCAATTGAAGCGACGAGAGAGATCAGAAGGCGGACCACATCATCAGTCCACTTCATGCGTTGCCAGGGGGAGCCCTTTCTTCCGCGGTTGAGGGAGTCGTGGTTGGGGCTTTCCTCCCCGCCGCCGCAGCCGTCTTCGTCGTCGCTGAACAGAGACATCGTCTGGGTGGGCGGAGGAGGAAGGCGGTGGCGAGCGGAGGGATCGAGGTCGAGGATTCCGGCGGTGGAGGCGGGGAAGAGGCTGCCGACGCCAATTATTGGATGTTCCATGGCAGCGTAGACGCCGGTATCAGCGCATTTTGCAGCGGGGGGATAGCCCCGGGAGAAATGCTAGGGCGGCTGGAATCGGCGGTTCCAGGACGAGAAACGAGGAGATCGGGCAGGAGGTGTTCAGCTCGTTGACGGAAAATGTCGTTGGTGAGTAGTGACTGAGAAAATGGGGTTTTTTTTGGCTGCTTTTGCAAAGAAAACACACTTCAGGCTCTGTTTGACCATCCAGCCTGCTTGCACGCCGGGAGGAGAGACGAGACCGCCTGCATGAACAGTGAAATGATGCTCGCTCGGCCAGCGAGAAAACGCCCGGCTGGCACTCTTTCACGCCCGCCGTTTTTAAAGGAAGCTCGCAAAAAGCTTCCGCCGGCCCGTTCCCGCCAGAACGCCGTCCCGCCGGTTTGTCAAACATAGCCTAAATGTTAAGGGTCCATTTGTTTAAGTGTTTAATTCCATTTTGTTTTCATAAAACGCACCGCCCGACACTTGGGCTCCATTTGGTTCGGCGGTGGCGGGTCGATCCGGCGGGTGGAAATGGAGTGTTCCAACTGGAGAGGAGAGGTGGCTGCTCCAAACAGAGCTTTTTGGGGCATTTCTCAAGGCGGGTGGGTGGAAACGGAGCAAACGCCGTCGGAGATTCATTTGTTTACCCTCCTTCCGGCGGCGTTTGCCCAAAACGGAGCAGTGAAACGCCCAAACAAATAGAGCTTTGGCCATTTGTTTTTCCTCAGCATTTCGATCAGCCCTCCATTTCTCCCGGCTCAAATCATCGTGGGACGAAACCCTCGCGACATCCTCCAATGTATTGTGTTTGGAGGAAAGAAAAAAGGAAGCAGAGCAAGGGCAGGCTCGAGACATCCTCCGTTGTCTCTCTCGGTCGCCGCGCAGAGCAGATCTTCCCTCCGCATCTTCTCCGGCTGCGCGAACATCTCTCAAATCGACGGCGGCGTTGCACCTTTTCGTGACGGAAGTGCATCAGGAGGCCTAAAAATCGCCGGCGGCGTTCTCTTCTCTGACGGTGTGCCTTCCCCGACGGCAGGTATCCTCATACCATTTCCCAAGTTATGCATCTTCTCTCCCAAAATCCTCTGTATAAACCAACTGCATTAGCACAAAATTTTGATTTTTTTTTCTGATCCTAATCTCTGTATTCCGATTTTTTCCTAATCTCTGCAGTAGCTCGAAACCTCGTTCAGATCTGGATCTTCCCCGTTCAGATCTGCAGCAACCAACCGCAGCAGCTTCTGATCCCTGAAACAGCAGGTATAAAAGTTTATTCTCCACCTATTTTTGATTTACAAATGACAATGGATGTGTTGTGTGTATGTGTATTTTGATTTTTACAGCTACTCTCTAGCATTTGATTCTCCAGCTATTTGTAATGTGTGTGTGTGTAATGTTACGTATGTAATGTGTGTGCGAGTGTATGTTATTTCTTTGATTTATGATTGTGTGTGTATATGATTTAAGAGTCTATGTGTTGTGTGTGTGTGTGTGTGTTTGATTTTATTAATGTGTGTGTTGAGTGTATGCAATGTGTGTGTGAATGTTTTAAATGTGTGGGTGAGTGTATGTAGTTTGTGTTGAGTGTATGTAATGTTTGTTTAATTTATTAATGAGTGTGTGTGTGTGTGTGTCTGTTTTGATTTTATGAGTGTGTGTGTGTGTGATTGATTTTATGAGTGTGTGTGTGTGTGATTGATTTTTTGAGTGTGTGTGTGTGTGTGTGTGTGTGTGTGTGTGTGATTTTATGAGTGTCTGTGTGTGTGACTGATTTTATGAGTGTGTGTGTGTGTGACTGATTTTATGAGTGTGAGTGTGTGTGTGTGTATGTGTGTGTATGTGAGAGATTGATTTTATGAGTGTGTGTGTGTGTGTGTGATTGATTTTATGAGTGTGTGTGTGTGTGATTGATTTTATGAGTGTGTGTGTGTGTGTGTGTGTGTGTGTGTGTGTGTGTGTGTGTGTGTGTGTGTGTGTGTGTGATTGATTTTATGAGTGTGTGTGTGTGTGATTGATTTTATGAGTGTGTGTGTGTGTGTGTGATTGATTTTATGAGTGTGTGTGTGTGTGTGATTGATTTTATGAGTGTGTGTGTGTGTGTGCGCGCGCGTGTGCGCGCGTGTGCGCGTGTGTGCGCGCGTGTGCGCGCGTGTGTGTGTGTGTGCGCGCGTGTGCGTGTGTGTGTGCGCGCGTGTGTGTGTGCGTGTGTGTGTAATGTGTTTGTGGTGATTTGTGAGTTTGTGGAGAATATTGTATGATTATGGGCAAACATAAAGAAGGTGGTGTTAATGCAAACTGGGAGGCGAACGATGTTATGATTTTTTGCTACTTGTGCTTGAAAGAAATAGAGTTCGGTAATCGCCCTACCACACACACTTTAGTAAAGATGGGTGGACCAACCTAACAACAAATTTCTTTGCTCGCACAGGTAAGTCGTGTGATCGAAATCAAATGAAGAATAAATAGGATCAGTTGGAAAAGATTGAAAGTTATGGAGAGATCTTAAGGGTCGTGAGACGGGATTGGGATGAGATCCAATATATTCACAAAACTATTGCTGCTTCGGAGGATTGGTGAAAAGAATGCCTAAAAGTATGTATTTTTTAAAGATTAACATTTTTACTATATTATTTTTAATATTAATGTTTTACTAATATATAAATATTATTCATGTCAGGTTGTTCCAAATGCTGGAAAGTTTCATTTTTTTGGAATATCTCCTGAGTTAGAAATCTTGCTTGAGCTCCAAATTCTAGGACTTTTGAGCATGAATCTATTGATGAACATGACCTATCTACTAGGGATGACACACAAAACATTAACGAGACTCAAAATTCTATTAATGCGCGGGAAAAACGGACAGACAAGGAAAAAAGCAAGATGACCAACAAGAAGACGAGGAGTTCGACGATGGATGAGATTGCTGAAACATCACGCATTATTGGTCGTTGCATGATGAAGCCGCAGCATCCAGATATCTTCATCATTGTACATCATTCCTGAGGCTATTTCAAAGCTCGAAACTATTTCAGAGGTTATGGATGATTCGAACTACGACTTCTACCACTACTGCACCATATTTTTGAGAGAGAAAAAGAATCGCGGAACTTTTATGAGCATTCGACAGGATCGACGTCTAAAATGGTTGCAGGCTTGTTTTGACAAAAAATTAGACTAATCGGTGGACATATTTTCTCTGTGATCGACCTTCTTGTTTGACATTTTTTAATGATGTTTGTGTTTTTTTGGATATTTATTATAATGTTGTGGCGCTTATTACTATTATGTTGTTGCATACAGACATGTTTTATTATAATGCTGTTACATTGATTATGTTGTTGCACATTTATTATTATGTAATTGCATATGATGTTTTATGTAATTGCCGCGGTTACTATGTCCTCCTCGGATCACACAAACAGTTTTGATGAGGAGACTCAACAACAAGTGACTGGCTGGTTTTATCGTAATAGAGCACCGGTTGAGCAGCAAATGTTATTAGCAATGAGTTATCAGTTAACCGGGGCAAGTGGTTCTTCTAATATAGCTTGCATGACATCAAGCCAAACAGGAGCTTGATGGATTGGTGAACTTCTCGATGGACACCCTAGCAGGTTTTTCAGTGCCTTTAGAATATTGAAGGTAATATTTAATGATTTGCTAACAACCCTCACACAAACAGTATGAGTTACAAGGATCCAGAAAAACTCTACCACGCGAAGTGCTTGCAATTACCTTGCACATTTAAGGGCATAATGTATCAATGCAGCTTGCAAGTGAGCGATTTCAACACTCTACAGAAACTATAAGTATATTTTTCGCAAGGGGTATCACTGTAATTAAGCGACTACGTTCCGATGTCATTAAGTCTTTAGATAATTTTTTCATTAATATTCTCCCATAAATCTTAAATGATGCTCGATGCATGCCATATTTTAAAGATTGTATAGGAGTTATTGATGGAACACATGTGGATGCTCAAGTTCCTACTGATCAGCAAGTTTCTTATATTGGTCAGCATGATACAACTACGCAAAATGTCATGGTAGTTTGTGATTTCAACATGTGTTTCACTTTTGTATTAGCAGGTTGAGAGGGTTCTACTCATGTTAACTGCATATTACAGCGTGCTCTTATGGACCCTAGTTATAATTTTTCATATTTGCCACCTGGTAAGCTTTTTATATCCCGAGACTCTTTTGTATAAAAAAGTTTTAAGATTACTATGTTTATGGTCGTTATTATTTACACATAACGCGCAATATCTAATTTTGTAGGCAAATATTACGTAGTAGATGTCAGATATCCACTACAACGTGGTTTTTTAATAGCATATTCAGGTACACGGTATCATTTATCAGAATTTAGAAGGGGCAGTAGGCTGATACAAGGGCACCGTGAGATATTCAACCAGACTCACTCGTCCTTGCGGAGTGTCATAGAACGTTCATTCGGAGTATGAAAAAAGAAGTGGAAGATACTTAGGGATATACCGCCATACAGTTTGACAAAGCAACGAGATATTGTGATTGCAACGATAACTTTGCATAATTACATTCACTGGCACTCATCACGCTCAAACACTCATTTTCGTACTTGTGATGAAGACAAATATTTCATATACCAAGCGGGCCTTCAGAGAAGAACGAGACAGATTAATGAAAGCTCAGGTGAAGACCATATTAGAGGGCTTCAGGTGGGGGTGGATGAGATGGTAACATTGTGTGACTCCATTGTCAAACAATTAACGCAGAACTTGAACGTGTTTGCAGTATCCACATAATGACCTGTTGTATTTTGAGTTTTCGATATTTTGATATCTACAAGTATTTTGGAGTTCTTGTATATGTTTGAACTGAGTCTCACGGTCACAACCATCACCGAAGTTAATTATAAAATAATTTAGGGTTTTCAGAATAATTATTTTCATCATTTAGAAATACATATACATACATTATAAAAAATTATTAAAAAAATATATAAATTTTTTATTAAAAAATAAATTCTATTTACAAAACATCACTGTTGTTTTGTCAAACAGTTTTCTGTTCTGAACAGCTCTGCAAACGCAGACTACCCAAACAGATCTTCATTTTCAGCAACCAGTTTCCAACAGATCCATTTACATACCTGCATTTGCAACAACTCTTTTAACAACCGCAACCGCTCTACCAACGAAGCCTAAATATAGCATAATACACCTCTTAAAATCAGTTTTTTTTTTCTCGTAATATGCATCATACAACACTATAACATCTCTGCTTCTATTTCTTGAGCGTAGGATGCACATTGTCAAAAAAATCAATTTTAGGTGGGAGGAGGGTATTGTGATTTTTATATTTTAAGGATACATATTTTAAGGATACATTATGAAAAAAACTGGTATTTTTTGGGTACATTCTTTAGGAGATTAGCCCCAATTTATAGTGAAATCGGGCTGCAAGTAGCGTTTTTCCTCTCTCCCCCACTCGTATCATGGAAGTTACGTGCGTAACCGCAACACGTACGATCCACGCACGATCTACGGGATAATCACTGCATGCGGGATCTCGTGCGTCGCACCCTTCGTCACCAACTAGCGGCACTGGACACGATCCCCGCATGGGCCCACCCCTCCCCCCTCTCTCCTCGATCGCCCGAATCTGGGCGGGCCTCGCTGCAGCTAGCCTAGCGAGGGTCGGCCAGGGCCTCCCATACTGAGGCGGCCATCCCATGCCGGCCCCCCGCAAGGGCCGACCAAGGCCGCCCAGATCTGGGCGGCCTCGCCGCGGCCCAGCCCCGCAAGGGTCGACCAGGCCGCCCGAACCGCCCGTACCCACGCGGCTGATCCCCGCAAGGGCGCGACCACGGTCACCCAGAGCCGAGCAGTCTCGCCTCGGCCGGCCCCCGCAAGGGCCGGACTAGATCCGAGCGCCTCGGCGCAAGCGATCCCCGCAGGGCCAAGACCACCCAAAGTCGGGCGGCACATTGGCACGACCATGCCCTGCTGCGGCCAGCCGCCCCTCCCGGCCCCTGCCGTGTGTGGGAGGAGCGGTCGCCGCTCCCGCCATCGCCGTCGGGCCGGCCAGTCGGGCCGCCAATCGTGTGGAAGGGTCTTCTTTCTTCGACCCCGGGGTAGGATCGTTGTTGAAACCCGATTACAAGTTCAGGGTTTTCAACAATACACATTTTCACGGTTTCTTAGGTATTTAGGTGCTGAGAAATTCCACACTACTTAAAGAAAGTATTTCATACATTGATCTCCTCACTGAAATAGATCATCTAGCTAGGGTGCATACCTATTGATACACCCATGCACTCAAAACATCAAATTATCCCAACTTGAGTCATTTTATGTTCCACCACCCTTTTTTTGTCATGGATGGTGCATAAGATTAGTAGAAAGTTTTTATTTACCTTTTTATTTATGAGACCGAATATAGCCTTCACATTAAGCACTGCTAACTAATGCATGTATAATCCTTTGACATCTTTCTTATGTGTATATTGTCAACAGAATTCTAAAGCTATTTAAAGAAACTTCTGAACAAGAACTTATCTATTAGTGTTGCAGGCTCAATGCAAGTAGCTAGTTATATGATCTTCTTAGGAGATAATTTTGTTGCCCAAAAAGCAAGAAAAAAGGTGTAGCTCATGTTGATGCGCGAAAACGTCGCGGGGCACCAGCCAGTTAACACGGAGGGGTGTTCGATCTCACAAGCTAGGAGAGGAGGAGAGGAGGAAGGGAAGGAAGGAAGCCTCTGAGTGCTCGAGAGTGGAGCAAACGGCTTGTCAAAGAGGGTTGCGGGGATAGAGGAGAGAGCTTGATCAACAGAGCAGCTTGATCAAGAGAGTAGAAGGAGGTTGACCAGGAGCTGTCGAGCAGACGGCTAAGGGACGGTTGTGCTTGCAGGTTGGATGCCGAGGAGAGCTGAGCTTGCCTGAGAAGGAGAGCTTGCTGAGCAGGAGCTAGCAAGGCTTGCTGAGCAAGAGGAGAAGAGAGGGGGCCGCTAGCAGCGCAACAACACACTTCGCCCGCCGCGGCCTAAATGTCACTCCTGCGACGGGCTTTCCTTGATTAATAGCTAGAGATTACAAGCTTACAAGTACACCTTTACAACAAATCAATAAAAGAGGTACAAGGAGGAGCTGGCGGCTAAAGGAGAAGAAAGTGCCAGAAAATAGAGAGGAGAAGCTGCCAGAGACTAAGTAAAATAGTCTGCCAGCTGCTGGAGGACTGAGAAACTGAGTCTGCAGAGTCTGCTGGCAAGCTGCTGAAGCTGTGGAGAACTGCGCGGACACAGAAAACTGAGTCCGCAGAGCTTGCTGGAGGAGGTGACGACGGACTGCGCGGACTGGAAAACGGAGTCCGCAGGGGCTGCTGGAAAGACTTGTCTTCACCTCCAGGAGTGATCAACTGATCAACTGATGCAGAATGAGAGGCACCATGAGCTATTTATAGGCCCAGGGAAGTTCTTCTAGAAGCGGGGCCCAGTGACGTCAGCATGACGACCTGCGCGGACTCCGCGGACAGAGATTTTGCGTCCGCCACTGTCGAGCGATGAAGCGAGCGGAAGGACCCACCTGCAGAGAACTGGGGGTCGCCCCCTAGCGGGCGACCTGGGCGGACTCCGGGAGGAGTCCGCCCGGCAGGCCGGAGGCCGCCCCCTAGCGGGCGGCCTGGGCGGACTCCAGGGTGGAGTCCGCCCGGCAGGGCGCCGGGGCCGCCCCCTAGCGGGCGGCCTGGGCTGACTCCAGGGGGAGTCCGCCCGGCAGGGTCCGGGGCCGCCCCCTAGCGGGCGGCCTGGGAGGACTCCAGGGGGAGTCCGCCCGGCTGGGTGCCGGGGCCGCCCCCTAGCGGGCGGCCTGGGCGGACTCCAGGGGGAGTCCGCCCGGCTGGATGCCGGGGCCGCCCCCTAGCGGGGGCCTGGGCAGGACTCCAGGGGGAGTCCGCCCGGCTGGGATGCCGGGGCCGCCCCCTAGCGGGCGGCCTGGGCGGACTCCAGGGGGAGTCCGCCCGGCAGGCCGGGCAGCCGCCGGCTGCCGCCGCCCCCTAGCGGGCGGCCTGGGCGGACTCCAGGGGGAGTCCGCCCGGCGGCCTGGCCGCCCCCTTGCGGGCGGCCTGGGCGGACTCCAGGGGGAGTCCGCCCGGCTGGCCGGGCAGAGGCCGCCCCCTAGCGGGCGGCCTGGGCGGACTCCAGGGGGAGTCCGCCCGGCAGGCCTGGCCGCCCCCTTGCGGGCGGCCTGGGCGGACTCCAGGGGGGTCCGCCCGGCTGGGGGCAGAGGCCGCCCGGGTGGGCGCCTCGGCGGACGGCGGCAGGAGGCTGCCGCCCCTCGGGGCAGCATGGAGGTCGCCCCTGGGGCGGCCTCGGCGGACGGCGGCTGGAGACCACCGCCCCTTGGGCGAAATAGGAGGCCGCTCCTGGCAAGCTGTTGGCGGACTCCTGCAAGGAAAAAGTACTGCACGATAGCGGACCCAACCGCATGTCCCCCGCGAGGAGTAGCCAGTGAGCCATGGATAGCCCGCCGTCCCGCAGGGCACGCGATTGCTAGGAGACCTAGGCGGATATGGAAAACTGTCCGCCTACGCTGGGGCTCATCGCGATCAAAAGGGAGAATCCAAGGGTCGCGATTAGCAAACTGTCCACCTTGGGAAGGATCGCCGATTTCTGGGTTAACATAATCCCCGCACTTTTTCAAGTTCTGAAAAGAACTTCGAAAAAGTTGGAGACCCACGAAAATCGTGATCCACCCCAACGGAAGAAGAGGAGCAAGGAGAGACAGAACCTGAAGACTCTCCTTACAGGCTTGGTGCTTCCTGTCTATTTTCCTGCAAGAGGAAATTTAGGGTAAGCACGTATTGGTGGTACATCGAGTGTGTACCTGAATTTGCTTTTTGCAAAACGAAGAAGGCGTGTCTTCTGTAAACGTTCTGCAAAACAAAAGTGAGAAAAACAAAAGGACAAAACAACTCGCAAGTACCTGGAAGGGACCTGCAAGTGTCTGCTATTCACTACAGAAAGAAAAGAGCGAGCGGCAGATACAAAATACTAATTTAGACTGCAAGTACCTGGATGCGGCTTGCAGGTGTTTGCTAATCTCTGCAAGAAGAGGAGTTAGAAGCAAATAAGATATGAAGATAACTTGCAAGTACCTGTGAAGAGAAGGCTGGCAAGTGTTGACTGTTGACTGTTAACTGTCGTCAAGATAAGGCCGATATGACCAATTAGCAAGGAGAATGCCTGATGAATACTATTATGAAGCCCAGATCAATAAACTGTGTTAACTGCTGACAGATATGACTGGATTGCGATAGCATGGCTGATAGCGCTTGAGCAAACAATGTATAGAAGACGAGAGCACTAGAGCTTATATAGGTAGAGTGTGAGTCATCATCCGATAGAGCTTTGAATAAGCAATTCATATAGGATGAGCATGAGCAAAGTGATTGCTGGAAATCCTTTTGGTAGGTCGGATTAACCTGTTCACCTGTGAAAGGAGGGAAGAGAGAAAAGGAGGTCTACACCTGGAATGATTAAAGTGGGTTGAATGCTGCCAGAGGTGTTCCCCGTGGGCCTTATGCATCACTTGCCCGAAAAATCATCCCGAGTATAGTCCTACTCAAAGCGGGCTGGCCGCGCATCCTCAAGGAGGGGGAAAAGGAAAAAGAGGTCCATATTCAGAATGACCAAAGAGGGTTGAATGCTGCCACAGGTGTTCCCCGTGGGCCTTATGCATCACTGGCCTGAGAAAATCATCCCGAGTATGGTCCTGCTCAAAGCGGGCTAGCCGCGCATCCTCAAGGAGGGCACAGAAGAGAAAAGCAAGGGAAGGTCCTGAGAAGGACCGCTGGAAGCAAGGAAGATCCTGAGAAGGATCGCTAGAAACACTGAAGATCCTGAGAAGGATCGCTAGAAACAAGGAAGATCCTGAGAAGGATCGCTAGAAACAAGGAAGATCCTGAGAAGGATAGCTAGAAACTCTGCTCTCTTGCCCTGGGCACAAGCATCACTGATCAACGAGACAGGTTGCGCCAAGAGGCCTATATTGTCTGTGTATTGATCAGCGGAGTTGTGAGAACCCGAGAGGCACGGATCGAGGGTACCGGAGAGTGCTTCGGCCACCACAGTTGAAGGGTGATCAAAGAGACAAGGCTACGCTTGATCTCCATTGCTTGTCCAGCGAAGATCATCCTAACCGTAGTGTTTCCTATAAGACGCACAACAGAGCTAACACATGGGGCTCCCCTAGCACACACTCTGTGTCAGATGCCGGCTAGGATCCTAAGTCTGAAGCCCATAGTCGTAGAATGAACTGCTCCCACTACACACATGGGTATACTCCCGCCATATGCGGTCGAAGCGGTAGTGCGAGAACAAACTACAGAGGGAACGTTTCAGACTCGGCGAAATCTCATTGGCCTACTGATCCCAGAGAGAGAGAGAAAGAGGAAGGGGCAACAAAAAGGGAACTGTGTAAGTACGGGATCCCTGAATAAAAGCTTTGCAGAAAAGCAAGAAAAGAACACTGATAAGTGTTGTAATGAAAATATTTGAAAGAGGGAGAGAGTAAGGGTTGAGATAACCCCTGAAGGTTGCAAGGAGCTCCGGAGGACTGTGAAGTCCATCGCTTTGGAGGACTGTGAAGTCCATCGCTTTGGAGGACTGTGAAGTCCTTGCTAGTTTAGAATAGCCTTCCCAGCACGCCCTCGTCATCGGCATCAAAACATTCGACGGTTGGGTTAACAACGAGGAGAGGAGGCTCTTCGATGTGGTTCACTCCCCTTGAGGAGCAAGGAACATCTGAAATTTCTTTGCCCTTTGAAGTTGACGGGTCAGGGCGATCTTCTTTAGGAAGCAAGTCATGTATCTTGCCTTGCCGGAGCATCCTTTGCACAAGCTGGCGGAATGCTCGGCAGTCTTCTGTTCGATGGCCTGACTCTTTGTGGAATTCACAATAAGGCTCTGAGTTTCTAGACCTCTGATCGGTCGGCCGGTAGGGCTTCTTGTAGTTGGCCCTGTCTTTCAAGATTTGGCTTACTTCTTGCACGACGTCGTCGAGATCAGACTCATGCAAGTCATCGTCTTGCTGCTGTTGGACAGCTGCTGTTTGAGAAGGAGCTAGTGGTAGCAATGGATCTTGAGCATCACGGCTCGGGAAGGAGTATCGCTGGCGATGAAGCCTTCTCTCCTTCCTTGAGTGAGCTGGGAAACGATTGCAAGGAGTCCTTGGAGGTTGCTTGCGAAACGGATCTTTCTCTGATACGAGCTTGGAGACGAAGCCTGGATTGCTCTTCTCGCCTCGGATGTATGAGTTGGCTAGAGCGATCAGCTCTTGGTATGTCCTTGGAGCACGGACATTAGCTTCAAATTTGAGAGGCCCTTCGCGAAGACCGTGGATAAGAGCCACTCGGTACATTTCTTGATCAACGATTTCGATGTCCAGAATCTCTCTCTGGAATCGATCAACAAATTGAGACCAAGTTTCATCACTGCGCTGTCTGATCTCAAAGAGGGCTTCAGGACCGCCCTTTCTCTTGGAGGAGGTAGAGAATCTGATAAGGAACTCTCTACGAAGATCAAGGAAGGAAGTGATGGAGTGAGGACGGAGGCCATAGAACCAATCCCTCACTTGCCCATCAAAGGTTGTCACAAGGAGCTTGCACTTGGTTGCATCTGACAGAGTCTTGAGAGCAACGGCTGATTCAAAGGCTTGAAGATGCTTGACCGGATCAGTCTCTCCAGTATAGATTGGCAGTCGAGGCTCTCTGAAGTTTGCTGGAGTAGGTTCAAGGCGAACGCTCTCAATAAAGGGCGATGGCTCTTCCTGCTCTCCCACAGCATAGGGATTAAAGGGAGCATAGGCTGCAGCTGCAAAAAAAGCAGGGGGGTAGAAAGGAAAGGTTGCTGCAGGAGGAGCAAAGGCAGGAGCTGGGGGGCAAGGATGACTTCCTTGAAAGTTAAGAAATCTAGCAGGACTTCCCCGGGCTGCTTGCCGAAAGAAGTTTTGGCGAGCGGCAAACTCTTCATCTTGAGTTCGCAAAGGAGCAGCAGGACCTTGCGGGAGGTTGGGGTGTAAGGCGGATAGAACGGCGGGCAAGCTTGAGAATAAGCTTGCTTATGCTCTGATGTTGGTGTTAGATTGATTGGTGCAGCTGGAGCAGTTGCTGGATGAGAGTCTAACCGCTGCGTGATTGCAGCAAGGACTTGGTTGATTGCTTGGAACTGTTGAGCATTCTCACGGCGTGACTGCTCAAAAGCTTCCCAGAGAGGATCTTCACTGGGACTTGGAGCAAAGTTCTCGGCTGATTGATCTGACATGGCTAACTGTCGCTGTTCACCGTCTGACCGGATCGGAAGGTCGCGTGTTAACTGTTGATGCGCGGAAACGTCGCGGGGCACCAGCCAGCTAACACGGAGGGGGTGTTCGGTCTCACAAGCTAGGAGAGGAGGAGAGGAGGGAAGGAAGGAAGCCTCTGAGTGCTCAAGAGTGGAGCAAACGGCTTGTCAAAGAGGGTTGCGGGGATAGATAGGAGAAGCTTGATCAACAGAGCGGGTTGATCAAGAGAGGAGAAGGAGGTTGACCAGGAGCTGTCGAGCAGACGACTAAGATGACGGTTGTGCTTGCAGGTTGGCTGCCGAGAAGAGCTGAGCTGAGAAGAAGTAGAGGGGGCCGCTAGCAGCGGCAACAACACACTTCGCCCGCCGCGGCCTAAATGACACTCCTGCGACGGGCTTTCCTTTGATTAATAGCTAGAGATTACAAGCTTACAAGTACACCTTTACAACAAATTCACTTAAAGGGTACAAGGAGAAGCTGGCGGCTAAAGGAGAAGAAAGTGCCAGAAAACAAAGAGGAGAAGCTGCCAGAGACTAAGTAAAAGAGTCTGCCAGCTGCTGGAGGACTGAGAAACTGAGTCTGCAGGGTCTGCTGGCAAGCTGCTGAAGAGCTGTGGAGGACTGCGCGGACAGGAAATCTGAGTCCGCAGAGCTTGCTGGAAGGGTGATGATGGACTGCGCGGACTGGAAAACGGGGTCCGCAGGGTCTGCTGTCAAGACTTGTCTCCACCTCCAGGATCCTCCACTGATGCAGAATGAGAGGCACCATGGGCTATTTATAGGCCCAGGGGAAGTCTTCTAGAAGCGGGGCCCAGCGACGTCAGCATGACGACCTGCGCGGACTCCGCGGACTGAGATTTTTCGTCCGCCACCTTGACCGATGGAGCAAGCGGAAGAAAGCGCCTGGAGAGAACTGGAGGTCGCCCCTAGCGGGCGACCTGGGCGGACTCCAGGGAGGAGTCCGCCCAGCAGGCCGGAGGCCGCCCCCTAGCGGGCGGCCTGGGCGGACTCCAGGGTGGAGTCCGCCCGGTAGGGTGCCGGGCCGCCCCCTAGCGGGCGGCCTGGGCGGACTCCAGGGGGAGTCCGCCCGGCAGGCCTGGCCGCCCCCTTGCGGGCGGCCTGGGCGGACTCCAGGGGGAGTCCGCCCGGCTGGGATGCCGGGGCCGCCCCCTAGCGGGCGGCCTGGGTGGACTCTAGGGGGAGTCCGCCCGGTAGGCCTGGCCGCCCCCTTGCGGGCGGCCTGGGCGGACTCCAGGGGGAGTCCGCCCGGCTGGGATGCCGGGGCCGCCCCCTAGCGGGCGGCCTGGGCGGACTCCAGGGGGAGTCCGCCCGGCGGGCCTGGTCGCCCCCTTGCGGGCGGCCTGGGCGGACTCCAGGGGGAGTCCGCCCGGCTGGGATGCCGGGGCCGCCCCCTAGCGGGCGGCCTGGGCGGACTCCAGGGGGAGTCCGCCCGGCAGGCCTGGCCGCCCCCTTGCGGGCGGCCTGGGCGGACTCCAGGGGGAGTCCGCCCGGCTGGGATGCCGGGCCGCCCCCTAGCGGGCGGCCTGGGCGGACTCCAGGGGGAGTCCGCCCGGCAGGCCTGGCCGCCCCCTTGCGGGCGCCTGGGCGGACTCCAGGGGAGTCCGCCCGGCTGGCGGGCAGAGGCCGCCCCCTAGCGGGCGGCCTGGGCGGACTCCAGGGGGAGTCCGCCCGGCTGGCGGGCAGAGGCCGCCCCGGGTGGGTGGCCTCGGCGGACGGCGGCAGGAGGCCGCCGCCCCTCGGGCAGCATGGAGGCCGCCCCTGGTGGGCGGCCTCGGCGGACGGCGGTTGGAGACCACCGCCCCTTGGGCGAAATAGGAGGCCGCTCCTGTCAATGCTGTTGGCGGACTCCTGCAAGGAAAAGTACTGCATGATTAGCGGACCCAACCACATGTCCCGCGAGGGTGAGCCATGGGAATAGCCCGTCGTCCCGTAGGGCACGCGATTGCTAGGAGACCTAGGCGGATATGGAAAACTGTCCGCCTACGCTGGGGCTCATCGCGATCAAAAGGGAGAATCCAAGGGTCGCGTTTAGCCAGCTGTCCACCTTGGGAAGGATCGCCGATTTCTGGGTTAACAAGTTAACCGGGGCAAGTGGTTCTTCTAATATAGCTTGCATGACATCAAGCCAAACAGGAGCTTGATGGATTGGTGAACTTCTCGATGGACACCCTAGCAGGTTTTTCAGTGCCTTTAGAATATTGAAGGTAATATTTAATGATTTGCTAACAACCCTCACACAAACAATATGAGTTACAAGGATCCAGAAGAACTCTACCACGCGAAGTGCTTGCAATTACCTTGCACATTTAAGGGCATAATGTATCAATGCAGCTTGCAAGTGAGCGATTTCAACACTCTACAGAAACTATAAGTATATTTTTCGCAAGGGGTATCACTGTAATTAAGAGACTACGTTCCGATGTCATTAAGTCTTTAGATAATTTTTTCATTAATATTCTCCCATAAATCTTAAATGATGCTCGATGCATGCCATATTTTAAAGATTGTATAGGAGTTATTGATGGAACACATGTGGATGCTCAAGTTCCTACTGATCAGCAAGTTTCTTATATTAGTCGGCATGATACAACTACGCAAAATGTCATGGTAGTTTGTGATTTCAACATGTGTTTCACTTTTGTATTAGCAGGTTGAGAGGGTTCTACTCATGTTAACTGCATATTACAGCGTGCTCTTATGAACCCTAGTTATAATTTTTCATATCTGCCACCTGGTAAGCCTTTTATATCACGAGACTCTTTTGTATAAGAAAGTTTTAAGATTACTATGTTTATGGTCGTTATTATTTACACATAACGTGCAATATCTAATTTTGTAGGCAAATATTATGTAGTAGATGTCAGATATCCACTACAACGTGGTTTTTTAAAAGCATATTCAGGTACACGGTATCATTTATCAGAATTTAGAAGGGGCAGTAGGCTGATACAAGGGCACCGTGAGATATTCAACCAGGCTCACTCGTCCTTGCGGAGTGTCATAGAACGTTCATTCGGAGTATGAAAAAAGAAGTGGAAGATACTTAGGGATATACCGTCATACAGTTTGACAAAGCAACAAGATATTGTGATTGCAACGATAATTTTGCATAATTACATTCACTGGCACTCATCACGCTCAAACACTCATTTTCGTGCTTGTGATGAAGACAAATATTTCATATACCAAGCGGGCCTTCAGAGAAGAACGAGACAGATTAATGAAAGCTCGGGTGAAGACCATATTAGAGGGCTTCAGGTGGGGGTGGATGAGATGGTAACATTGTGTGACTCCATTGTCAAACAATTACACAGAACTTGAACGTGTTTGCAGTATCCGCATAATGACCTGTTGTATTTTGAGTTTTCGATATTTTGATATCTACAAGTATTTTGGAGTTCTTGTATATGTTTGAACTGAGTCTCACGGTCACAACCATCACCGGAAGTTAATTATAAAATAATTTAGGGTTTCAGAATAATTATTTTCATCATTTAGAAATACATATACATACATTATAAAAAATTATTTAAAAAATATATAAATTTTTATTAAAAAAATAAATTCTATTTACAAAACGTCACTGTTGTTTTGCCAAACAGTTTTCTGTTCTGAGCAACTCTGCAAACGCAGACTACTCAAACAGATCTTCATTTTCAGCAACCAGTTCCCAACAGATCCATTTACATACCTGCATTTGCAACAACTCTTTTAACAACCGCAACCGCTCTATCAAACGAAGCCTAAATATAGCATAATACACCTCTTAAAATCAGTTTTTTTTCTCGTAATATGCATCATACAACACTATAACATCTCTGCTTCTATTTCTTGAGCGTAGGATGCACATTGTCAAAAAAAATCAATTTTAGGTGGGAGGAGGGTATTGTGCTATTTTTAAATTTTAAGGATACATTATGAAAAAAACTGATATTTTTGGGGTACATTCTTTAGGAGATTAGCCCCAATTTATAGTGAAATCGGGCTGCAAGTAGCGTTTTTTCCTCTCCCCCACTCGTATCATGGGAAGTTACGTGCGTAACCGCAACACCTACGATCCACGCACCCGATCTACGGGATAATCACTGCATGAGGGATCTCATGCATCGCACCCTTCGTCACCAACTAGCGGCACTGGACAGCCCCGCATGGGCCCATCCCTCCCCCCTCACTCCTCGATCGCCCCGATCTGGGCGGCCTCGTCGCAGCTAGCCCAGCGAGGGTCGGCCAGGGCCTCCCATACCGAGCGGCCTTGCCATGGCCGGCCCCCGTAAGGGCCGACCAAGGCCGCCCAGATCTGGGAGGCCTCGCCGCGGCCAGCCCCGCAAGGGTCGACCAGGGCCGCCCGGCCGCCCGTACCCACGCGGCTGATCCCCGCAAGGGCCGACCACGGTCACCCGGAGCCGAGCAGTCTCGCCTCGGCCGGCCTCCGCAAGGGCCGACTAGATCCGAGCGCCTCGGCGCAAGCGATCCCCGCGAGGGCCGGCCAAGACCACCCAAAGTCGGGCGGCCTTGGCACCACCAGCCCTGCCGCGGCCGGCCACCCCTCCCGGCCACCCGCCGTGCGTGGGAGGAGCGGCCGCCGCTCCCGCCACCGCCGTCGGGCCGCCAATCATCGTGGAAGGGTCTTCTTTCGACCCGGGGGTAGGATCGTTGTTGAAACCCGGTTACAAGTTCACGGGTTTCCACAATACACATTTTCACGGTTTCTTAGGTATTTAGGTGCTGAGAAACTCCACACTAGTTAAAGAAAGAATTTCATACATAGATCAGGATCCTCTCCATTTCAAATGAAATGGAGGGGATCCATTTCATGGACAGGATTAGTTGCTTTAGGATCTAACGGGTTCTCTTTTTCCATTCCTTTTATATTTTTTTATTCAAAAAATTCTGAACAACTAGATTTTTTGGGGGCTTTTTCTGTCGACTAGATATGAAATGGATCCCCTCCATTTCAATTGAAATGGAGAGGATCCGGATCCTTCATACATTGATCTCCTCACTGAAATAGATCATCTAGCTTGGGTGCATACCTATTCATACACCCATGCACTCAAAACATCAAATTATCCCAACTTGAGTCATTTTATGTTCCACCACCATTTTTTTTGTCATGGATGGTGCATAAGATTAGTTGAAAGTTTATTTACCTTTTATTTATGAGACCGAATATAGCCTTCACATTAAGCACCGCTAACTAATATATGCATGTATAATCCTTTGACATCTTTCTTATGTGTATATTGTCAACAGAATTCTAAGCTATTTAAAAGAAACTTCTGAACAAGAACTTATCTATTAGAGTTGCAGGCTCAATGCAAGTAGCTAGTTATATGATATTCTTAGGAGAAAATTTTGTTGCCCAACAAAGCAAGAAAAAAAGGTTGTAGCTCAGTCACCTGCAGAAGTTAAATACAAAGCAACCACACAAACAATTTTCCATTAACATAACTTAATTCTCTCCTTATAGAACCTCGAGTCACCAGCACGTCTTAGGATACTTTCTAACAGCACATCTTAGGATACTTTCTAAGGTGATAACAAGGCTGCAATTCACATAAAAAAACCATCATTCATGAAAAAATTAGATGTTATGAAATAGATTGTGAATTTATCATGAACAAAATAAAAGAAAAAAAGTAGTCTTCTAATATGTTTAAATAAGATCTTTGCATTCTCACAAAGCGTCTCTCTCGAGCCTCTTGGCATACTTTACATTTAAGCTATACATGATTTGTATCTATCCTTCAGTTGCGTATGAGTGTATGTATTAATACATAGGGTTTAGGGTTTAGAGTTTGACATCCTTCCTTCAATGATCTTATCAAATCTCACTGAAATGCTCCATATCTAATATTAAGGTGGTGTTGAAAGCTTGGAACAAAAATACATTTGACAACTTCAATAAAAATAAGCTTAGAGCACTCTAACCTCATAGTTGAATCAAAAAAGACAGATACTGCGTTTGACGTGACTTATCGCGGCTTATTTGCTCCAGTGAGGTTGGACAAAAATGTCATTATTATGCCAAAATTTTATGTTTAAAACTAGTTTACTTTTTGTAGCATTTGTCATCTCAAACATACATTCTATGACAATGATGTGTTTGTCCGACCTCCCCGAAGCAAATAAGTTGTGGTAAGTTGCGCCAAACGCAGCCTGAATCTACTTTCTCAGCTCAACGTGCTAGGGAATGCGCTATGTGGGATGGGGATAGATCTACTCATCTATCCCTTACTTTAAATCCTTAATCAGTCCTAGAAAATCAACCAACACAATATTACATAGCAAACATTCTATCAGAAATCCTTAATCAGTCCTAAAATTCAAGAAAACATTCAATCTTATTTTCAAACTACCACGCAAAACATCATCCATAACTAATCACTCAGACACTATATTAGATGTCTTCTCCAAGGTCATATCTGAATTAGGGAAGCTTAATTAGGGCGGTTGTTTTCTCCATTCACAAAAATAGTGCTTCGGGGTTGAATGGTTTCAGCAGTAGCTTCTTCCAAAGTTGTTGGGACATCATTAAGGACAACCTTTTTGATGCATGACATGGCTTCTTTATGGTAGGTTATCTGAATCACTTTAATTTACACTTCAAATAACATAGCTCTGATCATACCAAAAAATTAAAAACCACACCTCCCCTAAACGAATTAGACCCATCAGAATCTCTATGTTAATACATATTATACATATTATATATATTTATATATTATTATTAATAATCTAGTTCCCCGGTTCTGGCCTTCCTCTTTTTCTTCTTTACTTTTGTTGTTATGTGTGCCTGTTTAATGTTACTGTACTCTGACCATATTAATTTCTAGCCGTGACAGTGGGTAATGCCAAGGAAGGCAATTCCCTGTTCATCCCCATCTGTTTCTTCTTCTTCCTCTTCTTCTTCATCTTCAACCTGCAAGTTAGGCTGTGTTTGGTCTTCATCCTGCAAGTTATGTAACATTTGTTTTTTGTAACAAACAAACTAATTTCTTTTTTGTAACATTTATGATACCAAACATACATTATATGACAATGTCATTTTTGTCCAACTTCACCGGAACTAATAAGTCACGCCAAACGCTTAGTTTCAGCTTATTTCAGCTAATGTACCCTCCAAAATCTTCTCCAAATTAATATCGCCCCGTCTTAACCAAATTTTAAATAGCCTTATCTCTCTGGAGCAAAGTGCGTACATTAATCCAATAATATACAGAAAAAATATAGTCGTGAGAGAATTAGCGCACGACATCAACAAAAATGTTGGGGCATCATTCTCAAGCTTGATCTGGAAATAGCTTTTCATAGAGTCAATTGGGAAATTCTTTTTAATATTATGGCCAAACTCGGGTTTAATCCAAAGAATATAGTTTAATTAAAACACTACAATGTCAAAACAGTTCTCCACCATTATTAATGGGTTAATTAAAATGCTGCTTCTCTCCACCATTATTAATGGGGGGCACGTGTCAGTTTTTTATGGTTGTACTAGCCTATATAAAGGCATATATGTAGTTCATTTAATTTGAAGCTTGCTGAATAGAGAATTTTGTTTCCCTTCCTTCTTCTGTTACCGGGTGAAGCGCAGTAGCGCTGGAGTGTGTTTTGGAGATTAATCACGTGTCTTGGAACTGCCCGCTGGTGCACCCGTCTCTCCTGGACAGAGCCGTCTCGCAGTTGCAACTCGTCCCACCCGTCTCACCGGAAGCTGATCGCCGCATTTGTCTCGCTGACTGAATAGGCATCTCGCCGGTGGCAGCTCGACAATTCACATCTCGCCACCATTGTCTCGCGGAAGCGGCTCGCTGCAGCTCTCGGCGATGGCAACTCGCTGAACCCATCTCACCGGGACATCTCGTCGGCAGTGAAGTAGCACTTGTTGGAAGAACAGCTCCGGCTTGGAAGGAATGCAGGACTAAATATTCTGAAGGAAGCTATCAACCCTTAGTGGGTAATATAAAAGGTTTGTGTTGTGTAGATGGGCTTTCTGTGTAGATGGGCTTTTGTATAAACTGCCCATTAACTTTTAAGCGGTGCAGTAAATGCATCCCTGTAATATAAAACCAGGTATCTGTAAGTTTAAGCTACGAGGAAATAATAAGTCTTGTGAATATTTTTTTGGTTGAACAATGGTATCAGAGGGCAGCAGCGTAAAGTAGCTTCAGGAACTTGATGCGGTACGGGAAGTGAGCCATCAGAGTAAAGGTAGCTTCACAACAAAGAAGGGGCTAAAGCAGAGCACATAGCAGTGCGTTGTACGATACAGTGTTTTTTTTTGAGCAAAGCACATAGTGTTTCTCTTTGCAACCTCATCATATGGCTAGTACCTCATCAACATCCTCAACCCACTTTACGTACTCACAAACGGGTGTGCCAATATTTGATGGCGAAGATTACGCCCTTTGGCAAGTACAAATGAGAACCTTGTTTCAATCACAAGGTCTTGGACACTTGTACTTGATGGTTTTTCAAAACCTACTGAAAATCACCCATTGACAACATGGGATGCTACAGCCGTGAAGGAATATAATGAGAATCTGAAAAAAGATGCAAAGGCACTTCTGAATATCCAGCAAGGTGTCAGTAAAGTCTTTTTTCCACGCATAATTGCTGCTGAATCTGCAAAGCAAGCTTGAGAAACATTGCAAACGGAATATAAAGGTAATGAAAAGACTATAGTTCTAAAATTACAAGCTGCATGGACTGAGTTTGAAAACATAAATATTAAGCCAGGGGAGAGTATGTCCTCTTATTTTTTCCCGAATTCATGTGATGGTAAATGATATTCGTTCCTATGGTGATATCATAGAAGAACAGAAGATCGTTATAAAGGTGTTGCGACGATTACCAAAGAAATATAATTATATAGTTGCAGCTATCGAGGAATCGAAGGATCTGAGATATTACTCCATGATAGAGCTCAGAGGCACACTATTAGCACATGAAGAGAGGTTTCATGATTATGAGAATCTCTCATCAGAGCAGGCACTAAATACCAAATACTTCTCAAAGAGGGATAACAAAGCACCTTCACATCCTGAAGACAAATTTCAGCCTCAACATAAGGGTGATCGAGGGACCTTTAGAGGCAGATATCGAGGAAGAGACTGTGGCCGAGAAAGTGGAGAAAGAAGAGATTATAGAGAAATTATTCCCGAAGGTGGTCCAACAAAATTATATTGTGTACTGTGTAAACGCTCCAATCATGATTGTTAACCCAGAAATCGGCGATCCTTCCCAAAGTGGCCAGCTGGCTCATCGTGACCCTTAGATTCTCCCTTTTGATCGCGATGGGTCCCAGCGTAGGCGGACAGTTTCCCCTATCCGCCTAGGTCTCCTAGCAACCGCGTGTCCTGCGGGACGGCAGGCTATTCCCATGGCTCACCCTCGCGGGACATGCGGTTAGGTCCACTAATCATGCAGTACTTTTCCTTGCAGGAGTCCGCCAACAGCATTGCCAGGAGCGGCCTCCCATTTTCGCCCAAGGGGCGGTGGTCTCCAGCCGCCGTCCGCCGAGGCCGCCCACCAGGGGCGACCTCCATGCTGCCCGAGGGGCGGCGGCCTCCTGCCGCCGTCCGCCGAGGCCGCCCACCCGGGGCGGCCTCTGCCCGCCTGCCGGGCGGACTCCCCCTGGAGTCCGCCCAGGCCGCCCGCAAGGGGGCGGCCAGGCCAGCCGGGCGGACTCCCCCTGGAGTCCGCCCAGGCCGCCCGCTAGGGGCGGCCTCTGCCCGCCTGCCGGACGGACTCCCCCTGGAGTCCGCCCAGGCCGCCCGCAAGGGGGCGGCCAGGCCAGCCGGGCGGACTCCCCCTGGAGTCCGCCCAGGCCGCCCGCTAGGGGGCGGCCTCTGCCCGACTGCCGGGCGGACTCCCCCTGGAGTCCGCCCAGGCCGCCCGCAAGGGGGCGGCCAGGCCAGCCGGGCGGACTCCCTCTGGAGTCCGCCCAGGCCGCCCGCTAGGGGGCGGCCTCTGCCCTCCTGCCGGACGGACTCCCCCTGGAGTCCGCCCAGGCCGCCCGCAAGGGGGCGGCCAGGCCAGCCGGGCGGACTCCCCCTGGAGTCCGCCCAGGCCGCCCGCTAGGGGGCGGCCTCTGCCCGACTGCCGGGCGGACTCCCCCTGGAGTCCGCCCAGGCCGCCCGCAAGGGGGCGGCCAGGCCAGCCGGGCGGACTCCCCCTGGAGTCCGCCCAGGCCGCCCGCTAGGGGGCGGCCTCTGCCCGCCTGCCGGACGGACTCCCCCTGGAGTCCGCCCAGGCCGCCCGCAAGGGGGCGGCCAGGCCAGCCGGGCGGACTCCCCCTGGAGTCCGCCCAGGCCGCCCGCTAGGGGGCGGCCTCTGCCCGACTGCCGGGCGGACTCCCCCTGGAGTCCGCCCAGGCCGCCCGCTAGGGGGCGGCCCCGGCGCCCTGCCGGGCGGACTCCCCCTGGAGTCCGCCCAGGCCGCCCGCTAGGGGGCGGCCTCCGGCCTGCCGGGCGGACTCCTCCCGGAGTCCGCCCAGTCCGCCCGCTAGGGGGCGGACCCCAGTTCTCTCCAGGGCCTTCTGCCGCTCGCTTCATCAGTCAAGGTGCGGACGCAAAATCTCTGTCCGCGGAGTCCGCGCAGGTCGTCATGCTGATGTCACTGGGCCCCGCTTCTAGAAGAACTTCCCTGGGCCTATAAATAGCCCATGGTGCCTCTCATTCGACACGGTTGGAGGATCCTGCAAGTCCTGCCAGCAAGCCCTGCGGACTCCGTTTTCCAGTCCGCGCAGTCCGTCATCACCTCCTCCAGCAAGCTCTGCGGACTCAGTTTCCTGTCCGCGCAGCTCTCCAGCAGCTCTTCAGCAGCTTGCCAGCAGACTCTGCAGACTCAGTTTCCCAGTCCTCCAGCAGCTAGCAGACTATTTTACTTAGTCTCTGGCAGCTTCTCCTCCCTGCTTTCTGGCAATTTCTTCTCTCTTAGCCGCCAGCTTCTCCTTGTACCCTTTAAGTGATTTTGTTGTAAAGGTGTATTTGTAAGCTTGTAATCTCTAGCTATTAATAAAAGGAAATCCCGTCGCAGGAGTGGCATTTAGGCCGCGGCGGGCGAAGTGTGTTGTTGTCGCTGCTAGCGGCCCCCTCTTCTCTCCTCTACTCAGCAAGCCTTGCTCCTCTGCTTAGCAAGTCTTGTTCCTCTGCTCAGCAGACTTCTTCTCAGCTCAGCTCTCCTCGGCATCCAACCTGCAAGCACAACCATCACATTAGCCGTCTGCTCGACAGCTCCTGGTCAACCTCCTCCTCTCTTGATCAACCCGCTCTGTTGATCAAGCTTCTCTCCTCTATCCCCGCAACCCTCTTTGACAAGCCGTTTGCTCCACTCTCGAGCACTCAGAGGCTTCCTTCCTTCCCTCCTCTCCTCCTCTCCTAGCTTGTGAGATCGAACACCCCCTCCGTGTTAGCTGGCTGGTGCCCCGCGATGTTTTCGCGCATCAACAGTTAACACGCGGCCTTCAAATCCGGTCAAACGGTGAACAGCGACAGTTAGCCATGTCAGATCAGTCAGCCGAGAACTTTGCTCCAAGTCCCAGTGAAGATCCTCTCTGGGAAGCTTTTGAGCAGTCGCGCCGTGAGAATGCTCAACAGTTCCAAGCCATCAACCAAGTCCTTGCTGCGATCACGCAGCGGTTAGACTCCCATCCAGCAACTGCTCCAGCTGCTCCAGCTGCTCCAATCAACCCAACGCCAACATCAGAGCATAAGCAAGCTTATTCTCAAGCTTGTCCTCCGTCCTATCCGCCTTATACTCCGACCTTCCCGCAAGGTCCTGCTGCTCCTTTGCGAACTCAAGATGAAGAGTTTGCCGCTCGCCAAAACTTCTTCCGGCAAGCTGCCCGGGGAAGTCCTGCTAGATTTCTCAACTTTCAAGGAAGTCATCCTTGCCCCCCAGCTCCTGCCTCTGCTCCCCCTGCAACAACCTTTCCTTTCTACCCCCCCTGCTTCTTTTGCAGCTGCAGCCTATGCTCCCTTTGATCCCTATGCTGTGGGAGAGCAGGAAGAGCCGTCGCCCTTTATTGAGAGTGTTCGCCTTGAACCTACTCCAGCAAACTTCAGAGAGCCTCGACTGCCAATCTATACAGGAGAGACTGATCCGGTCAAGCATCTTCAAGCCTTTGAATCAGCCGTTGCTCTCAAGACTCTGTCAGATGCAACCAAGTGCAAGCTCCTTGTGACAACCTTTGATGGGCAAGTGAGGGATTGGTTCTATGGCCTCCGTCCCCACTCCATCTCTTCCTTCCTTGATCTTCGTAGAGAATTCCTTCTCAGATTCTCTACCTCCTCCAAGAGAAAGGGCGGTCCTGAAGCCCTCTTTGAGATCAGACAACGCAGTGATGAAACCTGGTCTCAATTTGTTGATCGATTCCAGAGAGAGATTCTGGATATCGAAATCGTTGATCAAGAAATGTACCGAGTGGCTCTTATCCATGGTCTTCGCGAAGGGCCTCTCAAGTTTGAAGCTAATGTCCGTGCTCCAAGGACATACCAAGAGCTGATTGCTCTAGCCAACTCATACATCCGAGGCGAGAAGAGCAATCCAGGCTTCGTCTCCAAGCTCGTATCAGAGAAAGATCCGTTTCGCAAGCAACCTCTAAGGTCTCCTTACAATCATTTCCCAGCTCACTCAAGGAAGGAGAGAAGGCTTCATCGCCAGCGATACTCCTTCCCGAGCCGTGATGCTCAAGATCCTTTGCTCCCGCTAGCTCCTTCTCAAACAGCAGCTGTCCAACAGCAGCAAGACGATGACTTGCACGAGTCTGATCTCGACGACGTCATGCAAGAAGTGATCCAGATCATGAAAGACAGGGCAAGCTATAAGAAGCCCTACCGGCCAGCAGATCAGAGGTCTAGAGACTCAGAGCCTTATTGTGAATTCCACAAAGAGCCAGGCCATCGAACAGAAAACTGCCGAGCATTCCGTCAGCTTGTGCAAAGGATGCTCCGGCAGGGCAAGATGCACGACTTGCTCCCTAAAGAAGATCGCCCTGACCCATCAACGTCAAAGGGCAAAGAGATTGCAGATGTTCCTTGCTCCTCAAGGGGAGTGAATCACGTCGAAGAGCCTCCTCTCCTCATTGTCAATCAAGAAGTCGAATGCTTCGACGCCGACGATGAGGGCGTGCTGGGAAGGCTATTCTGAACTAGCAAGGACTTCACAGTCCTCCAAAGCGATGGACTTCACAGTCCTCCGGAGCTCCTTGCAACCTTCAGGGGTTATCTCAACCCTTGCTCTCTCCCCTTTTCAAACATTTTTTACAACACTTCTCAGTGTTTTATTCTTGCTTTTCTGCAAAGCTTTTATTCAGAGATCCTGTACTGACACAGTTCCCTTTTTGTTGTCTCTCTCTCTCTCTCTCTGGATCAATACGCCAATGAGATTTCGCCGAGTCTGAAACGTTCCCTCCGTAGTTTATTCTCGCACTACCGCTTCGACCACATATGACGGGAGTATACCCATGTGTGTAGTGGGAGCAGTTCATCTACGATTATGGGCTTCAGGCTTAGGATCCTAGCCAGCATCTGACACAGAGTGTGTGCTAGGGGAGCCCCATGTGTTAGCTCTGCTGTGCGTCTTATAGGAAACACTACGGTTAGGATGATCTTCGCTGGACAAGCAATGGCAATCAAGCGTAGCCTTGTCTCTTAGATCAGCCTTCAACTGTGGTGGCCGAATAACTCTCCGGTATCCTCGATCCATGCCTCTCGGGTTCTCACAACTCCACTGATCAATACACAGACAATATAGGCCTCTTGGCGCAACCTGTCTCCTTGATCAGTGATGCTTGTGCCCAGGGCAAGAGAGCAGAGTTTCTAGCGATCCTTCTCAGGATCTTCCTTGCTTCCAGTGGTCCTTCTCAGGACCTTCCCTTGCTTTGTGCCCTCCTTGAGGATGCGCGGCCAGCCCGCTTTGAGCAGGACCATACTCGGAATGACTTTCTCAGGCCAGTGATGCATAAGGCCCACGGGGAACACCTGTGGCAGCTTTCAACCTTCCTTTAGTCATTCCGAACATGGACCTCTTTTTCCTTTCCCGCTTCGAGCAGGACCATACTCGGAATGATTTTTTTTCGGGCAAGTGATGCATAAGGCCCACGGGGAACACCTGTGGCAGCATTCAACCTCTGTAGTCATTCCGAATATGGAACCTCTTTTTTCCTTTTTCCCCCTCCTTGAGGATGCGCGGCCAGCCCGCTTTGAGTAGGACTATACTTGGGATGATTTCTCGGGCAAGTGATGCATAAGGCCCACGGGGAACACCTGTGGCAGCATTCAACCCACTTTAGTCATTCCGGGTGCAGCCCTCCTTTTTCTCTCTTGCCTTCTTTCACAGGTGAACAGGTTAATCCGACCTACCAAAAGGATTTTCAGCAATCACTTTGCTCGTGCTCATCCTATATGAATTGCTTATTCAAAGCTCTATCGGATGATGACTCGCACTCTATCTATATAAGTTCTATTGCTCTTATCTTCTATATATTGTTTGCTCAAGCGCTACCAACCATGCTATCGCAATCCAGTCATATCTGTCAGCAGTTAACATAGTTTATTGATCTGGGCTTCATGATAGTATCCATCAGGCATTCTTTTGCTAATTGGTCGTATCGGTCCTATCTTGTCGACAGTTAACAGTCAACAGTCAACACTTGCAAGCCTTCTCTTCACAGGTACTTGCAAGTTATCTTCATATCTTATTTGCTCCTAACTCCTCTTCTCGCAGAGATAGCAAACACCTGCAAGCCTCATCCAGGTACTTGCAGCTTATTTTTATACGATACCTGCTCCTAACTCTCTTTTTGCAGAGATCAGCAAGCCCTTGCAAGTTTCTTCACAGGTACTTGCGGGTTGTTATGTTCTTTTGCTTTCCTCACTTTTGTTTTGCAGAACATTTACAGAAGACACGCCTTCTTCGTTTTGCAAAAGCAAATTCAGGTACACACTCGATGTACCACCCCTACATGCTTGCCCTAACTTTCCTTTTGCAGGAAAATAGACAAGCACCAAGCTTCTAAGGAGAGTCTTCAGGTTCTGTCTCTCCTTGCTCCTCTTCTCCCGTTGGGGTGGATCACGATTTTCGTGGGTCTCCAACTTTTTCGAAGTTCTTTTCGGAACTTGAAAAAGTGCGGGGATTATGTTAACCCAAAAATCGGCGATCCTTCCCAAAGTGGCCAGCTGGCTCATCGTGACCCTTAGATTCTCCCTTTTGATCGCGATGGGTCCCAGCGTAGGCGGACAGTTTCCCCTATCCGCCTAGGTCTCCTAGCAACCGCGTGTCCTGCGGGACGGCAGGCTATTCCCATGGCTCACCCTCGCGGGACATGCGGTTAGGTCCACTAATCATGCAGTACTTTTCCTTGCAGGAGTCCGCCAACAGCATTGCCAGGAGCGGCCTCCCATTTTCGCCCAAGGGGCGGTGGTCTCCAGCCGCCGTCCGCCGAGGCCGCCCACCAGGGGCGACCTCCATGCTGCCCGAGGGGCGGCGGCCTCCTGCCGCCGTCCGCCGAGGCCGCCCACCCGGGGCGGCCTCTGCCCGTCTGCCGGGCGGACTCCCCTGGAGTCCGCCCAGGCCGCCCGCAAGGGGGCGGCCAGGCCAGCCGGGCGGACTCCCCCTGGAGTCCGCCCAGGCCGCCCGCTAGGGGGCGGCCTCTGCCCGCCTGCCGGACGGACTCCCCCTGGAGTCCGCCCAGGCCGCCCGCAAGGGGGCGGCCAGGCCAGCCGGGCGACTCCCCCTGGAGTCCGCCCAGGCCGCCCGCTAGGGGGCGGCCTCTGCCCGACTGCCGGGCGGACTCCCCCTGGAGTCCGCCCAGGCCGCCCGCAAGGGGGCGGCCAGGCCAGCCGGGCGGACTCCCCCTGGAGTCCGCCTAGGCCGCCCGCAAGGGGGCGGCCAGGCCAGCCGGGCGGACTCCCCCTGGAGTCCGCCCAGGCCGCCCGCTAGGGGGCGGCCTCTGCCCGACTGCCGGGCGGACTCCCCCTGGAGTCCGCCCAGGCCGCCCGCAAGGGGGCGGCCAGGCCAGCCGGGCGGACTCCCCCTGGAGTCCGCCCAGGCCGCCCGCTAGGGGGCGGCCTCTGCCCGCCTGCCGGACGGACTCCCCCTGGAGTCCGCCCAGGCCGCCCGCAAGGGGCGGCCAGGCCGGCCGGGCGGACTCCCCCTGGAGTCCGCCCAGGCCGCCCGCTAGGGGGCGGCCTCTGCCCGACTGCCGGCGGACTCCCCCTGGAGTCAGCCCAGGCCGCCCGCTAGGGGGCGGCCCCGGCACCCTGCCGGGCGGACTCCCCCTGGAGTCCGCCCAGGCCGCCCGCTAGGGGGCGGCCTCCGGCCTGCCGGGCGGACTCCTCCCGGAGTCCGCCCAGTCCGCCCGCTAGGGGGCGGACCCCAGTTCTCTCCAGGGCCTTCTGCCGCTCGCTTCATCAGTCAAGGTGCGGACGCAAAATCTCTGTCCGCGGAGTCCGCGCAGGTCGTCATGCTGATGTCACTGGGCCCCGCTTCTAGAAGAACTTCCCTGGGCCTATAAATAGCCCATGGTGCCTCTCATTCGACACGGTTGGAGGATCCTGCAAGTCCTGCCAGCAAGCCCTGCGGACTCCGTTTTCCAGTCCGCGCAGTCCGTCATCACCTCCTCCAGCAAGCTTTGCGGACTCAGTTTCCTGTCCGCTCAGCTCTCCAACAGCTCTTCAGCAGCTTGCCAGCAGACTCTGCAGACTCAGTTTCCCAGTCCTCCAGCAGCTAGCAGACTATTTTACTTAGTCTCTGGCAGCTTCTCCTCCCTGCTTTCTGGCAATTTCTTCTCTCTTAGCCGCCAGCTTCTCCTTGTACCCTTTAAGTGATTTTGTTGTAAAGGTGTACTTGTAAGCTTGTAATCTCTAGCTATTAATAAAAGGAAAGCCCGTCGCAGGAGTGACATTTAGGCCGCGGCGGGCGAAGTGTGTTGTTGCCGCTGCTAGCGGCCCCCTCTTCTCTCCTCTGCTCAGCAAGCCTTGCTCCTCTGCTCAGCAAGTCTTGTTCCTCTGCTCAGCAGACTTCTTCTCAGCTCAGCTCTCCTCGGCATCCAACCTGCAAGCACAACCGTCACATTAGCCGTCTGCTCGACAGCTCCTGGTCAACCTCCTCCTCTCTTGATCAACCCGCTCTGTTGATCAAGCTTCTCTCCTCTATCCCCGCAACCCTCTTTGACAAGCCGTTTGCTCCACTCTCGAGCACTCAGAGGCTTCCTTCCTTCCCTCCTCTCCTCCTCTCCTAGCTTGTGAGATCGAACACCCCCTCCGTGTTAGCTGGCTGGTGCCCCGCGACGTTTTCGCGCATCAACAATGATATGCGGACATGTTTTTATAAATGTAAAACATGTAAACGAGCTAATCACCTCGAAAAAGACTGTTGGTATAAAAATAAAGGAACTCAGATTGCTGAATCATCTACAACACAGGCAGAGCCCCCAGACCAACTGTTTTATATTGAGCAAGAAGACTATCCAACTGCATAGCACTATCCAACTGCACAACATAAGGTGAATGACAGTCAAGCAAATGATTTGTGGCTACTTGATAGTGGCTGTACAAATCATATGTGTAATAATCCAGCCATATTTCAACATATGAATCAAGTCAATAAAGCTGATGTGATGATTGGCAATGGCAATATAATGAAAATTGAAGGTCAAGAAGATGTGACTGTCTGCAATTTTCAAGGTATTCCCAAAACAATCCGAGATGTTCTATATGTCCCACAGTTACAACATAATTTGCTGAGCATTGGCCAACTCATTCAAGCCGGGAATGAAGTTATCTTTAAAAATAATCAGTGTCAGATTATTGCTGCGACATCTAAAAATGTCCTTATGACAGTTAAGATGACTCCTAATAAAATATTCCCTTGTTTAATGAGACATCACATGACTTATGTCTCTCAAGAGGAGCATTACCTGTCTAGGCTTTGGCACAAAAGATATGGTCATTTGAATATGGCTGATCTACATAAATTGGGCAAATACTCATTAGTGAGAGGACTTCCAACAATAGTGACTAGTACTGAAGCATGTGAAGATTGTGCACAAGGCAAGCAAAGCCAACAGGTATTGCCTCAATATTCAACTTGGAGAGCTTCTAAGTCATTACAACTGATTCATATGGATGTATGGGGTCCAGCAAGAACACCATCAATCTCAGGTAACCTTTACTTTTTACTTATAGTCGATGATTACTCACGCATGCAATGAATATACTTCATGAAGCATAAATCAGACGTATATCAGTATTTTCAAGTGTTCAAAGCTATGGTAGAAAAGCAAACAAAGTTTCAAGTAAAAACCATACGAAGTGATAGAGGTGGTGAATTTTTGAATAATGACTTCATCACATTCTGTAACACACATGGAATCACTAGCAGTTGTCCACTCCAATGACACCACAGCAAAACGGTGTTGTTGAAAGAAGGAATAGGACAATACTTGAAATGGCACGTACAATGATGACAACAAAACAAGTACCAAAGGACCTATGGGCAGAAGCAGTAAATTGTGCAGTATATTTATTAAACAGGGTGCCAACAAAGGCTTTGCACAATAGTACCCCATTTGAAATGTGGTATAGAAGAAAACCGTTTGTGGCCCATTTACGAGTGTTTGGGTCTATTGGCTATACTCACATACCAAGTATAAAAAGAGATAAACTAGATGCAAAAAGTGTGCCATGTATTCTGATTGGCTACAGTCAAGAATCAAAAGCATATAAATTATTTAATCCTATGACTAAGAGTCCTTATTTCAAGAAATGTCATTTTTCATGAAGATAAAGTATGGAACTGGACAAATAAGGAGGATCAGAATCAAGAAATAATAAAGGTACCCACGGTTATTGAGGATGATGCTATCCTATATGAAGAAGAGCAACACTCTCAACCATCCAGTGAAGGTTCACCTTTTCGAGGCACAAGTCTCATGTCTCAATCAGAAGTTGATTCAGCTGAATCATCATCTCCCCCAAAGAAGTTTAGAAAAGTAGTCGATTTCTATAAGCAACCATTTGTGGCCTGTTTGGCAACTGAACCACATACGTTTGAGGAAGCACAGCAAAGCCCACATTGGATGGAAGCAATGAGACAAGAAATGAACATGATACACAAACACCATACATGGGATTTAGTAGAGAAACAAAAGGATAGAGAAATCATTGGTTTGAAATGGTTATATAAACTCAAATATAATGCAGAAGGTAAACTAGAAAAATATAAAGCTCGTATAGTTGCAAAAGGGTATGCACAAGTGCCAAGTAGAGACTACACGGAAACTTATGCTCCTGTTACCAGAATGGAAACTGTACGTCTATTTCTTGCTCTTGCCTTGCAATATCATCTGCCAGTATATCAATTAGATATCAAATCAGCTTTTTAAAATGGTGATATAACTGAAGAGGTGTATGTATCTCAATCACAAGGTTTTATAAAGCCCAATGAAGAAATGAAAGTATGTAAATTACGAAAGGCACTATATGGCTTGAAACAAGCCCCACACGCCTGGAATCATCATATTGATAACTATTTGCAACAAGAAGGCTTCCAAAGATGTCCATCAGAACCAACATTATATTGCAAAAGATATACTAATGACCATCAGTTACTTCTAGCAATTTATGTTGATGATATCATCTATACAGGAACAAACACTACACTAGTACAAGTATTCAAAGAAAACTTGCAGCAAAGATTTGAGATGTCAGACTTGGGCCAAATGAAATATTTCCTAGGCTTACAAGTAGAGCAACAGCCAAATTATACTTTTGTACATCAAGGGAAATATTGCATAGATCTATTACAACGCTTCAACATGTTAGAAGCAAATGTAGTAAAGACACCCATGGTGACATATAACAAATTACTCAAACGAGATGGATCTCACGCTACAGATGCTACCTTATATCGTAAAATGGTTGGCACATTGATTTATCTGACAGCTACACGTCCAGACATACATAATGCAGTCAATATTGTGTCAAGATATGTTAGTAATCCGTCAACCATGCACATGATGGCGGTAAAACGCATTTTTCACTATCTGAAAGGTACTACTCACATGGGTTTATATTATAAACAAGATAAAAATGCTTCCATAGAAGGGTACTGTGACAGTGATTGGGGTGGATGTTTAGATAATCGCACAAGTACTAGTGGGAATCTGTTCTTTCTTGGTTCCAAATTAATCGCTTGAAGTACAAAACAACAAAAATCTGTAGCTCTGTCATCAGCAGAACCAGAGTATGTTGCTATAGCACATGCCGCATCGGAAGCCATTTGGCTTCAACGAATGCTTCAGGAAATGACAATGGAAACTCAAGCGACGGAAACGAAAACGAAAATAAAAACAGAGATGGCGAACGACGCATGGAAAAATGCTATCACGTTATATTGTGATAATCAGTCGGCAATATCAATTGCAGAAAATCCTGTACAACATCAAAGAACAAAGCATATCGATCTAAAATATCATTTCATCCGACAACTGGTAGATTCAAAGCAAATGATGTTAAATTTTTGCAGATCTGAAGATCAACTAGCCGATCTCATGACTAAACCGCTAGCACAAGAAAGATATGAAGACTTACGCAATCGCATTCAACTCCAAACCCTAGAGGCTTACAAGGGGGAATGTTGGAAGAACCAGCTCTGGCTTGGAAGGAATGCAGGACTAAATATTCTGAAGCAAGCTATTAACCCTTAGTGGGTAATATAAAAGGTTTGTGTTGTGTAGATGGGTTTTCTGTGTAGATGGGCTTTTGTATAAACTGCCCATTAACTTTTAGGCGGTGCAGTAAATGCATCCCTGTAATATAAAATCAGGTATCTGTAAGTTTAAGCTACGAAGGAAATAATAAGTCCTGTGAATATTTTTTTGGTTGAACAGCACTCGCGTTACAACAAATATGGGTAGCAGCCACGTTTTTAAGAGTCGCTGGCGACGTTTTCAAACGTCGCTAATGTTTTCGCGACACTTTTATAAACGTCGCACAAGCGTCGCGAATACAAGCGTCGCCAAAAGTATTAGCGACGTTTTCACTATCCGCGTCGCCAATACGGCGATGACATTAGCGACGTTTATGGTTATAAACGTGGCGGTCTTTGGCAAGCTTTAGCCACATTTTTTTATAAAAACGTTGCAACTTTTAAAATTGTTTTGGCTACGTTTATTAAGAAAACACCGCCAATATTATTTAATATATAAAAAAGTAAATTTTAATGTCCTAATACAGTTGATCTAATTAAGCAATGCAAACTGAAAATATGCATTTCTTGACGAAAAATATCTAGACTTAATTCGAAATATATCAAAAGTACCAATCAATATGAAGATAAACATTCCATAATAATATTATTTCGTTTTATAATAAAAAACAAAAATGTTCATGATTACAATGTTTTAACAAGAAAATCTATGTTCCAATAAAGAAGACACATAAGCTTGTGAAGCATGATCATGACCATCACGAGAACCAAAATGCGGATTCCATCTCCCAAAAGTCTTGTTGCGACTTGCGATCATAACCACATAGTCCATATTTCAGTAATTAGATATAACCTGCAATAAAATAATTTAATCATTAGAAATATTGTATCAAATAAATCAGACACGTATCTCTTCTTTTTTTATCATAAAACGAAAGTTAAATAACTCTACTGTTTTTATCATCAAATACTGACAGTAGCAGCAATCCTTTTTTTTACAAAGATAAGCTATTTAAATAGACGCAGTTCAAGTGTTTGATCTTGTTATGCTATATGAAGGCATATTGTTTGATCGCAAAATAAAAAACTGCTCTATGGATCACCCAAAAACTCTCCTAACCTGAGAAGGATTGTGGAAGTGGAGAGCACGTCTATGGGTGGCAATCCATGTCTCATGTCACCACCTTTGGGAAAGTTCATTGTTAACATTGAGATAAATATATGAAGAAGTATATTATGGGTGAAAGTTAATTGTTTAACTTCTACAAAATTGTATTAGGCAAACCCAATCATACCCGAAAAACAGAAATGTTAGTAAAGAATGAAATCTCAATTAATCCAAGAAATGAATTATGCAACACAGTTTGAAAATGGAAATATAAACCAAATTGGAAACAAAAAATTGAAATGTATCTGAAGGAGGAAATCACATTGAAATAGAAATTAAAAACGGGGTAAGAAATTTCATTAGTTTGGATGAAATTTCATAAACCTGCAGGAGTATTGCTTATGTGGAATGTCCTGAGTATTCCTTATGTGGTGCAGAAATAGAAGAGAAGGTAGTAGACCTACCTGCAGGAGGTGTCCGAGGGCACGGACTTTTAACCTTGGATGAGAATGCAATGGAATTCGGTGGTAGCCTGCTTGAAAGTTTCTCCAATAAAAGGCTCCTCTCAACGACACGAACTTCTTGTCGGTGAACAAGCTGATCAAAATCTTCAGATAAGGAGGGATTAGGGGGATTAATGAATCATAAATATCCAATATCTATCGCCAATACTCGGGCGCTTCCTTCTCGAATGAGAGGATCGCAGCCCTCTACCATCCATAGATTGTTAGAAAACTGAAAAACAATGAACCAAAACCAAAGAAGAGGGGGAAAGCAGACAGTACTGCAGGAGTCTATTTCATCAAGATACAAAAAAGATTTTTTTTTCTCATACAATTCCCTCCTTACTTATTAGATACCTCAAAGCAGAACAAGGAAAGGCTTTATATAAGTGGTCGGCCCATTACATAAGACAAAAGATTAATATTAAAATAGGCTGATACATAGGGAGGAGGAAACATAATTTTTTCTTATCAGGTTGTGTCATCTTCTTCTTTCTTTCGGCTAACTTACTTTCAGTGGTTTGTTGTGTTGAAGTTGGTGACCGGGCGGTCTGGCGGTCTGTCTTGGCGGTTAAAGACCGCGCGGTCTGGCGGTTTGTCTCAGCCGGCTTGGAGACCGGGCGGTCTAGCGGTCTTCCCTGGCAAGCTCTCTTCTTCTCTTGTGGTAGCCGTGCGGTTAGCCCTTCTGTCTAACCGCGCGGCTTGTGCGGTTTATTTTGTATAGTCCGCTTAGTCCTGTAAATTTTTAGTCCCACATCTCTTATTTGTATTCTCTCATCTCTCATCCATTCTATATAAGGGAGGGCATACCTTTGTAATAAATATCTTTTTTTTGGATAATAAAGTTTCAATTATTCAAAACTCTATCCGTTTGTTACTGCATGTTCGCTACTTCTAACATGGTATCAGAGCACACGATCTTTTCCTCCTGATTGTGTGCGCTCTCTGCTTCTCGCCGCTTGTTTCTTCTTCTCGCGACCTGTCTTTGCGGCTTGTCCTCTCTTCCGCCCGCTACTCTGTTCGCGCGGCTTGTTGCTTCTCTTCTCTTGCTGCTCTTCGTCGCCGCGACCGGTTTGGTTGTCGCTGCGACCTGTTTCCTTCTAGCCGCCTGTTTTCCCCTAGCTGCGCGGCCTGCATCTGTTCGCCCGGCTTGCGACTTGTTGTTGTCGCTGCTGCTTCTTACTTCCTCTTCTCTTCTGTTCGCTCGAACTTTTCAGTCCGCGCGACCTCTTCCCCGCTGTGCCTTGGTCTGTCTCCTGGCCGCTAGTGTTCGCGCGGCTTCTTCCCTTTAAACCGCTGCGGTTTCGCGCGAGTTGCTCTCTTTTCTTCTCCCCGCGGCTTTCTCTCTGTTCGCGCGGATTCTTCCTTGGTTGAGCGGCCTCTCTGCCTTTCTTCCTTTAGCCGCTCCTGCTTGTTAGTCGCCGCGACATCCTGTTCAATCGCGCGGCTTGTGCTTCCCTCTTCTTCCCCTTTTGCCTTGCTCTGCACCTTGGTCGTGGCCCTTCTTGCCGCTGGTGTGCTGTCACCGAGACCGCTGCAGTTTCTTTTTCCTCCCTTTATGGCTTTCATATCCTCCTCCAAGCCATTCGCCTCGGTTGTCACGTCTTTTGGTCGTGCCCACGTTGTTACTCAGGAAAATGGCTGATCGACACTGGTGCTACAAATCATATGACCGGCAATCTCCAGTGTTTCTCTCTCCTCGACACACATGATCGGTTGCCCCCGGTTATTCTCGCTGACGGCTCTTCATCATCAGTCCATGGGACGGGGATAGTTCATGTCACTCTGTCTCTTCACTTGGCGGATACTCTATACGTGCCCCAGTTCCCGTGCAACTTATTATCTGTTACCTCTCTATGCAAGCAATTACAGTGTTCTGTCACATTTACTTCTACTTCTTGCTCTTTTCAGGATCCGGACTCCCAACGGACGATTGCTACTGGGACTGAGAGTGGCGGCCTCTACTTCCTGGACAACATTTCTGCTTTTTCTACCTTCTCCTCCACCTCCACAGATATTCTCCAATGGCATCTCCGCCTTGGTCATGCTCCTCCCCGTCTTCTTCGTCAACTTCTGCCCCACCTTCCTCCACAAAGTCCTCCGCTCAACTGTGAGGCCTGTCAGCTTGGCAAGCATCACCGCTCCTCCTGTAAGCTTGTGAAGCATGATCATGACCATCACGAGAACCAAAATGCGGATTCCATCTCCCAAAAGTCTTGTTGCGACTTGCGATCATAACCACATAGTCCATATTTCAGTAATTAGATATAACCTGCAATAAAATAATTTAATCATTAGAAATATTGTATCAAATAAATCAGATACGTATCTCTTCTTTTTTTATCATAAAACGAAAGTTAAATAACTCTACTGTTTTTATCATCAAATACTGACAGTAGCAACAATCATTTTTTACAAAGATAAGCTATTTAAATAGATGCAGCTCAAGTGTTTGATCTTGTTATGCTATACGAAGGCATATTGTTTGATCGCAAAATAAAAAACTGCTCTATGGATCACCCAAAAACTCTCCTAACCTGAGAAGGATTGTGGAAGTGGAGAGCACGTCTATGGGTGGCAATCCATGTCTCATGTCACCACCTTTGGGAAAGTTCACTGTTAACATTGAGATAAATATATGAAGAAGTATATTATGGGTGAAAGTTAATTGTTTAACTTCTACAAAATTGTATTAGGCAAACTCAATCATACCCGAAAAACAGAAATGTTAGTGAAGAATGAAATCTCAATCAATCCAAGAAATGAATTATGCAACACAGTTAGAAAATGGAAATATAAACCAAATTGGAAACAAAAAATTGAAATGTATCTGAAGGAGGAAATCACATTGAAATAGAAATTAAAAACGGGGTAAGAAATTTCATTAGTTTGGATGAAATTTCATAAACCTGCAGGAGTATTCCTTATGTGGAATGTCCTGAGTATTCCTTATGTGGTGCAGAAATAGAAGAGAAGGTAGTAGACCTACCTGCAAGAGGTGTTCGAGGGCACGAACTTTTAACCTTGGATAAGAATGCAATGGAATTCGGTGGTAGCCTGCTTGAAAGTTTCTCCAATAAAAGGCTCCTCTCAACGGCACGAACTTCTTGTCGGTGAACAAGCTTGTTGATGCGCGAAAACGACACCGGGGGGACAGCTATCACCGAGGGGGTGATTGGGCCTCACAGGCTAGGTGAGGAGGAAGGAGAAGGTTGCGGAGGAAGGGAGAGGCTTGAGAGAAGAGGCGAGCCTTGATCAACAGATAGGGTTGATCAAGAGGGGAAGAGGAGGGAGACCGGGAACGGTCGAGCAGACAGTAATCGCAACGGTTGCACTTGCAGGTTGAAAGCCGAGGAGAGCTGAGCTGAGCTGAGGGCAAGGCTTGCTGAGCAGAGGAGCAAGGCTTGCTGAGCAGAGGAGCAAGGCTTGCTGAGCAGAGGAGCAAGGCTTGCTGAGCAGAGGAGCAAGGCTTGCTGAGCAGAGGAGCAAGGCTTGCTGAGCAGAGGAGCAAGGCTTGCTGAGCAGAGGAGCAAGACTTGCTGAGCAGAGGAGAGAAGAGGGGGCCGCTAGCAGCGGCAACAACACACTTCGCCCGTCGCGGCCTAAATGTCACTCCTGCGACGGGCTTTCCTTTTATTAAAAGCTAGAGGTTACAAGCTTACAAGTACACCTTTACAACAAATCAATAAAAGGGGTACAAGGAGAAGCTGGCGGCTAAGAGAGAAGAAAATGCCAGAAAGCAGAGGACAGAAGCTGCCAGAGACTAAGTAAAATAGTCTGCTAGCTGCTGGAGGACTGGGAATTGAGTCTGCAGAGTCTGCTGGAAAGCTGCTGAAGAGCTGTGGAGGACTGCGCGGACAGGAAACTGAGTCCGCTGAGCTTGCTGGAGAGGTGATGACGGACTGGAAAACGGAGTCCGCAGGGGCAGCTGACAAGACTTGTCTCCACCACCAGGATCCAGGATCCAGCCCCCTTGAATGAGAGGCTTCAGGGGGTATTTATAGGCCCAGGGAAGTTCTTGAAGAAGCGGGGCCCAGTGACATCAGCATGACGACCTGCGCGGACTCCGCGGACTGAGATTTTGCGTCCGCCACTGTTGACTGAGGAAGCAAGCGGAAGGAGGCTCCTGGAGAGAACTGGAGGCCACCCCTGGCGGGCGACCTGGGCGGACTCCGGGAGGAGTCCGCCCGGCAGGCCGGAGGCCGCCCCCTAGCGGGCAGCCTGGGCGGACTCTAGGGGGAGTCCGCCCGGCAGGGCCTGGCCGCCCCCTTGCGGGCGGCCTGGGCGGACTCCCGGGGGAGTCCGCCCGGCTGGGCGCCGGGGCCGCCCCCTAGCGGGCGGCCTGGGCGGACTCCAGGGGGAGTCCGCCCGGCGGGCCTGGCCGCCCCCTTGCGGGCGGCCTGGGCGGACTCCAGGGGGAGTCCGCCCGGCTGGGTGCCGGGGCCGCCCCCTAGCGGGCGGCCTGGGCGGACTCCAGGGGGAGTCCGCCCGGCGAGCCTGGCCGCCCCCTTGCGGGCGGCCTGGGAGGACTCCAGGGGGAGTCCGCCCGGCTGGTCGCCGGGGGCCGCCCCCTAGCGGGCGGCCTGGGCGGACTCCAGGGGGAGTCCGCCCGGCGGGCCTGGCCGCCCCCTTGCAGGCGGCCTGGGCGGACTCCAGGGGGAGTCCGCCCGGCTGGTCGCCGGGGCCGCCCCCTAGCGGGCGGCCTGGGCGGACTCCAGGGGGAGTCCGCCCGGCGGGCCTGGCCGCCCCCTTGCGGGCGGCCTGGGCGGACTCTAGGGGGAGTCCGCCCGGCTGGTCGCCGGGGCCGCCCCCTAGCGGGCGGCCTGGGCGGACTCCAGGGGGAGTCCGCCCGGCGGGCCTGGCCGCCCCCTTGCGGGCGGCCTGGGCGGACTCCAGGGGGAGTCCTCCCGGCTGGTCGCCGGGGCCGCCCCCTAGCAGGCGGCCTGGGCGGACTCCTGGGGGAGTCCGCCCGGCTGGCGGGCAGAGGCCGCCCCGGGTGGGCGGCCTCGACGGACGGCGGCAAGAGGTTGCCGCCTCTCGGGCAGCAGGGAGGTCGCCCCTGGTGGGCGACCCCGACGGATGGCGGCAGGAGACTGCCGCTCCTTGGGCTGATTAGAAGGTCGCTCCCGGTGGTGCTGTTGGAGAACTCCTGCAAGGAAAAGCACTGCACGATTAGCGGACCTAACCGCATGTCCCGCGAGGGTGAGCCATGGGAACAGCCCGCCGTCCCGCAGGGCACGCGGTTGCTAGGAAACCTAGGCGGACAGGGAAAACTGTCCGCATACGCGGGGACTTGTCGCGATCGAAAGGGAGAACCTAAGGGTCGCGACTATCCAGCTGGCCACCTTGGGAAGGATCGCCGATTTCTGGGTTAACAAAGCTGATCAAAATCTTCAGATAAGGAGGGATTAGGGAGATTAATGAATCGTAAATATCCAATATCTATCGCCATTACTCGGGCGCTTCCTTCTCGAATGAGATGGATCGCAGCCCTCTGCCATCCATAGATTGTTAGAAAACTGAAAAACAATGAACCAAAACCAAAGAAGAGGGGGAAAGCAGACAGTACTGCAGGAGTCTATTTCATCAAGATACAAAAAAGATTTTTTTTTCTCATACAATTCCCTCCTTACTTATTAGATACCTCAAAGCATAACAGGGAAAGGCTTTATATAAGCGGCCGGCCCATTACATAAGACAACAAATTAATATTAAAATACGCTGATACATAGGGAGGAGGAAACATAATTTTTTCTTATCAGGTTGTGTCGTCCTCTTCTTTCTTGCGGCTAACTTGCTTTCGGTGGTTTGTTGCAGGTCCTTTGAGCTTGTTATCTCCTTCACTTGCAGTAAATGCTCCTTGGTTGTTGTTCAGATTATATTCCAACACCCTCCCGTAATCTGAGCAGTCACTCACCTTCATTTTAGCTCGTATTTCGATGAATCGAGGTACTGATAAGGGTTTTGTGAGAAGGTCGACTATTTGTCGGTGAGTCTCACAATATCTGAGCTTGATTTCTTCTCTAGCGACCAAATCTCTGGTATAATGGTATTTAATTTCAATGTGTTTGGTTTTATTGTGGGAGATGGGATTTTTTGACAGGGCTATAGCGGAGGTGTTGTCTAAGTTGATTTCTACAGCACCTTTGCTTTCTTCTTCTCTCATTTCTTGTAATAATCTTCACAGCCACATCGCTTCTTTTGCTGCTTCACACATAGCTGTGTACCCAGCATCAGTAGATGAGAGGGCAATGACTTTTTGCTTTCTTGTACTCCAGGAAATAGGTTTCGATCCAACAAAATTCATAAGCTACCTCACCCTCAACACTCCCTCAGAAGGACCTCTTTACCTCTGAAATTAATCCATGCAGACATATGGGGTCCATCCAGGACTCCCTCTTTATCAGGAAGACACTATTTTCTGCTTCTTGTAGATGACTGTACAAGACTAATGTGGATCTACGTCATCTACAACAAATTTTATGCCTTTGTACAACCTCATATTCGCTGAGCCAGACCAGGAGGCACAAACGGGCAGACAGGCTAGCCAGAGAAGTTCCCGCCCAAGTAGGCTGGAGAGCTTGCGCTAAGCGATAAGCTCCCGCCTCGTATGAGCTCTCGCCCGCAATACTCCCCGTATTCGTCGAGCCCAGATCGACGAGCGCAGCCAAAACGTCGAACAAAGATCAACGCGCGAACGCTTGCGCCAGCACCCAGATCGTCTTAAAGAAGCTCTCGTCTATAGGAAGGCGAGACCGCTTTCGCCGGGCTCTAACAGAAGGCTCTCAGCTCGGGGCTCTCGCCGAGCGGGGTCAGGGCCTTGGGTGAAATGACCAAAATACCCTCGGGTGAAATTACTCTTATACCCTCAAGAGAACGGCGAGATTCGGCTATTGGCAGATCAACTATGGGCATTTCAGTAATCTCAGGTCAGCAAGATGCTATAAATAGACCCATAAGGGCTCTTTGGAAAGCAGGCGGTCATTTACCTTCCAACTTCTAGTGCTTTCTGAGGAGCTCCTAGCCCAGCTTTTGGCTTTGGAGGGGAAGCTCTCAGAGACCTTCCAGGTGTGTGGTGGGACCTCCCTGCTGAGACTTTGGGTCAGTCTTAGGTCCTTTAAATCCAGTCGAGGGTTGAGGCTTGAGAGAAGTAGGTTTTGGCTGCACTCCCTTTTCTTCGAACTCCCGTTGAGGTCATATTTGTCTTCAACATTTCTGGTGCGGTGAGCGTGGGGGTCCATCATATTGCAGGTCATATTTGGCTTCAGCAGATCAACTCTTTGGAATCAGAGCCATCGCCACCAAGTTGGAGGAGCCCATCCGGGAGGAGGTCAGGAAGCTCCTGGAGGCCGGCTTCATCTCAGAGATCCAGTATCCAGGCTGGATCTCGAATGTGGTAATGGTTAAAAAAGGGGTGGTAAATGGAGAATGTGTATTGACTTTTCATTGTTAAATAAATCATACTCTAAGGATTACTACCCTCTGCCTCGTATCGACGCGCTGTTTGATTCAGCCGTCGGTTTTTCTGTCATGAGCTTTTTGGATGCTTTTTCAGGTTATCACCAGATCCGGATATACCCTCACGATATCAAGGATGTTTCCTTCATCATAAGGGAAGGATGCTTCAGTTACAGAATGATGCCCTTTGGGTTGAAGAACGTGGGGGCTACTTATCAACGCATGATGGATCGGGTCTTCCGAGATCAGAGGGGGAGGAACCTGGAGGTTTACGTCGACGACCTAATGATCAAAAGCAAATGCGTGGATTCGCACCTAAATGATCTGGAAGAGGCGTTCGCCACCTTGAGGAGGTTCAAAATGAGGTTGAACCCCTTGAAGTGCATCTTTGGGGCCAGCCGTGAGAAGTTCCTTGGGCATCTCTTGACTCCAGAAGGGGTGGAGCCCAACCCGGACAAGGTAAAGGCCATCCTGGATTTGGAGTCACCTCGCGACGCCAAGGAGGTCCAGCACTTGACAGGCAAGCTGGCTGAGCTGAGCAGGTTCCTCTCTAGGGCATGAGACAAGTGTTCTTCATTCTTTAAGGTGCTGCGGGGGAATCAAAGGTTCGAATGGACCGCCGAGTGCGAAGAAGCCTTCCAGGGGCTGAAGAGACAGCTCTCCCAGGCCCCTCTACTTCAGAGTCCGAAAGAAGGGGAAGACCTGACTTTATATCTTGGAGTAGGAGCGAAGGCGGTAAGCTCCGTCCTGGTGAGGGAAGAAGGAAAGAAGAAACTGCCCATCTACTACGTTAGCCGGATACTGAGGAAAGCAGAGCTCCGCTACCCCATCCTCGAAAAGCTCGCTTACGCCTTGGTCATCTCTGCAAGAAAACTCCGACCATACTTTCAAGTGCATTCGATTAGGGTGGTCACCGACCTTCCTCTTCGCAAGATCTTCGAAGGAGTAGAGCACTCGGGGAGACTTGCCAAGTGGTCTATTGAGCTAAGCGAGTTCGACATCTCTTTTGTTCCAAGACTCTCCATCAAGGCGCAGGCAGTAGCGGACTTCCTAGCAGATTATGTTGTTGAAGTCGAAGAGGGAGAGCAGCAGCCACAGGAAGCATGGAAGATGATGGTCGATGGGGCCTCGGGAAAGCATTCCCTCGGGGGAGGGGTAGTGCTAACCAGCCCCCAGGGAGTCGTGATAGAGCAGGCAGTGGCTTACCATTTCCCGGTGACCAACAATCAAGCGGAGTATGAGGCCGTGATCGTCGGCCTTCGCTTGGCAAAGGAGCTGGAGATTCAGGATGTGGAAGTTTTCACGGACTCAAAGGTAGTAGCGTCGCAGATCCGGGGGGAATTTGAAGCTCGGGAGCCTACCCTCATCAGATACCTCTCCAAGGTAAGGGCGATCATCAGTGGGTTCCGGTCGTTCTCCATCCAGCATGTTCCAAGGGAAGAAAGTATAGCTGTCGATCGATTGGCTAAGTTTGGACCTCGGGGAGGAGGGACCTTGACAGAGCTATTTCGACCGGCTATCGAAGAAGGAGAATTGATGGTGGTGGATCGGCGACCCTCGTGGGTGGATCCATTGGTGACCTTCCTAACCACCGGTGGACTTCCTGAGGGGGCCAAGGACGGGAGAAACTTCAAGCGCGAGGCAGCTCACTACCTAATTATAGAAGGGGGCCTGCATCGTAAGATGTTGTCAGGACTCCTAGCCAGGTGTGTGACCGAGGAAGAGATCCCGAGGATCTTGGAGGAGGTGCACTCGGGAGAGTGCGACAATCACTCTGGAGGAAGGATGTTGGAGGCAAGGGTGGTCAGACAGGGATACTTCTGGCCCACCCTAAGGAAGGATGCCACGAAGTTTGCAAGGAGGTGTCAAAAATGTCAGCTCTGCGCCCCCTTCAGTTCTTGGCAACCCAAAGGCTCTGAGGTATCATGACACCGTGGCCGTTCGCCATCTGGGGGATGGATTTAGTTGGACCCTTTCCTCCGGCTAGTGGACAGAGGAGGTTCATATTGGTCATGGTTGATTATTTCTCAAAGTGGCTGGAGGTTAAAGCCTTGGCCAAGGTCACCTCGCAGGTCATAAGGAACTTCGTCTGGGGGGAGATCATATGCAGACACGGGTTGCCTCAAGCAATAGTAACAGATAACGGCCCCCAATTTGCCAGCGAGGAATTCATCAGCTTCTGCGCCCAACTGGGGATAGACCTCAGATTCGCCTCCGTCCACCACCCCCGGAGCAACGGCCAGGTGGAAGCGGCGAACAAAATCATTGTGAATCTATTAAAGAAAAAGGTGGAGAACCTAACGGGAAGCTGGGTGGAGCAGCTCCCCTCGGTCCCGTGGGCCTTGCGAACGACCCCGAACACAACCACCAGTGAGACTCCCTTCAAGCTTTCTCATGGGTGTGAGGCCGTCCTACCAGTAGAGTTCGAGGTTCGGTCCCCGCGGGTCACAGCCGCGGGCGAAGGAGATGAGACTTGGTGGTTGGAGAATGAAGAGGGGCAACGCCTCTTGCTGGATATGGTGGAAGAGCTGCGGGACGTGGCAGCTATCAGACAAGGAGAGATCAAGTGGCGGATGGCCAAGTATTTTGATAAGCATGTCAGGGTCAAGCAGTTTGCCGAAGGGGACCTGGTACTGAGGAAGGTTGACGCGGCAGGAAGGTCAGCTCCCGTGGGCAAGCTCAACCCGAACTGGGAAGGACCGTATATAGTGAAGGAAGTTCTTGAATCAGGAGGTTACTACCTCCAGGACGTGGAAGGAAGAGCCTTAAGCTACACCTGGAGCGGAGATGATCTGAAACGCTTCTACCCGTGAAATGGGAAAGATGTAACTATGTATTTAAGATCAAGTTTGTTATAACATATCAATTGACTTGTTTCTCTCGCCTAGTACTAAATTATTATGATAGAATGCATTTATGAGTCTTGTAACACCACGAGCTCGGCTCGGCCCCAGGTAGACCCGCTGCACAGGCTCTCATCTAGCTAGCAGGTCCGAAGGCTCGCATGTGGGGGATAGGTTTGTTTGGTTTGAGATCGTCATCAGCACCCCGAGCTCGGCTCGACCCCAGGTAGACCCGCTGCGCAGGCTCTCATCTAGCTGGCAGGTCCGAAGGATCGCCTGTGGGGGATATGTTTGTTTGGTTTGAGATCGTCATCGACACCCCGAGCTCGGCTCGGCCCCAGGTAGACCTGCTGCACAGGGTCTCATCTAGCTGACAGGTCTGAAGGCTCGCCTGTGGGGGATAGGTTTGTTTGGTTTGAGATCGTCATCGGCACCCCGAGCTCGGCTCGGCCCCAGGTAGACCCGCTGTCCAGGCTCTCATCTAGCTGGCAGGTCCGAAGGCTCGCCTATGGGGGATAGGTTTGTTTGGTTTGATATCGTCATCGGCACCCCGAGCTCGGCTCGGCTCCAGGTAGACCCGCTGCGCAGGCTCTCATCTAGCTGACAGGTCCGAAGGCTCGCATGTGGGGGATAGGTTTGTTTGGTTTGAGATCGGCATCGGCACCCCGAGCTCGGCTCGGCCCCAGGTAGACCCGCTGCGCAGGCTCTCATCTAGCTGGCAGGTCCGAAGGCTCGCCTGTGGGGGATATGTTTATTTGGTTTGAGATCGTCATCGGCACACCGAGCTTGGCTCGGCCCCAGGTAGACCCGCTGCGCAGGCTCTCATCTAGCTGGCAGGTCCGAAGGCTCGCCTGTGGGGGATAGGTTTGTTTGGTTTGAGATCGTCATCGGCACCCCGAGCTCGGCTAGGCCCCAGGTAGACCCGCTGCGCAGGCTCTCATCTAGCTGGCAGGTCCAAAGGCTCGCCTGTGGGGGATAGGTTTGTTTGGTTTGAGATCGTCATCGGCACCCCGAGCTCGGCTCGGCCCCAGGTAGACCCGCTGCGCAGGCTGTCATCTAGCAGGGAATTCCGAAGGCTCGCCTGTGGGGGATAGGTTTGTTTGGTTTGAGATCGTCATCGGCACCCCGAGCTCGGCTCGGCCCCAGGTAGACCCGCTGCGCAGGCTCTCATCTAGCTGGCAGGTCCGAAGGCTCGCCTGTGGGGGATAGGTTTGTTTGGTTTGAGATCGTCATCGGCACCCCGAGCTCGGCTCGGCCCCAGGTAGACCCGCTGTGCAGGCTCTCATCTAGCTGGCAGGTCCGAAGGCTCGCCTGTGGGGGATAAGTTTGTTTGGTTTGAGATCGTCATCGGCACCCCGAGCTCGGCTCGGCCCCAGGTAGACCCGCTGCGCAGGCTCTCATCTAGCTGGCAGGTCCGAAGGCTCGCCTGTGGGGGATAAGTTTGTTTGGTTTGAGATCATCATCGGCACCCCGAGCTCGTCTCGGCCCCAAGTAGACCCGCTGCGCAGGCTCTCATCTAGCTGGCAGGTCCGAAGGCTCGCCTGTAGGGGATATGTTTGTTTGGTTTGAGATCGTCATCGGCACCCCGAGCTCGGCTCAGCCCCAGGTAGACCCGCTGTGCAGGCTCTCATCTAGTTGGCAGGTCCGAAGGATCGCCTGTGGGGGATAGGCTTGTTTGGTTTGAGATCGTCATCGGCAGCCCGAGCTCGGCTCGACCCCAGGTAGACCCGCTGCGCAGGCTCTCATATAGCTGACAGGTCTGAAGGCTCGCCTGTGGGGGATAGGTTTGTTTGGTTTGAGATCGTCATCGACACCCCGAGCTCGGCTCGGCCCCAGGTAGACCCGCTACGCAGGCTCTCATCTAGCTGGCAGGTCCGAAGGCTCGCCTGTGGGGGATAGGTTTGTTTGGTTTGAGATCGTCATCGGCACCCCGAGCTCGGCAGGGATACCCCCGTCAAGGAGGTCTCGCGTTAGGAGGCTTTCGGCAAGAAGGCCTCTAATAATATTGTTGACAGAGAAGCGGAAGCGTTATGTGACAGCCGTGTACGGTTCGCGCAACCTGAAGGAGGACGACCCCGTCTTAAGGGCACGTAAGCCACGCTCCCGGCAGATAGTTTGCGTCAGGTTCCCGCCTATTCATCGCTAAGGGAGACTACCCTAGGGAGGCCAGGGGCCTCGGCGGAAGCGTACGAAAGGAACACTCGGCCACAACAATTACATCAAGTACATTCACAATAACAGGAGGCATGTACAATGAAACATTTGCAATATATATATATATATATATAAGTACAAGCTTAGAGCGTCTCGCGCTTTACATTAAGGCGAAAAGAAAAGAAAAAGGGGCCCCTCAAGGAGACAAGTTGTACCCCTCAGAGCTCCCGCTGGAGCTTTCGCCGGAGCTCTCCCCGGAGGTCTCGCCACCCGCAGCAGGGGATTTCGGGACATCCGAGGGCGGGGTATCAGGCGCGCTCGGGGGCTTTGGAACAGGCTCGAAGAGCCAGGGAACGAGCTGTTGAGCGGTGATGTTTTTGTCCCTCCCATCCCAGCAGTCGACATCTCGCAGCGTCTCCAGCATCATCCTGACTGTAGCTTGCGCGTTGGCCTGAAGAAGCTTACAAATGTCATAGACCAAGTAGTAGCGGCTCTTCAATCTCTCGTCTAGAGGAGGGGGCACATTCACCTCCAGGCGCAAGATCTGGTCCCTCAGGAGAACATTCTCGTACCGCGCCTGGGACAGCTCCTCGCGAAGCGCGGCTTGGGCGGAATCCTGAACAGCGGGAGGTTAACATGAAAGGGAAAGGAGTTATAGTGGCGAGAGTAATTGCCGTGGAAGATCTCACTTACCCCTTCCGCCTGGCGCGAAGACAGGAGTTGTTGGGCGTCTGCCAGATCCTTCGCCAAAGTGGCCGCCTGAGCCACCGCGTCATCCCTGGCCTTGAACATGTCCTGGAAATTGCGGTCTATGGTGATGCTCCAGCGAGCACACATATGCGCAAGCTCCAGTTCGCGCATCAGGGCGCGAGTGGAATCATAAGCCAGCAGCCGGGTAGTCATCCTGTCGTAGACGCTGGCATCCTCCCAGCTGTAGAGGCAGTAACCTAAGGCGAAAGCCTCACTGGTAACCTCGTCTCGCTCTGCCCAGCTAGGAAGGAGGGACGAGATCGAGTCCCTGTTGACGTTGGGGTCTCACTATAGCAGCGGCTTGTTCTCCGCGTCCAGGCACTTCATGCCAAGACCAAAGTTGCGGTGGCCCAGCGGCACCTCTCCAGACAGAGGCTGGCGGGAGGTCTCGGCTGTGGCTCCCTCGCCCTCTGCTACACCGGGAGCCGGAGGGTTCTTGGCAGGGGCCTCAGCGCTGCCCCTAGTAGCTGCAATCTCGCTGACGACCTGCAAAATCTCCTCAAAGGAGCGGCCTGCAGCGAGAGGTTGGGAGGGCGGCACCATAATGACTTTGCATGCCCTTCTCGGTATCAGTTATCTTGGGCCTTGTTAGAAAGTAGAGAACAAGAAGCGAAAAGTAGAGAACAAGCGAACAAACTTTTGAATAATTGAAATTTTATTATCCAAAAAAGATATCATTTACAAAGGTATGGCCTCCCTTATATAGAATGGAGGAGATAAGAAAGAGAGTATACAAACAATGTGGGACTAAACATTTACAGTACTGAGCGGCTAGAATAATGGAGACCGCATAGGCCGCGCGGTTAGACAGATGGGCTAACCGCTCGGCAACTCCAGCAGGATAGAACAAACCGCAGAGGTAGACCGACAGACCGCCCGGTCTACAAACCGCTGGATCAGACCGCTAAGCCGCTCGGTCAACAAACCGCTGGATCAGACCGCCAAGCCGCCCGGTCTAATACTTCAACACTCCCCCTCAAGCTGGAGCATAGATATCAATCATGCCCAGCTTGTCACAAATGCGGAAGAAGGAAGTAGAAACCGGCTTGGTGAAGATATCTGCCAACTCCTTGTCAGAGGTGACAAAAGGAGTACAAATCTGATTCTTCAAAATCTCCTCCCGAATGAAGTGACAGTCAACCTCTATATGCTTCGTTCTCTCATGGAAGACCGGATTTCTGGATATGTGTATAGCGGCCTTGTTGTCACAGAACATAGGGAGAGGACAATCATATACCTCGCCCAGGTCAAGCATGAGAGCCCGCAACCACTTTAACTCACACGTAGTTGACGCCATACTCCGGTATTCTGCTTCGGCACTGGATCTGGAAACAACAGACTGTTTCTTGCTCTTCCAACTCACGAGATTACCTCCAACAAAGGTACAAAAACCTGACGTGGATTTACGATCGCCTTTGTCATCCGCGTAACTTGAGTCTGAGTAGGCCTCAACCCTCAGATGGCCATTTTTCTGGAAGAGTAACCCTCTGCCCGGTGCTGCTTTGATATACTCTAAAATCTTCAGGGCGGACTGAAGATGACACTCCCTGGGAGCTTGCATAAACTGACTGACCTTTCCTACAGCGTAGGCGATGTCAGGTCTAGTCACCGTGAGATAGATGAGTTTCCCTACCAAACGTCTGTACCGTGTGACATCAGATAGAGGAGGCGATTCATCCGTCCACGTTTTGTCTTCTCCAACAGCCATGAGAAGATGAGCTGGTTTGGCACCTGTCAAGCCTGCTTCTCGAAGAAGATCAAGGGCATACTTCCGTTGAGAGAGAACCAAGGAGTCAGGTTTCCGAGAGATTTCTATCCCCAAAAAGTATTTTGGGGAGCCCATATCCTTCGTGACCAAGTGCTGACGGAGGTGCTTCTTCGTCAAGTCCACCCCATCTCGGTCATCACCAGTAAGGAGAATATCATCCACATATACGGCCAAAACCACCAGTCCCGAGGTCGTTTTGCGAATGAATAAGGAGTGATCGGCCGAACTCCTTTGAAAGCCGATGGTTGCCACAATACCACTGAATTTTTCGAACCATGTCCGAGGGCTCTGCTTTAGGCCATAAATGACCTTCTTCAAATGACAGACACGTGTCTCCCCCTGAGCAACATACCCAGGAGGTTGCTCCATATAGACGTCCTCCTGAAGATCGCCATAGAGAAAGGCATTCTTCACATCAAGCTGGGAAATAGCCCAAGCCCGGTTAACAGCCACAGAAAAGAGAACCCGGATGGTGCTGAGGCGAGCAACCGGAGAGAAGGTATCAAAGTAATCAACGCCATAAGTCTGAGTAAAGCCCTTGGCCACCAGCCGGGCTTTGTAGCGATCCACAGTGCCGTCGGGGCGAAACTTCACAACAAAGACCCAGCGACAGCCAACCACATCAGTGCCCACGGGAGGAGGAACCAGGGTCCAGGTACCCCGTTCAGTAAGAGTAGCCATCTCCTCATCCATGGCAGACTTCCAATGAGGGAGAGCGAGAGCCTCCTGGTAGGTACGAGGAGTAGAAGTAGCAGAGATAGCCAAGGCAAAAACACCTGCGAGAAGGAGAAAGCTGATCATAAGAAACAACAGCCGTGAGCGGGTGTTGAGTACACGCCCGCACCCCTTTGCGAAGGGCAATGGGAACATCCAGATCATCGGGAGCGTCGGCGACGGGAGCGTCAGCGACCGGAGCGTCCGTGGCGGAGAAGGCTGGCCCGGGACTAGAGAGAGACGGCAGCGAAGAGGAGGGTGGAGGGGTGGGTGGGGAGACGGACTGAGAAGGAGTTGGTGGAGGAGGAGACGAAGGTGGGAAAACGTCGAGAGGTGTGGAAGGAACGGAGATATCAGAAGGAAGAGAAGGAAGAGAAGAGGAAGGAGAGAAATAGGAAGCATTTTCGAAAAAAGTCACATCTGCGGAGACAAACTGCTTGCGGAGAAGGGGGTCAAAGCAGCAATAGCCTTTTTGAGTGGTAGAGTACCCCAAAAAGACACATTTGGTGGAACGGGGGGAAAGCTTGTCGCGGGTAGCGGAGGGAGCGTGAACAAAGGCCGTACAGCCAAAGACACGGAGAGGAAGAGGAAAAGGTTCCTGGTGGGGGTAGAGAAGGGAGAAGGGAGTCCGGCCGTGGAGGACCGTGGAGGGAATGCGATTGATAAGATAGCAAGCGAGGAGCACAGCGTAGCCCCAGTAGGAGCGAGGGACGTGCATCTGCGCCATGAGAGTACGCGCAACATCAAGCAGGTGACGGTTTTTACGCTCCGCCACCCCATTCTGTTGGGAGGTGTAAACACAAGTCGTTTGATGAATGAGGCCGTGTTGGTGAAAGAACGCGGAGAACTCATGAGACAGATATTCCTTGGCATTATCAGAACGTAAGACTTTAATAGAAATAGCAAATTGAGTCTTAATCATAAAGTAAAAAGATTGCCAAACAGAAAATAGTTCAGAGCGATCCTTTAAGAGATACACCCAGGTACATCGAGTAAAATCATCGATAAAAGTGACAAAATAGGAACTGCCCCGACCAACTGTGAGGGTAGGAGCAGGACCCCATACATCAGAATGAATAAGATCAAAAATACGAGAGGAGCCACGACCTTGCTTCGGCGGGAAGGAGGAGCGATGATGTTTGCCAAGCTGAGACGCATCACAGTTGAACGGAGAACTGGTGGGAGGTAAGTGGGGCAGAAGCTGACGAATAAGCCGAGGAGGAGGATGTCCAAGACGAAGATGCCACTGAAGGAGATCGGTGGAGGAGGAGTAGACAGAAAGAGCGGAAACATCGTCGAGGAAGTAGAGGCCGCCGCTCTCAGTCCCAGTAGCAATCGTCCGCTGGGTCCTCGGGTCCTGAAAAGAACAAGTAGTGGGAGTGAATAAAACGGAGCACTGAAGTTGCCTGCATAAAGTAGTAACAGATAACAAATTGCACGGGAACTTCGGGACATAGAGGGTATCCTCCAAGCAAAGCGATGGAGTGAGTTGAACCATGCCCATCCCATGAACCGGAGACGGGGAACCATCCGCCACACGAACTGGGGGTAAGCGGTCATGGGTCTCAAGACGGGAGAAGCAATGAGGGTTGCCCGTCATATGATTGGTGGCACCGGAGTCAATCAGCCATTTACCTTGGGTAACGACGTGGGCACTACCTGACGTCGTGGCCACAGAGACAGACGACCTAGAAGAGGCGGAGGCCGAAGGAGCATCACCGGAAGGGCGAAGATGAGGATGTTTCTGCCAGCAGCGGTCAACAGTATGACCAGTACGATTACAGTGAGAGCAGAAGAACCGGGAGGAACCCCGTCTGCCAGAGGAGCTTCGACCACTCGGGCCCCCCCCCGCTGAGCTTGGTGAGCAGAGGAGTCCTGGGAAGGGGGGGAGGCCAACAGAGGCCGCTGGAGGAGCGAAGTAACGGCGGCAATGCGAGCCGCAGTGGCATCCAAAGTAGGAGATTCCGCCTCACCCAAGATCTGCTGGCAGATCATATCATAAGAGTCGGGAAGACGAAGAAGATAACAAACAACCAGGAGTTCCTGGAAGTGTTTGTGCTGGTCGGCCAAGTCCGCGGAGAAGGGGCGATTCTGGAGGATTTCAGCCCCAAGGGCCTGAACCTGCTGATAAGCCGCAGCTGGGGACATGGAAGGGCGGGCGAAGAGGTCCGCATAGAGAGTATAAATGCGGGACGTCTGGCCCCCCTTAGAATAGAAAGCAGCGAGGTGAAGCCATGCGGCCTTGACCGTCTCATCATGGCGAATGACGGGAAGGCACTCATCAGAAAGGCTGTTGGCCAGCCAGGTGCGAACAAGAGCATCACTCGCATCCCAGTCATCAAACTCAGGAGAGGTGCGAGGAGGAGGGTCATCGGTGAGGTGATGACGCTTGCGTTGAGAACGAAGGAGAAAGGTGAAAGAGACGCTCCAATCGGGATAGTTGGAGCCCACAAGCTTGGAAAGGGTGCCAAGGTTGCCCGAAGGAGAGGAGGAGAAGGAGCTGCAGGAGTAGTGGTGAGACCGGAGGTAGTCATAGAACCCGGAAGCAGAAGAAGCCGCACGAACAGGAGCGGTTAGAAAACAGAGGAAGCCGCGCGAACAGTAGCGGCTAGAAAGAGGCACTGCGGGGAAGAGGTCGCGCAGACTGAAAAGGCCGAGCGAACAGAAGAGAGGAGAAGAGCAGGTGACCGCGACCAAGATGCGGGTAAGAAAGAGACAACCCGCACGGTCAGGCAGATCACAGCAGCGGCTAGAAGGCGGTCAAAGGCTCGGCGGGGAAGAAGTCGCACGAACTGAGAAGCCCGAGCGAACAGAAAAGAGGAGAAGATCTGGCGACCGCGACCAAGATGCGGGTGAGAAAGGAACAACCCGCACGGTCAGGCAGATCACAGCAGCAAACCGCGAGTAGAGAGACAATACACACGCGGACAGGGACAGACCGCAACGACTAGGAAGTCGGAGAGGCAAGAAAGAACAAGGAGCACGGCGACAACGAAACAGGTCGCTGCGACAACAAGGAGAAGGAGAAGAGAACCAAGAAGGAGCAAGCCGCGCGAACAGGTTGGCAGACAAAAACAAGCCGCGCGGATAGAAACAGGCCGCGCGGATAGAAGAGAGGGCAAGCCGCGAATCAAGTCGCAGAGCGCGGAAAAGAAGTCGCGAACAACAGAGGGCGCACAGAATCAAGAGGAAATGACCGTGTGCTCTGATACCATGTTAGAAAGTAGAGAACAAGAAGCGAAAAGTAGAGAACAAGCGAACAAACTTTTGAATAATTGAAATTTTATTATCCAAAAAGATATCATTTACAAAGGTATGACCTCCCTTATATAGAATGGAGGAGATAAGAAAGAGAGTATACAAACAATGTGGGACTAAACATTTACAGTACTGAGCGGCTAGAATAATGGAGACCGCATAGGCCGCGCGGTTAGACAGATGGGCTAACCGCTCGGCAACTCCAGCAGGATAGAACAAACCGCAGAGGTAGACCGACAGACCGCCCGGTCTACAAACCGCTGGATCAGACCGCTAAGCCGCTCGGTCAACAAACCGCTGGATCAGACCGCCAAGCCGCCCAGTCTAATACTTCAACAGGCCTCTTGATCGGTTGAGGTGGAGGGGCGCCGGGCTTTCGCTTCCCGGCACCGGTTGAAGGAGGCGGGGTCGGCTCTTTCCGGCAAGCTTGTGCCGCGGCCTTTGCGAGAGCCAGCGGGTCTTTCAGAGGTTGGCTCCTGCCAGGGCGAGCCTCGTCAAAAGGTTGGCGTAGGGGGATCTCGCGCTCTCCTACGAAAGTGACAAACACTCAATTCAAATGACAAAAAGGGGGAATAATGAGACAAAAGCGAGACCTTACCTTCGCCCGGGAGTACGGGGAGGAGTGAATCAACGTCTCGCCGAAGGAAGAAGATGTCGAAGTCCTTGGTTCCGAAGAACTCAAGGAGGGCGCTCTCGCGCGATCCCAAGGAGGGGGGCTTGTAGGCGGCATCCTCTTATTGGATGGGCGCGAGAGGCACGTTCCCGAAGTCGCCGGAAACGAAGATGAATCTCTCGCCCCAGTGGTGGTGCTTGTTGGCGAGACCGATCGTCTTGAGCAGTTGTACTGAGAAGAAGACCACCCCTCCTTTGGCGCGGAAGGTGAACAACTTGCGGAAGATTGACAGGCTGAACTCGATCCTCTCGGATCGCATGTAGCATATGAAAGCCACGAGAATCGCAACCGAGATTGGATTCAGTTGCGCGGGAACCACTCCATAATACCAGAGGGCCTGGCGCATCTCGGGCCACAGCGGGAGGCGGAAGCCCACCTCGAAGTGCTTAAGGGGGATGACGAGCTCCCCCTCCCCCGTGGTGTTTACCTTATTATGGTTGCCTGGGTTACGCGCGGTGAAGCCGGCGGGAACGTAGCGAGCCTGGGTCAGGTTGAACTCGTCCACGGTGAGGGTGCAGGAAGGAAAAAGGTGCTTCTGGAAAGCTTCCGCACAGTTGGAACGTCCCTCACCTCCGCCCGGCATCGTGATGAAGAATTTGCAGGTGTGATCCTTAAGAGGGAGGCGAGAGCAAGAACCGTGCGAGAACGGAAGGAGAAGGCGAAAACAAGCGAGAGCTTTTGAGAGACCGCGAAAGCGACAGGAGAGGAGAGAGATTCGGATCGGAGAAATGAATGTGGTAGGTGAGCCCCTCTATTTATAGGAAACCGTAATCATCATGATTTTACAGAAAAGGCGACGGGGGTACAGCCGTCACGACCAGAGGCGCGGCGTTTCATTTTCCCGCCAAAATTTGACTGACTGACAGGTGACTGGCGCGAGTCTTGTGAGATGGCGTTCGGCAAACAACGGGAGCAGGCTTGCTCTCGCGGAGCGAGAAAGTTAAGTAGGGAGTAATAATAATAACTGCACACAACAGATCAGATTGCTCTCGCCAGGCGAGAACTAAACAGAGTGATAATAATAGCGTAAATAATTGTTATTCTCGCCAAGCGAGAGCTGAATAAGAGAGTAAGCAACATCAGTTAGACATAAATTAAGCGGGGTACATCTGAGAAGGGGAAGGCCTGGGGAAGAGAAGGAGAGGTCTCGCGATTCAATAAGGCTCCCACCGCCACCGTCCTTGCTCCCGCAGCTTGGTCCTGGGGGGCGCCTGCGGGTTGAAGTAGGACGACAGAACAGTACATCCTAGGTTGACACGGCGAGACAGGTCCCGGATCCGCGCGATGCACCTTTCAGGAGAAGATCCGGTGGTAGGCCCTCCTGGCCGATCCATCTCGCCGATGAGATAGTCCCGCTCCAGAGTCTCCAGCCTCCTCTCCACTGATTGGCGAAACTCTTTCGCCGCGAGGTCACGGGCCCGTTCCCGCCGGATAAGCTTCGATAAGACGGCGACAACCTTCTTCCCCCGTCTTTTAGCGCTCCCGGCACTAGTCAAGATCTCCTCCATCTCGTCAGAGGAAGGGAAGGGGGAGCTCTCGCCGTCTTCCCCCTCTCTGTCTTCTTCTTCTTCTTCTTCCTCTGCGTCAGCTCCAGACCGCGAGCCCAGATCCCCTGACGAAAATTCCAGTTAAGGCGAGAGCCGAAGGATAATAGTGATAAACGTACCGCATACCTGCAATATGGCGAGGACCCCCAGTCGATGGCAGGCGAGAAGGCCCAGCCCCCCCCCCCCCCTCAGTTCCAAAGAGTAGATGGATCGGCTTTCCTTTTCCTGGGGGGGGGGGGTTAGATTTTGCGAGTGGTAATCCCGGCTGGGCCGGAAGCGGGGGGGGGGGGGGGGGGGGGGGGGGGGAAGGTCTCCTCTCCCGCAGGATGGCTGGCATCCAATGGAGGCGCGGAAGATTCGACAGTCTTTACTCCCGCCGGTAGGGAGGAATCATCCGCGAGGGCAGGCTGATTTGCAGCCCTTCCCTCGTTCTCCCGGGTAGCGAGACCCGGCTGGGCGGAAGCGGGCGCTGCGGAAAGACAGTTCAGCGACCTAAGATTTGAGTTAAGAGCAAGAGTGGTAAAGTTACCTGCAGTTCTCAAGTCAGGCGGAGGAGCCGCCTCTGTGACCTGCGGTTGGCCCTCAAGGGGGGCGAAATGATGGGTCCAGGGGTTCCCGCGGAGACTCAACAGCGTCGGGAACCGTCTCCTGCGAAAAATATCGCGTCAGATATAGGATACTGGTGTTTTCAATGGTAGGCAAATCAGACATACCTTCTGTGGAAAGGGATCGTCTGCACGGCTTGGGGTCGGTGTAGGCGGGCTCCTATTCTCGCGGGGGAGGTCCCGCGGAACCACCTTCACCCTCTTCTTTTTCTTCTTAGGCAGATAAGGCCCAGCGGCCGACAACTGTCTCACTAGCCATGGGGCAACCAAGGCGCTGTTAGCCTTGGCTCGCGCCTGCGCCGCATTGATGTGGTCCTGAAGATCCTGCGGGAGAGGTTTATCGGCGTGCTTGGAAGGCATTGTGTGAGGAGGCGAGAACTCAGGCGAGGAAGGATAGTTCAAGGGGAGAATTATGACTGTCTATCAACACATATATTTATAGGCATGGTACGACCCACCAAAAGATTCCCTGACGTTGACACGTGCTCAGCGAATATTTATGGGTTGGACGTGTCTTTTCAAGCGTAGAGCTAGCTCAAAAAGAGCGGGGATTGTGTACAACCCCATATTCGCTGAGCCAGACCAGGAGGCACAAACGGTCAGACAGGCTAGCCAGAGAAGTTCCCGCCCAAGTAGGCGGGAGCGCTTGCGCTAAGCGATAAGCTCCCGCCTCGTATGAGCTCTCGCCCGCAAGACGCCCCGTATTCGTCGAGCCCAGATCGACGAGCGCAGCCAAAACATCGAACGAAGATCAACGCGCGAACGCTTGCGCCAGCACCCAGATCGTCTTAAAGAAGCTCTCGCCTATAGGAAGGCGAGACAGCTTCCGCCGGGTTCTGACAGAAGGCTCTCGGCTCGGGGCTCTCGCCGAGTGGGGGCCAGGGCCTTGGGTGAAATGACCAAATTACCCTCGGGTGAAATTACTCTTATACCCTCAAGAGAACGGCGGGATTCGGCTATTGGCAGATCAACTAGGGGCATTTCAGTAATCTCAGGTCAGCAAGATGCTATAAATAGACCCATAAGAGCTCTTTGGAAAGCATGCGGTCATTTACCTTCCAACTTCCAGTGCTTTCTAAGAAGCTCCTAGCCCAGCTTTTGGCTTTGGAGGGGAAGCTCTCAGAGACCTTCCGGGTGTGTGGTGGGACCTCCCTGCTGAGGCTTTGGGTCAGTCTTAGGTCCTTTGAATCCAGTCGAGGGTTGAGGCTTGAGAGAAGTAGGTTTTGGCTGCACCCCGTTTTCTTCGAACTCCCGTTGAGGTCATATTTGGCTTCAACAGCCTTCACCAAATTCAGACACTTTAAAGCCAGGGTAGAAAATGAAACCAACTCCAAAATAAAAGCCCTAAGGACTGATAGAGGAGGTGAGTTTACAAGCCTAGAATTCAACAATTTCTGCCTTGAACATGGAATTAGACGGGAGCTCACAGTAAAAGGAACCCCTCAGCAAAATGGTATTGCTGAGAGGAGAAATAGAACAATAATTGAAATGGCAAAATGCATGCTGCAAAGTAAACATTTACCCAAGAAGTTCTGGGGAGAAGCTGTGATAGAAGTTGTTTATATTCTAACCAGAAGTGCTTTTTCTATCTTCAGAACATCCAGCCCAGTCACTGTCACAATACCCAATTAGTTCATTCTTTTCTTCCTTCTCAAATCCCAGACCATAATGCTTCGTTCCATTGATGTAGCGAAGGATTCTTTTTGCAGCCGCCAAGTGTTTGATGCTGGGAGCCTGCATAAACCTGGAAACAATGCTTACTGCGTGCTCAATATCAGGACGTGTGTTTGTTAGATAAATGAGGAAGCCAACTAGACTCCTGTATTCTTCTAGGTTTTCCATTTCTTCTCCATCTTCTTTGATGAGTTTGTCTCCTGTAATCATGGGGGATTTTGCTGGTTTTGATTCTTGCGTTCTGAATTTGTAGAGGACATCTTCGGCATAACGATGTTGTGAGATGAGCATTGAGAGAGGAGATTGAAGAATTTGAATACCCAGGAAATACCGGGCAATGCCAAGATCAGTCATTTCAAATTTAGTGGCAATGTATGTTTTGAATTTGTTAGTCACTAGAGGATTTTGTTGATGCGCGGAAACACCGCGGGGCACCAGCCAGCTAACACGGAGGGGGTGTTCGGTCTCACAAGCTAGGAGAGGAGGAGAGGAGGGAAGGAAGGAAGCCTCTGAGTGCTCGAGAGTGGAGCAAACAGATTGTCAAAGAGGGTTGCGGGGATAGAGGAGAGGAGCTTGATCAACAGAGCGGGTTGATCAAGAGAGGAGGAGGAGGTTGATCATGAGCTGTCGAGCAGACGACTAATGTGATGGTTGTGCTTACAGGTTGGTTGCCGAGAAGAGCTGAGCTGAGCAGAGAAGAATCTTGTTGAGTAGAGGAGCAAGACTTGCTGAGCAGAGGAGAAGAAGAGGGGGCCGCTAGCAGCGGCAACAACACACTTCGCCCGCCGCGGCCTAAATGCCACTCCTGCGACGGGCTTTCCTTTTATTAATAGCGAGAGGTTACAAGCTTACAAGTACACCTTTACAACAAATCAATAAAAGGGGTACAAGGAGAAGCTGGCGGCTAAGAGAGAAGAAATTGCCAGAAAGCAGAGAAGAGAAGCTGCCAGAGACTAAGTAAAAGAGTCTGCCAGCTGCTGGAGGACTGAGAAACTGAGTCTGCAGAGTCTGCTGGCAAGCTGCTGAAGAGCTGTGGAGGACTGCGCGGACAGGAAATCTGAGTCCGCAGAGCTTGCTGGAAGGGTGATGACGGACTGCGCGGACTGGAAAACGGAGTCCGCAGGGTCTGCTGGAAAGCTGATGACGGACTGCGCGGACTGGAAAACGGAGTCCGCAGGGTCTGCTGGAAAGCTGATGACGGACTGCGCGGACTGGAAAACGGAGTCCGCAGGGGGTGCTGACAAGACTTGTATCCACCTTCTGGCCTCTGGAGCGATGCAGAATGACAGGCACCATGGGCTATTTATAGGCCCGAGGGAGTTCTTCTAGAAGCGGGGCCCAGTGATGTCAGCATGACGTCCTGCGCGGACTCCGCAGACTGAGATTTTGCGTCCGCCATTGTCGAGCGATGAAGCAAGCGGATCCCTCTGTAGAGAACTGGAGGTCGCCCCCTAGTGGGCGACCTGGGCGGACTCCGGGAGGAGTCCGCCCGGCAGGCCGGAGGCCGACCCCTAGCGGGTGGCCTGGGCGGACTCCAGGGTGGAGTCCGCCCGGCAGGATGCCGGGGCCGCCCCCTAGCGGGCGGCCTGGGCGGACTCCAGGGTGGAGTCCGCCCGGCAGGATGCCGGGGCCGCCCCCTAGCGGGCGGCCTGGGCGGACTCCAGGGTGGAGTCCGCCCGGCAGGATGCCGGGGCCGCCCCTAGCGGGCGGCCAGGGCGGACTCTAGGGGGAGTCCGCCCGGCAGGGCCTGGCCGCCCCCTTGCGGGCGGCCTGGGCGGACTCCAGGGGGAGTCCGCCCGGCTTGGATGCCGCGGCCGCCCCTAGTGGGCGGCCTGGGCAGACTCCAGGGTGGAGTCCGCCCGGCAGGATGTCGGGGCCGCCCCCTAGCGGGCGGCCTGGGCGGACTCCAGGGGGAGTCCGCCCGGCAGGGCCTGGCCGCCCCCTTGCGGGCGGCCTAGGCGGACTCCAGGGGGAGTCCGCCCGGCTAGGATGCCGGGGCCGCCCCCTAGCGGGCGGCCTGGGCGGACTCCAGGGGGAGTCCGCCCGGCGGGCCTGGCCGCCCCCTTGCGGGCGGCCTGGGCGGACTCCAGGGGGAGTCCGCCCGGCTGGGTGCCGAGGCCGTCCCCTAGCGGGCGGCCTGGGCGGACTCCAGGGGGAGTCCGCCCGGCTGGCGGGCAGAGGACGCCCCAGGTGGGCGGCCTCGGCGGACGGCGGCAGGAGGCCGCCGCCCCTCGGGCAGCATGGAGGCCGCCCCTGGTGGGCGGCCTCGGCGGACGGCGGCTGGAGACCACCGCCCCTTGGGCAAAATAGGAGGCCGCTCCTGACAATGCTGTTGGCGGACTCCTGCAAGGAAAAGTACTGCATGATTAGCGGACCCAACCGCATGTCCCGCGAGGGTGAGCCATGGGAATAGCCCGCCGTCCCGTAGGGCATGCGATTGCTAGGAGACCTAGGCGGATATGGAAAACTGTCCGCCTACGCTGGGGCTCATCGCGATCAAAAAGGGAGAATCTAAGGGTCGCGATTAGCCAGCTGTCCACCTTGGGAAGGATCGTCGATTTCTGGGTTAACATAATCCCCGCACTTTTTCAAGTTCTGAAAAGAACTTCGAAAAAGTTGGAGACCCACGAAAATCATGATCCACCCCAACGGAAGAAGAGGAGCAAGGAGAGACAGAACCTGAAGACTCTCCTTACAAGCTTGGTGCTTCATGTCTATTTTCCTGCAAGAGGAAAGTTAGGGTAAGCACGTATGGGTGGCACATCGAGTGTGTACCTGAATTTGCTTTTGCAAAACGAAGAAGGCGTGTCTTCTGTAAATGTTCTGCAAAACAAAAGTGAGGAAAACAGAAAGACATAACAACTCGCAAGTACCTGGAAGGGACCTGCAAGTGTCTGCTATTCACTACAGAAAGAAAAGAGTGAGCGGTAGATACAAAATACTGATTTAGACTGCTAGTACCTGGATGAGGCTTGCAGGTGTTTGCTAATCTCTGCAAGAAGAGGAGTTAGAAGCAAATAAGATATGAAGATAACTTGCAAGTACCTGTGAAGAGAAGGCTTGCAAGTGTTAACTGTTGACTGTTAACTGTCGACAAGATAAGGCCGATATGACCAATTAATAAAAAAATGCCTGATGAATACTATTATGAAGCCCAAATCAATAAACCGTGTTAACTGCTGACAGATATGACTGGATTGCGATAACATGACTGATAGCGCTTGAGCAAACAATGTATAGAAGACGAGAGCAATAGAGCTTATATAGGTAGAGTGTGAGTCATCATCTGATAGAGCTTTGAATAAGCAATTCATATAGGATGAGCATGAGCAAAGTGATTGCTGGAAATCCTTTTGGTAGGTCGGATTAACCTGTTCACCTGTGAAAGAAGGCAATAGCCAAAAAGGGAAGGTCTATACTCGGAATGACTGAAGAAGGTTGAATGCTGCCACATGTGTTCCCCGTGGGCCTTATGCATCACTTGCCTGAAAAATCATCCCGAGTATAGTCCTACTCAAAGCGGGCTGGCCGCGCATCCTGAAGGAGGGAAAAAGAAAAGGTCCATATTCGGAATGACTAAAGAAGGTTGAATGCTGCCACAGGTGTTCCCCGTGGGCCTTATGTATCACTGGCCTGAGAAAATCATCCCGAGTATAGTCCTACTCAAAGCGAGCTGGCCGCGCATCCTCAAGGAGGGCACATAAGAGAAAAGCAAGGGAAGGTCCTGAGAAGGACCGCTGGAAGCAAGGAAGATCCTGAGAAGGATCGCTAGAAACACTGCTCTCTTGCCTTGGGCACAAGCGTCACTGATCAACGAGACAGGTTGCGCCAAGAGGCCTATATTGTCTGTGTATTGATCAGTGGAGTTGTGAGAACCGAGAGGCACGGATCGAGGGTACCGGAGAGTGCTCGGCCACCACAGTTGAAGGATGATCAAAGAGACAAGGCTACGCTTGATCGCCATTGTTTGTCCAGCGAAAATCATCCTAACCGTAGTGTTTCCTATAAGACGCACGACAGAGCTAACACATGGGGCTCCCCTAGCACACACTCTGTGTCAGATGCCGGCTAGGATCCTAAGTCTGAAGCCCATAATCGTAGAATGAACTGCTCCCACTACACACATGGGTATACTCCCGCCATATGTGGTCGAAGCGGTAGTGCGAGAACAAACTACGGAGGGAACGTTTCAGACTCGGCGAAATCTCACTGGCGTACTGATCCCAGAGAGAGAGAGAAAGAGGAAGGGGTAACAAAAAGGGAACTGTGTCAGTACGGGATCCCTGAATAAAAGCTTTGCAGAAAAGCAAGAAAAGAACACTGAGAAGTGTTGTAATGAAAATGTTTGAAAGAGGGAGAGAGTAAGGGTTGAGGTAACCCTGAAGGTTGCAAGGAGCTCCGGAGGACTGTGAAGTCCATCGCTTTGGAGGACTGTGAAGTCATTGCTAGTTTAGAATAGCCTTCCCAGCACGCCCTCGTCATCGGCATCGAAACATTCGACGGTTGGGTTAACAACGAGGAGAGGAGGCTCTTCGATGTGGTTCACTCCCCTTGAGGAGCAAGGAACATCTGAAATTTCTTTGCCCTTTGAAGTTGATGGATCAGGGCGATCCTCTTTAGGAAGCAAGTCATAACATCTTGCCTTGCCGGAGCATCCTTTGCATAAGCTGGCGGAATGCTCGGCAGTCTTCTGTTCGATGACCTGACTCTTTGTGGAATTCACAATAAGGCTCTGAGTTTCTAGACCTCTGATCGGTCGGCCGGTAGGGCTTCTTGTAGTTGGCCCTGTCTTTCAAGATTTGGCTACTTCTTGCACGACGTCGTCGAGATCAGACTCCTACAAGTCATCGTCTTGCTGCTGATGAATTGCTGCTGCTTGAGAAGGAGCTAGTGGCAGCAATGGATCTTGAGCATCGCGGCTCAGGAAGGAGTATCGCTGGCGATGAAGCCTTCTCTCCTTCCTTGAGTGAGCTGGGAAACGATTGCAAGGAGACCTTGGAGGCTGCTTGCGAAACGGATCTTTCTCTGATACGAGCTTGGAGACGAAGCCTGGATTGCTCTTCTCGTCTCGGATGTACGAGTTGGCTAGAGCAATCAGCTCTTGGTATGTCCTTGGTGCATGGACATTGGCTTCAAATTTGAGAGGCCCTTCGCGAAGACCGTGGATAAGAGCCACTCGGTACATTTCTTGATCAACGATTTCGATGTCCAGAATTTCTCTCTGAAATCGATCAACAAATTGAGACCAAGTTTCATCACTACGTTGTCTGATCTCAAAGAGGGCTTCAGGACCGCCCTTTCTCTTGGAGGAGGTAGAGAATCTGAGAAGGAACTCTCTATGAAGATCAAGGAAGGAAGTGATGGAGTGAGGACGGAGGCCATAGAACCAATCCCTCACTTGCCCATCAAAGGTTGTCACAAGGAGCTTGCACTTGGTTGCATCTGACAGAGACTTGAGAGCAACGGCTGATTCAAAGGCTTGAAGATGCTTGACCGGATCAGTCTCTCCAGTATAGATTGGCAGTCGAGACTCTCTGAAGTTTGCTGGAGTAGGTTCAAGGCGAACGCTCTCAATAAAGGGCGATGGATCTTCCTGCTCTCGCACAGCATAGGGATTAAAGGGAGCATAGGCTGCAGCTGCAAAAGAAGCAGGGGGTAGAAAGGAAAGGTTGCTGGAGGAGGAGCAGAGGCAGGAGATGGGGGGCAAGGATGACTTCCTTGAAAGTTAAGAAATCTAGCAGGACTTCCCCGGGCTGCTTGCCGGAAGAAGTTTTGGCGAGCGGCAAACTCTTCATCTTGAGTTCACAAAGGAGCAGCGGGACCTTGCGGGAAGGTTGGGGTGTAAGGCGGATAGAACGGAGGATAAGCTTGAGAATAAGCTTGTTTATGCTCCGATGGTGTTGTTAGATTGATTGGAGCAGCTGGAGCAGCCGGAGCTGCTGCTGGATGAGAGTCTAACCGCTGCGTGATTGCAGCAAGGACTTGGTTGATTGCTTGGAACTGTTGAGCATTCTCACGGCGCGACTGCTCAAAGGCTTCCCAGAGAGGATCTTCACTGGAACTTGGAGCAAAGTTCTCGGCTGATTGATCTGACATGGCTAACTGTCGATGTTCACCGTCTGACCGGATCTGAAGGCCGCGTGTTAACTATTGATGCGCGGAAACGCCGCGGGGCACCAGCCAGCTAACACGGAGGGGGTGTTCGGTCTCACAAGCTAGGAGAGGAGGAGAGGAGGGAAGGAAGGAAGCCTCTGAGTGCTCGAGAGTGGAGCAAACGGCTTGTCAAAGAGGGTTGCAGGGATAGAGGAGAGGAGCTTGATCAACAGAGCGGGTTGATCAAGAGAGGAGGAGGAGGTTGATCAGGAGCTGTCGAGCAGACGGCTAATGTGACGGTTGTGCTTGCAGGTTGGTTGCCGAGAAGAGCTGAGCTGAGCAGAGAAGAATCTTGTTGAGTAGAGGAGCAAGGCTTGCTGAGCAGAGGAGAAGAAGAGGGGGCCGCTAGCAGCGGCAACAACACACTTCGCCCGCCGCGGCCAAAATGACACTCCTGCGACGGGCTTTCCTTTTATTAATAGCGAGAGGTTACAAGCTTACAAGTACACCTTTACAACAAATCAATAAAAGGGGTACAAGGAGAAGCTGGCGGCTAAGAGAGAAGAAATTGCCAGAAAACAGAGAAGAGAAGCTGCCAGAGACTAAGTAAAAGAGTCTGCCAGCTGCTGGAGGACTGAGAAACTGATTCTGCAGAGTCTGCTGGCAAGCTGCTAAAGAGCTGTGGAGGACTGCGCTGACAGGAAATCTGAGTCCGCAGAGCTTGCTGGAAGGGTGATGACGGACTGCGCGGACTGGAAAACGGAGTCCGCAGGGTCTGCTGGAAAGCTGATCACGGACTGCGCGGACTGAAAAACGGAGTCCGCAGGGTCTGCTGGAAAGCTGATGACGGACTGCGCGGACTAGAAAACGGAGTCTGCAGGGGGTGCTGGCAAGACTTGTATCCACCTTCTGGCCTCTGGAGCGATGCAGAATGAGAGGCACCATGGGCTATTTATAGGCCCGAGGGAGTTCTTCTAGAAGCGGGGCCCAGTGATGTCAGCATTACGTCCTGCGCGGACTCCACAGACTGAGATTTTGCGTCCGCCATTGTCGAGCGATGAAGCAAGCAGATCCCTCTGTAGAGAACTAGAGGTCGCCCCCTAGTGGGCGACCTGGGCGGACTCCGGGAGGAGTCTGCCCGGCAGGCCGGAGGCCGCCCCCTAGCGGGCGGCCTGGGCGGACTCTAGGGTGGAGTCCGCCCGGCAGGATGCCGGGGCCGCCCCCTAGCGGGCTGCCTGGGCGGACTCCAGGGTGGAGTCCGCCCGGCAGGATGCCGGGGCCGCCCCCTAGCGGGCGGCCTGGGCGGACTCCAGGGTGGAGTCCGCCCGCCAGGATGCCGGGGCCGCCCCCTAGCGGGCGGCCTGGGCGGACTCCAGGGGGAGTCCGCCCGGCAGGGCCTGGCCGCCCCCCTTACGGGCAGCCTGGGCGGACTCTAGGGGGAGTCCGCCCGGCTGGGATGCCGGGGCCGCCCCCTAGCGGGCGGCCTTGGCGGACTCCAGGGTGGAGTCCGCCCGGCAGGATGCCGGGGCCGCCCCCTAGCGGGCGGCCTGGGCGGACTCCAGGGGGAGTCCGCCCGGCTGGGATGTCGGGGCCGCCCCCTAGCGGGCGGCCTGGGCGGACTCCAGGGGGAGTCCGCCCGGCTGGGTGCCGGGGCCGCCCCCTAGCGGGCGGCCTGGGCGGACTCCAGGGGGAGTCCGCCCGGCTGGCGGGCAGAGGCCGCCCCAGGTGGGCGGCCTCGGCGGACGGCGGCAGGAGGCCGCCTCCCCTCGGGCAGCATGGAGGCCGCCCCTGGTGGGCGGCCTCGGCGGACGGCGGCTGGAGACCACCGCCCCTTGGGTGAAATAGGAGGCCGCTCCTGGCAATGCTGTTGGCGGACTCCTGCAAGGAAAAGTACTGCATGATTAGCGGACCCAACCGCATGTCCCGCGGGGGTGAGCCATGGGAATAGCCCGCCGTCCCGTAGGGCACGCGATTGCTAGGAGACCTAGGCGGATATGGAAAACTGTCCGCCTATGCTGGGGCTCATCGCGATCAAAAAAGGAGAATCTAAGGGTCGCGATTAGCCAGCTGTCCACCTTGGGAAGGATCGTCGATTTCTGGGTTAACAGATTTGACCCTATGATTAACAAGTCATCCACATATATGCATACTATGATAGTGTCCCCTTATTCTTTTCTTCTAACATACATGCTGGATTCACTTTGGGTCTTTGTGAAGCCCATGATTTGAAGTTCTGAATCTATTTTGTGGTACCATGCTCTTGGTGCCTGTTTGAGGCCATATAGGGGCTTTTTCAACTTAAGGACTTTCTTTTCTTCCCCTTCTAGTATGTACCCTTGTGGTTGGCTCACATAAATCTCTTCTTCTATGTCTCCATTCAAGAAGGCCGATTTTACATCCATTTGGTGTACATGAAATTGGGATTGGACAGTAATGGCAAGTGATGTTCTAATTGATTCAAACCTGGCAACTGGTGAGAAGGTTTCAAAGAAGTCAATACCTGGTTTTTGAGCATAGCCTTTTGCGACAAGTCATGCCTTGTATTTTGAAATTGCCCCGTTTTCATCATACTTAACTTTAAATAACCATTTTAGGCCTATTGTTGTTTTTCCTTGTGGGAGTATGGCAAGCTCCCATGTGTCATTTTTATTTATCACGTGAATTTCTTCTTTCATTGCTTCAACCCAGTTGGGATCAGTTGAGGCTTCTTTAAAATTTACTGGTTCACGGACAAATAGGGCAATACTGCTGCTGTTGGAATAGAGATCAGAAAGGGAACGAAATCTTTGTGGTGATGATGGAGGTGATGAATCACATGGATCATTGAGATGAACTTCTGGTGAACTAATAGCTTCAGGGGTGCTGTTATTGCTTGGACCTTGGATGGCAGAGAATCATGAATTACTTCGGGTTCTTCTATAACCACAGGTATGTGAGACTGATCCTGAGCCACATTCCATTCCCAGTTATTTTCTTCATCGACTATAACATTTCGTGAGATCAACATTTTCTTAGAGTTGGGATTATATATTTTGTAGGCTTTTGAGTTCTCACTGTACCCAACAAGTATTCCTTTTTCTCCTTTCTCCGATAGTTTGTCTCTGTTTGGGGTGTTTTCTAAGCTGTATGTAAGGCTGCCAAATATTTTGAACTGATCTACATTTGGTTTCTGACCTGTCCATGCTTCATAAGGGGTGGAATTTTGAAGAGCATATTCATTGCACACACCTTTGTCAAAGTTGATTTTTGGTATTCCTAAGACTAGGTTCTTGCCCTGAAGTCTCTTGAGATCATCATGGTTCACTTTCTGATTTTACATACACCTTGGTTTGAAAAGCCTGTTCAAGATTCTGATGTCCATATATCTTTACTCTCTCCTCATGAGCTTGAAGGGAACCTACCAGGTCTGGTAAGGTAAGGCTATTGATATCCTTGGACTCTTCTACGGCAACACCCGCAAGGAAGATGTCGTCGTCATCGGCGCCGACATCGTAGGTTTCGCCACCGCCCTCTCTCTCCACAGGTACTTCCTCCTTCCCTTTCCATCACGCCTGCACAGGAATAACTGGATTTCTATTAACGTCAGGCTCGGCGTCCGATCACTGGTTCTGGAGCAAGGGGATTCGCTCCGCACAGGAGGGACCTCACTAACCCTATTTTTGATTAAGAGTTTTGAGGATTTTTAACACGATTTTCTTTTCATCAGCTTCATCTCCATAGCTTCTTATTTGATTTGTGATGGAGGTGAATCTTGAGGTGTAAGTATGGGATATGTGTTCTTCTTTCATAGCTAATGTATCAAATTCTTGCCACAAGATTTGGAGTTTGATGGAGATTATCTTGGTGGATCCTTGGAAGTCATTTTTGAGGGACTCCCAAGCAGCTTTGGCAGTGTTGGCACCCATGATCCTTGGAAATAAACTTCTTCATATTCCCTGTTGAATGTACATGAGAGCTTTGACATCTCTCTTTTGATTTTCAGCATAATATTTTGCTTGAAGAGGATCCCAAGAGGAGAGGGGACTTGCTGCTGTAGGCTGAGTGTAACCATTTTGAATTAAGTCCCATAGGCCTTGTGAGATGAACAAGGTTCTCATTTGAACTTGCCAATAATCATATGATTCACCTTCAAATATTGGGACTCCACTGGGAGAGTAAACAATATTTTGAAGGGAAATGCAAGATGAAGCCATATGAGGAAGCAGTGGGGAAGGAGATGAGTAGAACAGATACAACACACTACACACCCTACAGGAACTGATGGCAGATAGCACACAGAGCACTCAAGATGAACCTGGCTCTGATAGCATGTTAGAAAACTAAAAAAAAGAACCAAAAACAAAGAAGAGGGGTAAAGCAGACGGTACTGCAGGAGTCTATTTCATCAAGATAAAAGTTACAAAAAAGATTTTTTTTTCTCATACAATTCCCTCCTTACTTGTTAGATACCTCAAATCAGAACAGGGAAAGGCTTTATATAAGCAGCCGACCCATTACATAAGACAAAAGATCAATATTAAAATACGCTGATACATAGGGAGGAGGAAACATAATTCTTTCTTGTCAGGTTGTGTCATCTTCTTCTTTCTTGCGGCTAACTTGCTTTCGGTGGTTTGTTGCAGGTCCTCTGAGCTTGTTATCTCCTTCACTTGCAGTAAATGCTCCTTGGTTGCTGTTCAGATTATATTCCAACATAGATCTCATCACAAGGCTGCAAGTAACTGATTAGACAGAAAGTTCAGAAGATGAACAAATCTAATAATTCGAAGATAGGTTATAAAAGGAAACGTATGGATTAGTTACCCCTGGATCAAAAGAAATTTATCTCTGAGTTCGTCGTCGACACCGATGGCATCCAAGACGCGCCGCCCATTCTTAAATAGGGTTAGTGAGGTCCCTCCTGTGCGGAGCGAATCCCCTTGCTCCAGAACCAGTGATCGGACGCCGAGCCTGACGTTAATAAAAATCCAGTTATTCCTGTGCAGGCGTGATGGAGAGGGAAGGAGGAAGTACCTGTGGAGAGAGAGGGCGGTGGCGAAACCTGCGATGTCGGCGCCGATGACGACGACATCTTCCTTGCGGGTGTTGGAGTGGATGATGCCCTGGGATTAAGAGATCGCCGCTTGGTTTCTTCTCTTGTCGGGAGACGAATCGAGGAGTAGGAGGAGAAGGGCGCTGAGAAGGTTCTCATCGACGTGGATTGGATTCGGAGCCGGAGACGTAAGGTCCAGAAAATCCGGGAATATCGCCGTAGGATGCATGAGCAGGAGCGGCGGAGGAGTGGAGGGGTTTGTCGTGGTTTTAGGTTAGAATGAAAATCGGGATGAGGGGTTGTCGTGGTTTTAGGTTAGATATGGTGAGGGAGCGCGTGGGAGTGGTTTTAGGATTAAGGAGAGAATAAAAACAATTAATAAAATTAGGCTGATCAAAATTAATATTAACAGGTTTTAGGCTAGATATTAACTCGACCAAAATTTTAGCACCAAGTTTTGCCGCTCATAATTATTAAAATTGGGGGGAAAATTATTAGACACGTTTTTATATGAAAAACGTTACAAAAACTAAAAACAATGTCAGTGTTTAAACAAACGTCGCCAAAAAAACGTGGCCGATGTGCATATTTGTTGTAGTAGCTCCAACCCCTCCTCCACGTCCGAGCCCTCAAACAGCTCCACCACCGGACCGTCATTAATGTCCGCAAGCTTCTCCCTCTCTCTTCCGGTATCACGGTCTGCTCCTGTTGGATTCCCTCCGGCCTACCCCTGCCGCTGCCAGCGCTGGTTTCAAGTTGCGGTCATGGTAAGGCCGCTGCAAGCTCCGTCAGCGATAGTGATTGAAATAATTTGTTTTAAAGAAGGACACCAAACGAACTCCAGGGGCAAAACCGGAAGAGCGAATGTAACCGACGGGGTGTCACTGTAGCAATACTACCAAGTTCCAAAATATGTGTAGCAATTTAATCAAGGATCCAAAAATAAACATGCACAAGTTGGCGCGTAACTCATCCCCATTTCAAAAGTTGGAGCAAGAAAAACAAAACAAAAAGAGAATGCATACATGCATGCAGATCGTTTGATCTTTACAATCAAGTTGGAAATGTTCATCACAGCCGTTCATCATCATGCTAATTAAATTATGAATAGCTCTCAAATGAACCGTTGATGACCTAATTAATATATAATTAACATGTATATATTTATATAGCCATGCATGGTTAATTATATAATTAGTTATTAATACATTCTCTCATCACTTAGAGATGATCTGCAAGATGGTGCACTCATGATTAAATAATCTCAAATCATGCATGGGAGCTTCAATATGGAAGAAGCATTAATGGCCGAGAAGTTGATCAGAAGCATGGGGGAGGGAAGACGAATCCCACGGCCCTCGAATGGAGGCCGACGTGCTCGCAGGTGGACAACGGGATGGCGGGGGCCAGGCCCGGGCTTGGAGGGAGAGGCCTCAAGTCAATGTTCTCGAGGGTGATGTAGTCGCACGGGATCGCGGCGCTGCACATGAGGTTGATAGCCACGTCGGTCGCCGAAGAGCCCCTTATATTTTGGAACCTCACGTTGTTGATATTCACCCTTGAGCCCGGCTGCATGCATGCAACCAATGCATGTTAATCACGTAAGTACACACGTACACAATTATAAACTTGCAAAAAAAAAAAAAAAAATAACAAGGGTCATATATATAAATGCACCCTAAATTTTATTATGCTTATATTTCATCACCAAAGGACAAAATAATAATACATTTATTGATGAAATTTATTTTTATCATTAAATATTCATATTTTAGTGATAAATTTTTTTGTATCACTAAGTACATTTAATGATGTGATATTTGAAAGCACTTTGCGGTGAATAAAAAATCAACATATAGTGAAAGATTTTTTTGTCACAAAAGACATTTAATGAGATGATATTTGGGAAAAAAATTGTCACTAAATGTATTTGTTGACAAAATTTCAAGATTATGTGAAAAAAAATTTAGTCTGTAAAAGTCAAATTTTTAGTAATAATAATTGTTATATTATGCCTTAAAAATATCATAATAGTCAAGGCTTGCTCCTATGTACTGTCACTTGTATATATTAAAAGAAATACATAAGTTAATTAGTGATCTTATGGTCCTTCAAAAGTACATCAAAATAATTGTGGCGCTTCATTTCCAATTAGAGATGGAGAGAGAGAGAGATAGGAGAGAGAAGGAGAAAGAAAGAGAAAGGAGGATGGCCCCGAAAGAATAGGATTGATCCTCTCCATTACAAGTGAAATGGAGGGAATACATTTCATTATCCAATGGATAAGACAAACTTAAAAGAAATCTTGTGGAGTTTTTTTTGATTAAAAAAATCTAAAAAACATGAGAAATGATAAACCCGTCAGATCAAAGAGATTTTAATCTAGAGAGAGGAGAGAGAGGGATGAGACACACTTCAATAAATAAGAAGAAAGAAATGAAGAAGGAGAGGGGGAGTGAGAAGATTTGGGGAGAGAGAGGAGAAAAAGGTGGGACTCACTTCAATAAATTAAAAAAAGAATGAAATATAATAAAAATTGAGCAAGTTTAATTAAAGTGAGAAGAAATAATTAATGTATATATAGTACCTTATCTTCATCACAAGAGTTAGGGCAATACTCCTGGTCAATGATAATGGGGTTGCTGACCTCCTTCATCACAATATCCGAGAACAGCATGTTGGAGGCGGTTATCGCCGGCGAATCCCGCCAAGTCTTGATCCGGACTCCGTTGGTGGTTCCGGCGAGAGTGCAGTTCAGCACCCTGATTCCGGCGACACCCGTGTCGGTGCTATACTTGCCCAAGCTCCCGACGCTGATGCCGTGCCCGGGCCCGCAGTGCACCTTGTCGATGGTTACGTTGGAGCTGCCGGGGCCCACGGAGATGCAGTCGTCGCCGGTGGCGATGGAGCTCCTCGTGATCCGTATCTCCGACGAGTCGCCGATGTGGATGCCGTCCGTGTTGGGGCTGTCGGCCGGGGCGGTGATCTTGACGCCGAGGACGGTGACGCCCCGCGACTGGCCGATGATCACGTGGAAGAACTTGGCGTTGATGAGGGAGATGGCGCGGATCTTCGCGTTGGTCACGTGCAGAAGCTTTAGGGTCTGCATGCATGCATGCATGTTAGTAATTAAAACGTCGTACCAAAGATATTACAATATTATATTATATTAAATTAATATTTTGATATTTTCTATGTAAAACAAATATATAGCCCTAATAATATTTCACGTGTAATTACCAAAAATGTTCATGGAAGCTAGTAGAATAATTACACATTGCACCCTTCTTATAATTGAAATCACAAAAATTTTACTTGAGGGTTACAAAACATAACATTTATCTCTCCTAAAATTCACATTAATGAAACGTTGTTAGCAATCGTCCGACTTCACCTAAAATATACACATTTTAAATTCAAATCAGTTTTTTTTTGTGGTCATAATCATTTACATGCCAAACATTACTTTTTTGTCCAAATTTAGCGGAGAAAAATTCCCCGCAAACCGGAGTCTAAATACCTTTACTAAATTTGTGCCCCATACACGACTTCAATTACCGAAAAACCAGTGAGTCGATCTCACGATAATTTTGCCTATTCTTCGCGCATGACACTCGGGCTTCATTTGTCACGGAATTTTTGCTCCTGTGAGTTTGGACGAAAACACCACCGTCATAAAGATGTTTGTTTGACATAACAGTACCAGAATCCTCTTCATTTCATATGAAATAGATAATATTCATTTTATGGTACATATCTTTTTCAAACTGATCTGACGGGTTGACTAATCTTATATTTTTATATTTTTGTTTATTCAAAAAATTCAACATCATTAGATCAAATGAAAATGCATCTACACCATGAAATGAACCTTCATGTAAGGTCTTAATTAAAATGTACGTAGAGGATCCCGGTCCAGCATAACAATGCTTACCACCGCCACCAAAGAAATTATAAAACTAGTTTTAAACATAAAAGTGAATGAAGTTTCTTCGATGAGGTCGAACGTTCACGAATAATGACTCATAACCATCACTTTCACGACTGCCACCACTATGCCAAACAGAGCCGGCCTAGAGATCACGGCTCCGTTTGGCATGGTGGTGGTGGTCGCAAACACATGGGTTAAACTGTCATTCATTAATGAAGTTCCTTAGGTGAGCATTAAAGAATGATAATTTAACCTCATGTTTATGACTGCCATCACCATGCCAAACGGACCCCACAGACCACACACGGACCCCACGTTGACTACTCTTGGGGCAGTCTTACCGGGGGAAGGCCGTTGCCATGCTTGTAGGGCCAGACAGACCGTCCCTGCCCGTCGAACGTGCCCAATCCCGTAACGAGGAGGTCGTTAACATGCCGGAAAGCGATCCACTCCTGGTGATGGAACGCCCCGAGGTTCGTCGGAGCCCTAACCACCCCTTTCACCTGCACCACCATCGGACTCCGGCAAGGTCCCCTGAACGACACCGGCCCCACCAAGAATGTCCCCTGCGGTATCAAAACCCTAGCCCTAACCCTAACCCCGCGAAACCACCCGCAGTCGGCGGCGCAGGCTTCGCCCCACGCTTTATAAAAAGCCCCGGCGCTGTCCGATCTGCCGTCGGGGGTGGCGCCGTAGCCGACGACGTTGAAGACTCTGTCCGTGAAGAGGCCGCCGCAGATGTCGATGTTGGCCGCCGCCGCCGCCAAGACGGCGAACAGCAACCTCAATTTCCTTGTTGAATTCATGGCCGGCGCCGATGGTGATTGTCTTCGATCTTTGTCTCTCCCCTGGCCTCCCGTTGAAGGAATTTCTTTGAATCAAAATTTGGGGATTTTTTTATACATCGGATTTGGGGGGGAAAGAACTGGTTGGCCATGAATGCCAGCGTGTGCCGGCTGATGCTCTGTTCTAATTTTGGAACCCTAATACTGCTCTCCTTCACTCATAATCAACGACGGCGCGCCCCAAGAATCTAAATTTAACCTTTTTATTCATTTTTTTTTGCAAAATGTATTCTTGAAAAAGTAGTTTTTATCTCTTAAAATCAGTATTTTTGGCAATATGGAGGGTGTACATTATCAATTAAAAAAACTGATTTTGAGAGTTGCATTATGTTATATTTAAACTTTGAGGATGTATTTAATCAAAAGTTGATATTTTTAGGATGCATTTTGCCAAAAAAAGTCTTTTAATTAAGGGGTTTAATTCATGTTAATTATATTTCGGTGCTAATTAATTACATAATTTAATTTGGATTAGTTACACGGTGATGATGGTCATGAAAATAGGGGTTAAATTGTCATTCATTAACACCCATCTAAAAAACTTCATTCACTTTTTTGTTCAAATGGATGATATATAAATATTTGTTAGGTGATTCTTAACGAAAGACGGTTTAACCCATGCGTTTCCGACCGCCACCACCGTGGCAAACGGAGCCTTAGTTATTATGTACGAGTGTTGAATTAACATTGTTGAGAGCTTTAGGCTTCGTTTGGTTTGACGTTCCACCGCCTGTGTTTGGAGCAAAAGCTGTCAGACGGCGTGCAAACGAGCGTTGGCAACATTTGCTCCGTTTGCACCCGCCGGACAGAGAAAAAACCTGTGAAAAGCTCCCTTTCCAGCCCCTCTCCTCTCTCCAGTTTCAATGCCCCCTTCCAAATGCCGGCTGCTCCTGTCACCGCCTAAACAAAAGAAGCGGTGGGAAACACTGTAGTCTCACTGGCCACTGCGCTTTTTTTGAGCGTTTGGAATAGTTTTTTCAATAGAGCTTTTTAACCTTTAATGTCGAGACTATTAGGGGGTATCATGTTAATTATATTTTGTGCTAATTAAATACTAAATTTAAGCAGGAATAGTTAGTTAATTATTTTGTACGGGTATTGAATTAACATTGTTCAGTACTTTATAAGTTGATTATTAACATCGTTCAGTACTTTATACGTTCAACTTTCAGATTTTACCTCTCATTATTGGAAAATTTTCAATATAATTAATTTATATATTTTTTAATTTAAAATATTTAAAATATGTACTTTCAAATAGGTAAAAAAATTTAACTACAATAAAATTGTGTCTCATCTCCGCTCGGAAACTTCCATCCATAAGAAAAAAAATGTGTGACGAACAGAGTGTAGTGTTCACGGATTTGTGAGCGGCGAGAGCGCCGTCACGCCAAAGCAATGCGGTGACTGAAGTACTATCACACAGAGAATTGAGGGCCCGTACCATGCACTGTCACGATCGAGGTGTTGCCGCGGTCGGCCATAGGGACGAAGCCCCATGTTTGCCACTCGTAATATTAAAAAAGAAAATTTATCTTGTAGAAAAATTCAAACTTACAAAATATATTTCTATTATTTTAATCCAACGACTTAACAAATTATAATTTATTAATTTTTTTTAAAAACACAATTCTCATTCAAATAATTACACTATATACTCAAATTTAAGTTAATGATGGAAACTTATGAAATAAAAAAAGCTAGTAAAGCCTATTATTGGTGAGATATCATTAAACATGTAAACGATATTAAACCTGTCAACTTTATTAAATTTAATTTAACACAGGATAATATATGAATAAGGTTCAGAATATTTTAAAATAAAAATTGAACAATAATATAACTATTTTTCATATTAATTAATTGATAACATGTTTATTTCAAATTGTATTAATTAAATGATAAGACAGAGCACCATGCATATCTCGATCGGAATACTATCACTGTACAACCCCGTATTCGCGAAGAGTGGGCCCAAAACAAGGTAAGCAAGTTTTTAAGCTTTTTGGGAGTTTTGCACTCCTAGGGGCCAATTTTTGGTGAACTTGAAAGGCATACTAGTAGGGGGAGAAAATATTTCTCCCCCCAAGGCGCCCTTGGCAAGCCGCCTCAAGCCGCCTCAGGCCGCCAGGCCGCAAGCCGCTCAGGCCACCAGGTCGCAGGCCGCCCCAGCTCGCGAAGAGTGGACCCTATGTAAGGCGTGCCTAGCGGGGCGAGACCGGCCGGGGGCCAGGGTCTCGCCCCCGCCTCTTCTTGCTCGGCGGCCTAGCGGGGCGAGACCGGCCGGGGGCCAGGGTCTCGCCCCCGCCTCTTCTTGTTCGGCGGCCTAGCGGGGCGAGACCGGCCGGGGGCCAGGGTCTCGCCCCCGCCTCTTCTTGTTCGGCGGCCTAGCGGGGCGAGACCGGCCGGGGGCCAGGGTCTCGCCCCCGCCTCTTCTTGTTCGGCGGCCTAGCGGGGCGAGACCGGCCGGGGGCCAGGGTCTCGCCCCCGCCTCTTCTTGTTCGGCGGCCTAGCGGGGCGAGACCGGCCGGGGGCCAGGGTCTCGCCCCGCCTCTTCTTGTTCGGCGGCCTAGCGGGGCGAGACCGGCCGGGGGCCAGGGTCTCGCCCCCGCCTCTTCTTGTTCGGCGGCCTAGCGGGGCGAGACCGGCCGGGGCCAGGGTCTCGCCCCCGCCTCTTCTTGTTTGGCGGCCTAGCGGGGCGAGACCGGCCGGGGGCCAGGGTCTCGCCCCCGCCTCTTCTTGCTTGGCGGCCTGGCGGGGCGAGACCGATCGGAGGCCGCGGTCTTGCCCTTGCCCCCCTGCAGTTTTACCTTCTTGCCCTCGGGGAAATTCCCCCTTTACCCCCCGGCGTGGCTGTCTTCTATTGACCCAAGGCTTTTTGGGCGTGAGGGTATCTCGGTCATTTTGGTCCAAGGGGTTTTGGAAAACTATAAATAGACCCCCTTGGGTGCCTTGGAGAGAGGCTTGATCTTCTTCTTCTCGCTTGCTCCTCCCTTAGCTTCTTCTTGGTAGAGTTGAGAGAGCTCCTCCAAGGCACCCTAGCTCGAGCATTGGCTAGGGAGGGGAAGCGCTCAGGTAGCCTTCCGGGTGTGAGGTGGGACCTCCGCGCTAGAGCCGAGGGTCTGTTCCTAGCTTCTTGATCCCTTGGTCCGTGACGTTCTCTCGAGTGTAGTAGGTGTGAGGTCACCCCTTTCGAGGGACCCCGAACTCCACAGAGACCAGGTTTCTGGTTTCAACAATCACGATTGACCGTGAGAGTGAATCCCCTGCATGTCACTCATGTATATATAATATAAGAATTCAATATTCATAAAACTGCATAAAAATCCAGGGTGGGAGAAGATGGTGGTTAGCTGTTTGGAAATATGTAGCGGATCCTTCATTTGGCTAACGGTCAACCAATCACTTGGAACACGTTAGCCAACACTGGATCTCACAAACCCAATTGAAATGTGGAGCCAATTAAGCCAACCCGGCTCGATGTGCAGCTAGCGGAACGAGGGTCAATGAAGTTAAAATTGACTTTCAATCGGAGAAATGCTCGAAAAATTGCTGGAGCTGCGAATTGAGCTCAGTCCGCTTAAATCCAATCGGAAGAGGGAAAAGATTTTAAAAGGAAAGCAAAATATTAAACTCGCACAACAATGACTGGCGAAAAATATTAAACGGACGGGTTGAAGCCGGTCTTCCGATCGGTTTTCGTTCCGGATCCGATTGAGTTTCGGGTGGGAAGAATAGGTTGGGCGGAAGTCACAGGTTTAGGATGGGGATTCTTTTGACATAGGATCATATTTCAGAAACATGTAACCCTCAACTGTAGGCCTGTGTACCTAAATGAGGCAGCACCTACTTGGAAATGAAATTATATTTCACTCTATCTACTCAAAAGTCATATAAACCCTAGAACAATAACAGTTCTTATCAAATTTATTGGAATTTAATTATATAATAATTATTATAATCTCTATGTCAAGGACTCCTACACTGCATTTGGTGCCCTATATAGAGTTTAGTTAATGACATGCAACTTACAAAACATACCAGTTAACTGGCCCAGGTGGAGAATCCATGAATGTTCCAGAAGGATCCAACCTAAAGCAATACATTAATCAAGCTCATGATATGTATCACCACTGCACAGGCTGCAACCATGTTTTCACAATAAGAACTTAAGAGAAGATGTGAAGGAATATGTGAGCAAATATGATGATGCTTGCTAAAAATACAAACATACAAGTATAAAACAACTAACTCCATCTGGGCAACTGCATGCAACTCTTGCCTACACCAAGAGATTAGGGGTTGACATAATAATGCATTTCATCAAACACCTACCAAGCTCCAACCACTTCACCTCCTCGTAGTGGAAGAAGACGGTCATCACTGATGCAGGACGGCGAGTAGGGTTTGTGCGTCTGTCGGATTTTTCCTAGGAAACCCTAAATGAGTGATGATTAAATTAAATTTGTAAACAAATTAGAGTGGACGTTGCGCAGACTTTGAAATTAAACAACTTTGGTTTAGGAAATCATAAAAACTATTTGTTTTTTTTTTTAAAAATGAAATTTCTTGAAAAAAAATGGTTTAATTCTAAATTCGGGAAGAAGTTCACAACTTTCGTTCTGTTTCTCTTATCGTAGCAAAACGGAAATCGTGAACTCCAAATACGTTTCCGTTTGGAGTTTTTGACGTAGCGTTCGCTGACAAAATTCGGGGCGAAAATCCAGCAATGAGTCTAATTATCCTAAGAGAAAATGAAGACACACACAAAGGAAAAAAGATAGAAACAAATTACCCACAAAAATATGCGTCTTTCCGTATCCGAAGTCGACGGCAATCACGCGAGTAAATCTTCGTCACATTCGATCTACCGTTCCGAGGCGGCCGCTATCGCACACGGGCACCAAGGAGAAAATTCACTCGCTCACACGGGGTGGTTCCACGGAATCACTCACTCAGTCGTGTAAGGAAGTCACAAACTAACAACCTAAAATTCACTCGTTCTCACACTCAAGGTGGTTCCACACGAATCAAAACTAAGACCTAAAGTAAATCCCAAATTTCCTACTGCAATCGGACTACCGCACAGTAACATTAAAGTTATTGTTCATCATCCCCGCTAGTTCAACACCTACGGCAAGCAAACTTCCCTTCAACACTTCAAGTGAACCATCACAAAGGCAACCAATCTCACGGATTCATTAACAAGCACAGTAATTAAATTATTTATGAACAATGTAATTACTATCAACTACATTAACATCAACTATACTCCTAAAAATAGGAAAATCAAACGGAAATCCTCACGCATTCATCATCTTCTCTTACGGAAGATCAAACTCACACAATTTCATATATTCAACAGTTTTCATCATCAACCCCCAACAAATACATACATCTCCCCTTTTATAGGGTTTCAAAAACAGAAACAAATAATCTTGCGTTGAGGGATGACCATGGCAGAGTTCGGGTGTGGAATCAGTTGGGCGGCACGTCGACTGAAATGACGGATGTGGGGGGAGGCATGCAATTCCAGCGTCGTGGAGGCTGGATGTGGCGGAGGCATCAATGGGAGGTGTGCACGGATACGGGAGTTGCGGTCAACGGGCTGAAACCCTATTCTGTGATCTGTACTGAGGTCGGGATGGAGAACAGGCTCGGGCCTGCTGAGGAATAACTGAACCGGTTGATTCTTACACAATCTATATACATACAATCTGGACCGAGTCCCTCCGGCAAAACGCGACAGTACTTGCCCGACGATGGCTGCCTTCGCCCACACACGATGACCGCGCCCGCAACATATACATATGAGTACTCAAAATGACCGCAAAAAAATATCAATCACGATTACAATTTTTATTTTGTAAAAAATATACGTTTTGACTTACATTAATTAATTTTTCTCCCTCTCTTTCTTTCTCTCCCCCCCTCATTCTCTCTCGAATATAATAGTATTCCGCGACCACCAAATATTAATTTCCCTCTCACATCCGCCTCCCTCCTCTCTCTCTCCCTCTCTCTCCCACTCTTTCTCTCTCTCTCTCATCCCAGACCTGCTCCTAGATTTAGGAGGCTTAATATGAGCGCAACCGATTTATCAAGTCAAAGATTGACGGCTGTTAGAATTTTAAACTCATGACTTTAATATTTCTATTATATTAATATAAATGTGTGTGTATATATATACATATTTCTAAACACCAAAATAAATACAACAATTCCATGATTTGCACAAATATTAAAATACAAAATGAAATTAAAATGCAATAAAATAATTCAGGGTCAATAGAGGCTCGGTCGGATGCGGCGTTGAGCACACTTGCTTTGACATGATTGAGGCTGATCTCCACCAATCACATTCTTGAGTTATCATCGACAAAGCTACATCAAATGCCTAAGATAATAACCAATTGCCATTGATTCCACATTCTTAGGTAAACTTTGATAAGAGCTTTTCAGAGTGAAGTAACACGATGAAAAAACAACGCTATGGATAGGGGAACTAGAAAACGCACGAAACTGCAGATAATGTAGTGCAAAAGAATGAGGAAAAAGCCCCAAGGGAGCGTCATTTGACTTGTTTAAAAATTTCATAAACATTGTTCAAGAGACAGGAATTTAGCGACGAAACAACCAATAAAACTAATTAAGCCCACCAGTCTACCCTATCTGCACTGTGTTCAAGTCCAGTGACCCACAGCAACAAGTTCAATGATTTTGCATTGTATTGAAGCATATATAAGGAGCTTAAAACAGAAAAGGAAACATCAAACATAAAATTTCTTCACTCTCAAATTCTCTCCAATTATCTTCTTCTTTCCAACAAAATTCTTCTCTCAAACCCTAATTTCTCCTTTTCATAAAAGGTCAGGTTATTTTGCTACTTTATGAATAAGCAAGCATCAACAAATTTGAAGATAAAAAGTCACCACATTTCACATAGCAAGTCACTCTCACCCTAGGGAGAGATTATTCGAACCAGGTCCCAAACGTCAGCTTGCGTCCAGGACCGAACCACAATGTACTGTGGTGGGCTGTGGGCCGTACACAATAAGGGACACTCTGGCGGATTGAAAAGTTGCTGTCCGGAAGAGCTGTTTTAAAGTAGATCTCTAGGTGGCAGTTTTGAAAAGCTAGAGTGTTTGAGTGTTCTGTGCAGAAGTGCGCTGGAATCGCCGGGGAAGGCCGTCGGGGGCTCGGAATCGCCGGAGGAAGGCCGTCCGGGGCTCGGAATCGCGGGAGGAAGGCCGTTCTAAGCATGTTCCTACTGAAGAAACCATAGATTTCCAAAACCTGTGAGGAGAAAGTTATTTGCAGGAACAGAAGCTGGGGGGGGGGGTGGGGAGATTTCTGAAAAGCTGCAAAACAGCTCTAATTTTTGAAAAGCTCTTCACAAGGAGCTGTCCCAAACACATATAAAGCAGCTCTGGCGGTTGGAATAGAGATTTTCCAGCCGCCAGAGCTGCGCCAAACATACCCTAAGGTTGTGCACTGCGGGGCGCAAGATTTCTTGCCCTTCTATTTCTAGGACTCCCTAAGGGTAAATTCCTATTAAACAAAAAAATGCTAGTCATACAAACTGCTTAAACTTAATGTGTATAATTTGTTTTTAATAAATCATATCCATAAATAAATTCATTTAGTAAATGAAAACTAAAAGTTTAGTTATGTGAAAAACAAGCCCAATTAAAACAAAGACACAAAACTCAATCAGAATGATTGCTGTACAAGAAAACGCACCGACAAAAAGATTCGATAATTTTCATCGGCAAGTCCATTCTCAGACAAATTTTGTCCATAAAAACGATCAAAGAGATGAAGATCATGAAATTAAAAGAAAAAAAAAACAAATTCTAAGCTTTTTTAAGTTATTAAACTAATAAATGATATCATAGTAGCTCAGTTCTAAACTTTGGATCAGATTCACCATAAAATAGCTCAGGCAAAAAGAAAATGAAAAAAAATAGTGGAAGGACCAAGTACTATAAACTGGAGGAAGGCCACTCTATTTTTCATCAGGAGGTGATTTGGTTACACCAACTTCAGCTGGGCGTAGGACGCGGTCATGTAGCATGTAACCCGGCTGCACCACAAGATAATTTAATGTGATGTTAGCAACAACAATAGAAGTTTTATAAGAACTAAATATAACTTCATATAAAAATATATTATCAAAAAGATTGAGGTGTTCATAAAAATATGATACATAGAATCCAAGTAGGTTGGTTGAAGTGGAGAGGGGCGTCGGGGATCTTATGTGATTGTAAAGTACCATTAATACTTAAAGAAAAATTTTGCTGTGCTGCAATTAGACAAACAATACTCGATGATTCTGAGTGATGGGCAGTGAATTGTGTACATGAGCAAAAAATGGGAGTTGCGGAGAAGAGATGTTTAGGTGAATGTGTGGACACATGAGACTAGATAAAATTAGGAATGAGTGTATTAGGGATAAAACAAGAGTGACACCAATTGAATAGAAGATGCGAGAAGCTCGACTAAGATGGTTTGGACACGTACAAAGGAGACCATTAGAGGCACCTGTTAGGCGTTCTGATATTTTAGTCACTAGGCATGTTAAATGGGGGAGGGGTAGACCAATAAAGACTTGGAATGAAACTATAAGGAAATACATGATGTATTTAGCCATTAGTGAGAATATGACTAAAGATAGGACACAATGGCGACCAATGATCCACACAGCCGACCATACTATAATGAGATAAAGGCATGAGTGTTGTTGCCGTTGTATAAAAATATATTATCAGTGTTGTTACAAGTATGAATACATTTATATAGGAAAGAAGAAAGAGGAGAAATCTCAATCTAACATGTGGGACTAATACAAGGAGGAAAAGAGGGAAAAAATTGGGCCACTAGATGGGCCCTAAACTGGGCTTCTCTAACACCGCCCGCAAGTTGGAGCGTACAAGTCGTAGGCACCAAGCTTGAATAAAAACTGATAGTATAGCGGCCGGGAGAGAGCTTTAGTCAAGATGTCAGCAACTTGGTTTGTGGTAGGGACATGCTCCAACTCTATCTTCTTTGACTGTACTTTTTCCCGGATAAAATGATAGTCAACTTTAATATGCTTTGTGCGTTCGTGAAAGACCAGATTCTTGGCAATATGTATGACGGCTTGGCTGTCACAGAATAGGGTCGCCGGTGATGAGAGACGAACACCTAAGTCACCCAGAAGGCCCTCAAGCCAAGTTAACTCAGAAACGACAGCGGCCATAGCCCGGTACTCGGCTTCAGCAGAAGAGCGAGCAACCACGGTTTGTTTCACGCTATGCCAAGTTATGACATGTCCTCCAAAGTAGGTACAAAAGCCCGTTGTGGAGCGCCTATCATCAATGGATCCAGCATAGTCAGCGTTAAAGTACGCGACAAGAGATAGAGATGTGGATGGCTTGCACACCAGCCCTTGTCCTGGAGCGGTCTTGAGATATCGAAGGATGCGCTCAATACCATGAAGATGAGATGTCCGAGGAGCATGTATAAACCGACTCATGACTCCTACAACAAAGGAGATGTCGAGACGAGTAACCGTGAAATAGATCAGCTTCCCAACCAAGCGTCTATAGTATTTGAGATTTGTAAGCAACTCACCGGAGTCAGAGCTGTGGGCTGAGAGCTTGTGATTAGCGTCCATAGGAGTATCCGCCGGTTTGCATCCAGAATAGCCGGCATCATGAAGAAAATCCATACAGTACTTCCTTTGTGATAAAACAAGACCATCAGGACGTCGAGCAACCACAAGGCCAAGAAAGTATCGAAGGTTGCCGAGGTCTTTGGTCTGAAAGACAGAGTTTAATTGTTCCTTGATATGTTGTATCCATGTAGTATCGTCGCCAGTAATGAGGATATCATCAACATAGACAAGTAGGATCACAGTTCCGGTTGCCCGGTGTCGTGTGAAGAGAGAGAAATCAGCCGAGTTCCGAATAAAGCCAATATCACAGACAACCTTACTGAATTTTTCAAACCAAGCCCGCAGGGACTGTTTGAAACCATAAATAGACTTCCGAAGAAGACAGACCCGAGACTCCCCCGTGGTCTCAAACCCGGGAGGTCGGTGCATGTAAACAGTCTCCTGCAGATCGCCGTTGAGGAAGACGTTCTTAACATCCAACTGATAAAGAGGTCAATGTCGATGAACAGCCAAGGAGAGAAGAACGCGGACGATGTTCAATTTGACCACCAGAGAGAAGGTTTCCTCCTAGTCCAAACCATGTTGCTGAGTAAAACCCCGGCCACAAGGAGGACCTTGAGTCGCTCCACGGTGCCATCCACCGCATGTTTAACAATAAAGACATACTTGCAGCTCACACAGTGATGTCCTGCGGGAAGAGGAACCAGATCCCAAGTCTGGTTAGCTCAGAGAGCCCACATTTCATCTTCCATGGCCGCCCGCCACCCCGTGTGTTACAGCGCCTCCTGCACAGTGTTAGGAGTAGAGATAGAGGAAAGAGAGGTGGCAAAGGTGTAGAGAGGTGGACTCAGCCGATGGAGAGAAACATAGTTGGCCAAGGGATGAGCTGTAGAGGCGAGAGCTGGATCTGTCGTTGTCGGGGTGTCGCTGTGGGGTGGTAGCTGGTGCAGGGAAGCATCCCTGAAGCGACGGGTGTAGACACAGATAAGGGGTGGAGGAACTCGAGGGGGGTTAGGGAGAGAGGTGGTTGGAGATGGTAGAGAAGAGGACGTGACAAGTATAGCAGGCTGAGGAAGAGGAGAGAAAGTCGAAGGGGGTGAAGGTAAGTGGAAGGGCTGATCTTCGCAAAACGTGACATCCGCCGAGACAACCAACTTGTCTGATTTGGCCGCCTGAGGAGCAAGTTTGTCGGAAGGTGGGCCAAGAAGATGAACATAACAAACACATCTGAAGACTCGCGGGGTGAGAGAGGTGGGATTCGCGAAAGGATAGAGAAGTTGAATCGGTATGACAAAGTCAAGAACAGACGAGAGTAGGTGGTTGATGAGATGACATGTTGTGGAGGCATCAAAATTCCAATAGTCGGTCGGAACCTGCATTTGAAACATAAGAGACCGAGCAACATCAAGGAGGTGAAGATTTTTCAATACAGCCACCCCATTTTTCTTAGGGGTGTACGCACTCGAAGTTTGATGGATGACGCCAAATTCGATGCAAAGAGTAGAGAAGATGCGACAAGTATACTCGCGAGCGTTATCAGTGCGAATGACTTTGAGAGAGGTGACAAACTGCGGACGCATTTCAGTTAAAAAAGCACGAAACACAGAGGTAAGTTCAGTACGATCATGCAGTAAATATAGCCATGTAACACGCGAGTAGTCATCAATAAACGTGACAAAATAACAGAAACCAAAGATACTGGGGACTTTATAGGGACCCCATACATCAGAGTGAACTAGAGATAAAAGAGTACTACTCATGGTACATGCAAGGGGGGAGCAAGAACGATGTTGTTTACCGTAGATACAAGATTCACAAGAGAACTCCCGGAGAGCAACATCGGGAAGAGCTCGCTTGAGGATCGGAAGAGGGGCATGGCCAAGACGGCGATGCCAGTCGACAGTGGAGACAACAGAGAGAAGAGTGGATGATATAGCCAAGATGTAAAGCCCATTCACTAGCTGCCCCTCAATAATGATACTCCGGGTGCGGCGATCCTACATAAAAAAAGATGAAGGAGAAAAGGTTATGCAACAATGAAGTTCATGTGTGAGACGACTAACAGAGAGTAAATTGAAAGGTGACCCCGGAACATGAAGAACCAAGGAGAGAGAAAGGTGTAAGTTGGAGAGCTGCGGTGCCAGAGACAGGTAAGGTGTCACCATTGGCCACAGTGATATGCGAAGGATGAGCCGTCTGGAGATACTGGGAAGGATTCTGGGAGGTAATATGATGTGTAGCGTCAGAATCAACGATCCAGCGGGGGCTATGAGAGAGACATGTTATACCTTCCGCAGAAAAGGACGCAACCGAGCCGGAGGAGCGGTCGAGGACACCCTGTAGCTGTTGGAGTTGGGTGCGGAGCTCATCGATATATTGGCTAGTAGACGCCGAATCCGGAGTAGAAGCCCCAGTGGGCGCAGAAGCAGTAGAGGAAGTAGCCGCAAGGTGGGGAGGTAGACCATGTTTGCGGTAACAAGTAGCCTCGAGATGACCATCCCGACCACAGTAGGTGCATTTCATAGAAGTACGACCCCCCCCCCCCCCCCCCCCCCCCCCCCCCGTCCCCGAGACGGAGGTCGGCCCCCTCGGGTTGAAGAGCCACGAGCAGGAGGAGGGGTCGGAAGGAGAGGCTGTTGAAGGAGAGCAGGTGCAAATCCTGGAGGAGCCTCAGTAGGAGGCGTAACTTTAAGAAACATGGAGAAGACATCTGACAACGAAGGAGTCGTCGTAGAAGAGAGAATCTGGGCCCGAACAATATGCAGGTGGGGAGGAATACGGGACATCATCATCGCGATGCTGACAGCCTCTTTCTGGGCTCGTTGAGTAGCGAGATCAGTGGTTGGAGGCTGATGTTGAATCCAGGCCTCGACCAGTGTCTTGGCTTGGGCAACAAAAGATATCATATCACCGGGAGCACCTGGAGTGAGGTTCTGAAGGTCGGAGAGAATATCATATAGGTGTTGAAGACTGTTGTGCCACGAGTAATAAAAGTGTAGTTCCTCCCACATAGCCTTGGTCGTGTCATGATACATGACCATCCTGTAAGACTCAGTATCCATAGAATTGAGGAGCCAGGACTGGACCCGACCATCATCGCGTAGCCAGTCATCGGAGGGAGCATCGGGGGTAGCTCGGGTCAAATGGTGAAGAAGACCCTTGGTCTGCAGGACACGTCGAACCGAGTGAACCCATTCAACGAAGTTCCGTTTCCCAGTCGGTGAAATGGTAGTAATCTGGACCTCATCGTGGTAGCCGCACGGGCTGGAGGAGCAGAGGTGGCAGCAGAATCATCAGAAGCCATGCAGTTATCAGAAAAGGCCGGGCGGCTAGCAGGGGGAAGACCGATCGACGAGTAAGCAGAATACCGGGCGAGCAAGGAGAAGGTCGGGCAGCTAGCCGGATGAGGCCGGACGGCTAGCAGGAGAAGGCGCTCGGTTTGGCATAGAAGGCCAGACGGCGAAAACAGAAAGTCGGGTAGCTAAAACAGCAAGCCGAGCGGCTAAAATAGCAAGCCGGGCGGCTAGAGGGAGGCCGAATAGAGAGATAAGGAGCGGTAGAAACAGAAGCCGCACGGTCTCGGCGGACACACTGGCGCCAAGGAGAGTCGCGACCAGGATGCGGCTTGCAAGAAGAGAAGAGACCGCTAATCAACAAGACAAGTCGCAGTGGCAAGCCGATGTAGAGACAGGATAGGGAGTCTGCACGGTCAAGGTGAGGCCACCAGCGGCAAGTAGAAGTGCCACGACCTAGAGACGAACACTTGGCTAGAAGAGAAACCGTGGCAACGTGAGAGAAGTCGCGACCAGCGGGAAGAGGGAAAGCCGGGAAGAAGAGAGACTACGCGGATTGCAAGAGAGAGCGCGCGGTTAGAGACAGCGGGAGACCGTGGCGAGTAGAGAAGTGACGGAAGGCGGAAAGGAGAGAAAAACAGGCCGCGTGGATAGTGAGGAAGACCGCACAGACAGATACAAGAGAAGGTGGACCCCATGTGAGAGTTTATAAAAGAGAGGTAAGAGGAGGAGGAGGGAAAGTGGAAGCCACGAGGAGACAAAGTAGAGAGAGCGGTTAGAAGGAGACAGGTCGCACGAGACGGCGGTTAAGAGGGAGGAGGGAAGGCTGCGCGGTTTCCAGGAGGATAGGCCGGACAAGCAAGTCCGGGCGGACAAGAGTGGGAGACCGCGAACAGCAAAGCAAAAAGAAATACAAGGAGTAGACCGATTTATATAGGAAAGAAGAAAGAGGAGAAATCTCAATCTAACATGTGGGACTAATACAATGAGGGGGAAAAAAGAGAAAAAATTGGGTCACTAGATGGGCCCTAAACTGGGCTTCTTTAACAATCATCATTAATCTTATCTCAACTATATGAAAACATTTACGTGAATCCTTATTTATCTTTGTTCTTTGTATATGCTCAAATCACTCGAGTTTACTTTCAATTTAACTCAGTCTATATATTACTTCAGTGAGTATTATTCATTAAGCAATATAAGCGTAACTTGTTTGGCTTAATGTCCCATATTCAGCAGGGATGTAGCAGGCCCTAACATTAAAGTCAAACTTAACAAGCATCATCGAAACTTCCTCAAAAGTATTACGCATAGGAGGCGATGACAACCAGAAGTCCAAAAGGGTTTTATTTTAGTTATTTGTTGTATTTTGTTTAACGAAGGGTATTTTTGTAATAATAATTTAGGTCTCATTCTCTATATAATGGAGGGAGTTGGGAATTTTAGAAGGCTTTTCATCTCTTAGGTTCTTGGGAACTCTCTTTCGGTGAAAGACTTCAATGAGGAACAACTCTTTTGAAAAATTGGGCACGAGCATATCTCGTGATCTGACATGTTCAACAATCTATTTTCGTGTATCCTGAGTTCAACAATCTAGTTTCTTGTTCTTAACATTGGTCTGACATGTTGTGCCGTCCAACACAAATACCAGTTGCCAAAAAATGCTTATATTGCAACTGAACTATCCACTCCGTTGATTCGAGGGTCGAACCCGCACGCCTACATTAATTCCTGACAATGCTTCCATCTCACTTTCCATCTATACGACACTCTACACTCTCGCCGACCACGCCGACCACACCGACACCTACGTGTCATTGACACCGCGACAACCTCCGCCATTGACATTCGCAAAGCAGCAATTTCCACTCTCTGTACAGACTCAACACCGACTCCCATGACTGCTCACACGTGCTAGCCATCTCTTTCGCACCGAGGGTTCCCATCGAACCGCTCTAGCTTTCTTTTTGCAGCTTCCGATCGTGCCTCTAGTTCCACACATATCAATTGACAAGCTCCAACCTTCCTACTGCAGCTTCTCCTGCAACTTCTACCACACTTCCAGTGCCTCCTCCACAGGTGCAACCGTCTCAACACAACTTCTGGCAACCCCAACTTCCTCCAGCAGTTCTCCGGGCTACACCAACGAGAGGTTCTCCGGGATACACCAACGAGTTCTCCGGGCTACACCAACGACCTTATACCACCCATCCGCACGACGTTCTCAACACCCTTCACCACTCTTGTGGCATTGTCGATCCTCGACAACACTTTCGCCATCTAGATCTTACGTCCAAGATGCGCAAAATGGCAGACAACCATGTGGATGCCCTCGTGTGCGCCCTCACCACCATCAATGCTCACCTCGATGCCCAAGACAAGTAGTCCATGTCAATCCTAGTACTGCTTCACACCATGCAACCGAGACAACCATTGATGGCCAACACCACCTCCACTATGGCATCCCCAAGGGAGTCGTTCCTTGTAGATGCCGCTACTACTTGCTGGCCTCCTCCGACCCAAGACCACATAGAAATTACGATGTTCAAGAAACTTTAGGTGTATTGTAAAAGATTCCAGTATGTAATGGAGAGGTTTGGAAGTTTGTAAAGAAATCTAGGTGGGAATCCTCAAAAAAAGATGTGGATATCTCTTCTACCTTACAGAGAATTCTAGTGTTCTAGGGTATAAAATATCCAAGTATTGTGTATTGCTCTAGAGTATATAAAACTTTTTTTAAACATTTATCTTAATAGATAATTTTTTCAAGTCATGATACCATCCAATGATGTCAAATAAATTGATAGCAATTTTTTCTTTGCTCATTTAATATTTAAAATGTGGAGAAAGATTCGTTTTTAAATGGAGCACTCTCCTTGTAGAATTGAAAATACTATTAAAATAATAATAATGAAGAACAATAAAACTATACCTTCAAAACAGCAGCGATGGTGCCTGGAGACTTTGACGAATCAGGTATTTCAAAAACTGCATTATGCCGGTTTGGATCAAATTTCTCATTCAATGGATCATATTTCTCAATCACAAACTTCCTGAACACCTGGAAAAGGGGGCAATTGAATTTTAGGATATAAGGAAATTAATCAAGCAATTTGAAGAGGTTTTCAAATATAGAAAGGGTAAAAAAAATTATTCTGAACTAGATAATGATTTACTTTTTAGCGTAATAATGAAGAAGTAACATTTCACACAAGCACATTTTGGAAAGATAATACTCACAAATAATACAACTCTAATTATGAGAAATGTGATTAATCATCATATTTGTATAGATGTTTATTATGATAATCAGATAATTTTCTAAAAAAATAATCTAATAATTGCACTTTTAATAAATGTTCATACACCATGTGTATCCATCAAATTACCCTCATATATTTACAGAATTATCTGCACACATAATCTAGTATATGTATCCCAATGCAGTGCATCAAACAAAAATTTTGATCCTAACTCATGAAGTTTGGATATACTTCATATCGTGGGAAACTGCAGTGTAATGTTGTACTTTCCATGGTTTTAGGAATCCCCACCAAAATAATTTGAGCCTTAATAAACCTTGATAAATTTCATTGACCTACTTTTCTACCATCACTACTATTCTGTACTTTGTCTTCTAGTCAATTAAGCATTAAATCCTACATCCATACAAATTTCAACTAACTGAATAGAAGCGTTTTAATACTTCATTTGCTAAGTAATAGCCTTCTAATTAGTTTAAAAGTACAGAAGAATGCTGAAATCTTGTATATACTTCAATCCATAATTACAAGTATGAATACATATATATATGGAGAGAAAAGAGAGAAGAGTCCATTTTTTAAGATGTGAGACTATTACATGAAAAGGAAGAAGACCTGTAATGGGTCACTATATGGGTCTTTACATTATCTTTTTCTAACACTCCCCCGCAAGCTGGAGCGTACGAGTCGTAGGCATCCAGTTTGGACAAGAACTGATAAAATAGAGTACTCGGTAGTGCTTTAGTGAGAATATCAGTAACTTGGTCAGTAGCTGAAACATATTTCAATTCCAACTTCTTCATTTGAATCTTTTCCCGAATGAAGTGACAGACAACTTCAATGTGTTTCGTCCTTTCATGAAAGACATGATTCTTATCTATGTGTATAGCAGCTTGACTGTCACAGAGTAAGATAGCTGGTGAGGAAAGTTTTAATCTCATATCTCGTAGAAGACACTCAAGCCATGTGAGTTCAGATACAACATATGTCATCGAACGGTACTCAGCTTCGGCCGAAGATCGAACAACCACAGTGTGTTTCTTACTGCGTCAGGCAAGGTTGTCAGGATCGAGATCCTAGGTGGCATCGTTTTGAGATTGGATCGGATCGTAGGATCGGATCGAGGATCGCAAGATCCTATAACATTCATAAATTAAGACTAAAAATAAAATTGAATTTTGTATCATTAAATTACATGCTCAATTAATAAAAAAATCAATAAATTGAGTAGTATGTGAATAACTATATTAAATTTTTTTGAATAACTGAATAAAAAAGATAATATCATACTAAGTTCAATTTCAATTTTAGGTAAAACACTCAATGTTTACTAATAATAAAAACAAATATGAATTGAAAGCGACCGAAGAAGCCGCTCTTGGGCTCTATTTGCAATCGGCAATCAACACTTGAGATACAATAAAGCAACGTGATATGATTATGTGATGGAGTATGGGGAGGGATTGGGATAAGGTTAAACAATGGGTTATGGACGTTGGACCAATTGAATGGGGTCGGGATAGGATTGAACATGTTTCTAGTTACCTTTGGTCATCCCGGTAGAATCGGGTCAGGATCGCGATCCTAAAGATCCTAAGATCCGGATCGCGATCCTAAAGATCCTAAGATTCGGATCGCGATCCCAGTCATAGATATGCCGATTTAGATCATAGGTAAGATCTGGATCGATTTACAAAATCTGGATCGTAGGATCGTAAGATCCTACGATCTGGATCGCGATCCTGATAACCATGATGTCAGGTAACAAGGTGACCTCCGAAGTATGTACAGAATCCGCTGGTGGAGCGCCGATCATCCAGGGAACCAGCATAATTTGCATCCAAATAAGCAACTAATGTAGGATTATAAGAGGAAGAAGTTTGTATACCAACCCTTGACCATGAGATGTTTTTAGATATCTCAGAATTCGTTCGACAACTTGTAGATGAGACATTCGAGGAGAATGCATAAACAGGCTGACAACCCCAACAACAAAGGATATGTCTAGTCTTGTGACTGTTAGATAAATCAAATTTCCAACCAGACGTCGATAGTATTCTGAATTTGGAAGGGGAAGATCTCCATCAGAGGCATGTGCACAAAGCTTGCGATTAACATCCATAGGAGTACTAATCGGCTTGCATGCAGAGTAGCCAGCATCCTGAAGAAGGTCAAGACAGTACTTCTGTTGGGATAGGACAAAGCCATCAGGATGTATTGCGATCTCAAGGCCAATAAAGTATTGAAGGTTCCTCAGATCTTTTGTTTGAAACACAGAACTAATGTGTTGTTTGACTACTTGTATTCCCTTTGCATCATCTCCTGTGATTAGAGGATGTCATCAACATATGCTAGAAGGAGAACCGTTCACGTTGTCTTATGTCGAGTGAACAGAGAAAAATCTGTCGAGCTCCGAGTAAAGCCAACTTCCCGAACAGCCCTCTACTGAACTTATTGAACCATACCCGAGGAGATTGTTTGAGAACATAAATCGACTTCTTGAGGTGACAAACTCGGGACTCCCCCGTGGTCTCAAACCCGGGAGGTTGTTGCATGTAGATAGTCTTTTGAAGATCGTCATTTAAAAAGGCATTTTTGATATCCAGTTGATGTAAGGGTCACTGACAATGCACAACCACGGAAAGAAGGACACAAACAGTATTGAGCTTAGCCACCAGAGAGAACGTTTCCTCATAATTGAGGTCATGTTGTTGAGTAAGATTGCGAGCCACCAGGCGGGCTTTAAGACGGTCAATTGTCTCATCAGGAGCATGCTTGATGACAAAGACATATTTACAACCAATAGAAGTCTGTCCTGAAGGAAGAGAGACCAGATCCCACGTGTGATTAGCCCAAAGGGCTGTCATTTCTTCGTTCATGTCCGCCCGTCAGCCCGGATGTTGGAGAGCCTCCTGCACAGAGTTAGGGACAAATACAGGATAATGTAGTGACAAAGTTCTGAAGCGCCAGGGACAGGCGATGTAAGGATACGTAATTCACTATGGGATAGGCTATGGAGGCAATGTTGGGTCAACAGGTCGCAGAGTGCCGGAGGTTGAAGCCGACTGCGGTGGGGCGACGGAATGAGGAGGTCAACGAGTATAGACACGAAGAAGAGGCGGTTTGTGACGAACATGAGCTTTGGTGGGAAGTGGTGGTGGTGAAGAGGATGTAAATGGGACGACAGGATGTGGGCAAGGACGGTGGTGGAAGAGGTAGTGATGAAGTGAAGAAAAACGGTTGATCTTCCATAAAGGTAACATCTGCTGAAACAGTCACCTTGCGGGTTGTGGGAGAGTAGCAAACATACCTTTTTTGGGTGCGGGAATAACCAACAAACATATGTTTGGCTGCCCGAGGATTGAGCTTGTCAGTGGAGAGACCAAGATGATGAACAAAGCAAGTACAACCAAACATGCGATGGGTCAGAGGGAACGGTGATGTGGAAGGAAATAGGAGACTGAATTGAGTGGCTTTATTGAGGACGAAGGAGGGGAGACGGTTAATGAGATAGCATGTCATCGAAACCGCAAAATGCCAATACGCCTTGGGAACATGCATTTGAATCATGAGGCAGCGAGCAACATCAAGAAGATGTCTATTTTTTTGCTCAGCTGCACCGTTTTGTTGAGAAGTATAAGCACACGAAGCCTGATGAATAATCACAAATTCAGAGCAGAGATTATCAAACTCATGACTAATGTATTCTCAAGCATTATCCGTCCGGAGCATTTTGAATTTATTTGCAAACTGTGTGCGAGTCTCAAGCACGAAAGCACGAAACACACGAGGAAGCTCAGAGCGATCACGAAGTAAGTACAGCCATGTCATTCGAGAATAATCATCAATAAAGTGATAAAATAACGATAATCAGACACACTTACTATTTTATACGGGCCCCAAACATCAGAATGAACTTAAAAGGAGCAGAGCTTCGAGTACAATGAGGAAAAGAGGAACAATGTTGTTTCTCCAAAATACAAGAATCACAGGTAAAAGTAGGAAGCGGAACATCATGAAGAGCCTTCTTGAGAACTGGAAGAGGAGCATGCCCAAGACGCTAATGTCATTCAACCGAGGAGACGAAGGAGAGAATCGCAGGAGAGGCATCAAGAAAGTAAAGTCTGTTTTGCAGTCGTCCTTTACCAATGATACCATGTGTCCTGTGATCCTGCATTAGAAAAGAAGAAGAGGCGAGTGTGATAGAACAATCCAAATCAGCAGTGAGGCGACCAACATAAAGTAAATTAAAGGGACAACCCGAGATATGGAGAACCGAGCGAAGAAAAATCGAGGGATTGAGGGGTATATCAACAGAGCCAGAGACAGGAGCGTTGTTGTCATTAGCAACAATGATAAACTTTGGATGCAGAGAATCCAAGTATTAAGGTGGCTTCAGGGAGGTGATATGGTGAGTAACACCAGTATCCATTATCCAACGTGGGCTAGTGGAGTGACACGTGATACCTTCATGAGAGATGGGGGCAATAGGGGCAAGCGAGTTGTGGAGCAACCCTTGAAGTTGTTGGAGTTGGAGGCGGACTTCATCAAGATCAGCACGAGAGGCAGAATGGTTGTGGGTAGCAACAACAACAGTTGGGCGAGGAGGAAGACCATATTTACGATAGCAGGTCGCCTCAAGGTGGCAGCCTTACCACATAGGATGAGAAGATCTGAGCCTGAATACTATGAAGATGAAGCGGAACACGAGCCATCATCATGAAAATACCAACAGCTTCCTTTTGAGCACGTTGGGCAGCTAGATCTGTAGTCGGGGGCTGATGCTGAATTCGGCTTTCAACCATCGTCTTGGACCGGACAACAAAGGAGGTTAAATCAACAACACTGCCAGATTCAATGGACTGAAGATCGGTGATGATGTCATACAAGTGTTGGAGACTGTCCTTGCTGGAGTAAAGGGAATGCAACTCATCCTACATCGCATTGGCCATCTCGTGATACATGTCTGTAAGGTTCGTCATCAAGAAAGTTGAGGAGCCACATCTGAACACGACCATCGTTGCGAAGCCAGTCATCAGCAGGTGCAAAAGGAACAACCTGAGTTAAATGATGCAGAAGCCCCTTTGATTTAAGAACACGGAGAACGGAATGCACCCACTCAACAAACTTCTTCGTCCCAATAAGAGAAATGGTGGTGATTCTCAACTCATCAAAGAGTTCAGGAACAGGGACAATGACCCCAGTTGGAAGAGAGGAGGCATTAGAAGAATCCATGTCAAGGTGGGTAGGCGGACACAACAAGAAGATTTCGGACAAAAAGCAGCGGTTAAGGAGAGAGGCAGTCCGCATAGCAGAAGTAGACGCCGACGAGATAACAAGCGGGAGACTACAGGCGAACACAGTGTTGAGACCGCACGGTAAGAGCAGAGGAAGGCAACAACAGGAGCAAGTTGCGGACTAGAGAAGAGGCCGGCATCAAGAGCAAGTTGCGGCTAGAGGAGAAGAAGATCGGCAGTCCGCGACAGACAGTCTTGCGGATAGACTGCGAAGGCAATCCCGCACGAACAATCAAAGCAGGTCGCAACTCGCAGGGGCAAGCAGGGGGTGGCCTTGAGCAAGGAGACCGCGCTGAGAGAGCAGCAACTAGAGAGAACAACCATGACAACAAGAGCTAAACTGCACCAAGCAGTGAGAAGACGCGGCAAATAAAGGAAATCGCAGATGGGCAAACAAAACACAGCCGAATGGAGCAGATCGTTGCGGGAAAAGAGGAAACCGCGTGACCAGATCATGCGAGTAGGAAGGAGGGCGCTGATCCGGGAAGACCACTGTGGAAAAAACAGACAGCAGGGGGACGAGATGGTGGGACCTAGCCAAATCTATAAAACCAAGAGGCCCAAGAAAACGAAGGAGGGCCAGCGCGTCGAGTGGCATGCGGACTAGAACGAGCAGTCCGCATAAAATCCGAGCAGAAGTCCGCTGGAGAGATGCGGCCAGCAAACTCTGCTATCTGCCAAACACATGAGACCGCATGAGGTTGGGCGATTATAAAAAATAGGCCGCGTAGACGGATCCCTAGCTCTGATACCATGTAGAATAATGCTGAAACCTTGTATATACTTCTTCAATCTATAATTACAAGTACGAAAACATATATATATATGGGGGTGATGGAGATACGTGCAACGCGTATATATCAATATACGCGCTCCATTTTCGAGCCGTTGGATTTAATCCAACGGCTGGGATTAAACACGGATTAAATCCAACGGCTGGGATTAAACACGGATTACTAAAAAATGATAGTGAGCCCGATCACACCCAGTTCCAAACAGGGTCTGGCGCGGACGCGAGACAGCATGCTCGCGCGCGAGCATTTGCAATGAACGCAGCCTGGCCTAAAGAGGGTCACGTGCACATGGTTTATTAGTAGTAGGTGTGATTTCTATATAAACAGCCAGATTATTCTTTTACTGGCGGTGTGGGATTAAAGTCCCGCACCGCCTGAAAGCCGTCCGATCGGGCGCTCCCGATCGGACGGCTTCCAGGCGGTGCGGGACTTTAGTCCCCCACCGCCAATAATAGAGTAATCTGGCTGTTTATATAGCATTTGACCATTACAATAATAAAAATTCGCGCAAGCAAGCGATCACCTGTTATTCGCGCGAGCATGGTTGCTTGAGAGCTTGTGCGATCACTATAATTCTGGTGTGCTCGCTGCAAGATCGTGGTTTCTTTTACCTATCTGAGGTTCATCCCAACCGTTGGATCATGATCCAACGGGCGGGATGAAAAAAGCGTGGAAATATGGTATATCCGCGTTGCGCGGATACCCATATTTCCATATATATATATATGGAGAGAAACGAGAGAAAAGTCCCTTTTTGAAGATGTGAGACTATTACATAGAGAGGAAGAAGGCCTATAATGGGCCACTAAATGGACCTTTACATTATCTTTTTCTTACAAAAAGCAATTGGGCTTTTTATATAGCTTCAACTATATCGCTTCAACAAAAAGCGTACGTATTTGAATAAAGTGAATCAAGATGGCAACTTGAATAGGATGTACAACTAGTAGAATAAGATGGTAAGAGTTGTTGATGTAGGGTCAGGAGTTCACCTGCCTGCCACCCTGGAGTCCACCAGGGGGGTGGGGGCACTTGGAGTCCACCAAGGGGCTTTATCAGGGCCGCGACCCGTACACCACAATCCATCCCCGGTCCCACCATAGGGCCGATAGGTTGTTGAGGCTGGGGCTTGATCCCCCGACCTCCTTGAAAAAACGTCATTTGGTGGAAGGAATATCACCAACTGAGTCGTGCTTTTATGATGCAGATCTAGGACTCCACCGGCCTGCCACCCTGGAGTCCACCAGGGGGCCCAATTGGAGTCCACCAAGGAGCTTTATTAGGGTCACGCCCCGTACACTTCAACCCATCCCCGGTCCCACCATAGAGCTGATAGGTTGTTGAGGCTGTGGCTCGATCCCCTGACCACCTTGATAAACATCTTTCAACGGAAGGAATATCACCAATCCATCTGCGGATCAGTTGGTGACATTCTTCCACCGAAGGACGTTTATCAAGGAGGTCGGGGGATCGAGCTCCGGCCTCAACAACCTATCGGCCCTGTGGTGGGGACGGGGATAGGTTGGGGTGTACGGGCCACGACCCTGATAAAGCCCCTTGGTGGACTCCAGGGTGACATGCAGGTGGACTCCGGGTCGTGCTATATCTTAATGTCTAGTGCTAGTCAATTTAAATAAAGGTAAGAGATTTGGCGTCAAAATAGTGCTGTAGAAATGTCAAATATCAAATCTAAGCTAGATGAATGATAGTTCACATATAAATCACAATATAACCCAATATCATGAATCACAAGGTATCCTCCCTTACTGGACTTACCTGGGAGCACAAATGCTCAAAACGACCCCCTCACTTAAAATAGTGAAACCCAACTCAGAAGAAAGGTAAAGTTGCCTGGAAATCTACTCATTATATCCAGCATGAGCAGGGACAATAGTCACCTCATGAAATCCTCAGTTGATCAATGCCCCATATACTATCACCAATATAGGAGCCCTGAAATTCTCAATCCCCAGTATAACAAGGCAAAAAATAATAATTTGTTATCACGTATTTTATGACGACTACTTTATTGATGAGAGGTCACCCTGATTAACTTCTGGAGATCTGTCTATATATCTAAATCTAACCAACAAAAATATAATATTTGTCCATTTAATTGTTAAAAATACACAATGACACGATACCAATATGGAGTTTATCTTTTGGTAATCAGAAGGTGATGATATGGGTAGATTCTCAAGAATGGCACACTACCTCGTTTGCAAAGAATATTACTATTGATTAAGTTCTTCATTCTTCAAAGAGATTGTTTGACTCTATAATTTTCCCACCTCCATGTCTACTGTTAATATTAACAACATAGTTACTCAGAGAATATAGAAGCTTTTGGTACCAACTCCAAGTTTTCATCTGAACAAATGGTTTAAATGGTCCATATAAGTTAAGGCAAACTTCTCAGATGTTCAGTAGAAAACAAATCAGAAAATTTAGATCTTATTTTAAGCACTATGGAATTTGGCGTGAGAACTATAGGACTATACAAACTTGAAGTGCTAACTGGATAATTCCCTAGGAAGCATCTATATCTCAATGCATGCATTTTATTGCATCCTTTCTTGAGTATATATGTGTTGGAAAAGCCCACTTAAACTAGACCCATTTGTATAGCATTTATTGTTTTTCTCTCCTCTCTTTAGTCCCACATTGTGTATAGGACCTTCCTCTCTCTTTCTCTCATCTATATATATGTACTCATTCTTTGTATTTGTACCAAGTGGACATATATACAAGGTTGGCTTTCTCCATTTCTACATGGTATCAGAGCCAGGTTCCGTCTCCTGCGTTCTCCGATTTATGTCCGCCCAGCGGCCTGTGGTCTCCTGCGGACTCACATTCCTATCCGTCCAGCGGCCTGCGGTTTCCGCGGCCTGAGTGTGTGTGTCCGCGCCTCCTAGTCGCATAGCCCCTGCGACCTGCCTTTGTCCAAACCGCTCTCTCTCCTCCCGTGGAACCACTCCTCTTCCCTCCTCTTCTGGTCCTTATTTATAGCCCTCTCTCTCTGCTCTGTGGGGTCCACTGCTTCCCATAGTCTGCTGCGGCCTCTTCTTGTCCGGCGCAACCTCGGCGAACTCGCTCCCTAGCTCCGCGGTCTCCTTCTGTCCGCTGCGAGCTCGGTTTTCGCCTCCTCTTCTTGCTCCCTTTCGTCCGCCGTGAGCACGACAGCCTCCTGTCCGCACTTCTCTCCTGCCTGCGGCTGCTCTCCTTCCTCTTCTGGCGGCCAAGTTCTTTTCCCTGTCCGCCGCTGGCTCGCCTCTCTGCGTTGTTTCCGTCTTGCGGACTGGTCCAGCCCGCTGCGGTCGCCTTCTTGTTCCCGCGACGTGCCGAGCTTCCCCGGCTTGCCCTCTCTTCTCGGCCCGCTCCAGTCCGCCGCGGTCTGATCCAGTCCGCCTCGGCCTATTCAATCCGCCGCAGCCTCTCCTAGCCCGCTCCTTCCTGAGCGTGTCTGTACTCACCGCGGCCTCCTCCAGTCCGCCGCGGCCTCCTCCAGTCTGCCGCGGCCTCCTCCAGCTCGCAACGGCCTCATCCAGTCTGTTGTCTCTGCCCAGGTCGCCCCATGTCTACATCTGCGGACTCTGTTTGCACGGAAGTTCCTCCTCCTGAACGCCCGGCCTCTCTCCAGGAAGTCCGCGACGAGCTTCGGATTACTACAATTTCTCTCACTGGCAAGAAGAACTTTGTGGAATGGGCACACTCGGTTCGCCGTGTCCTGCAGTCAAAGAGGTTCCTTCATCACTTGACTCAGGCTGTTATCGGTAACCCTACTGAGAAATGGTTACGCAATGATGGTCGTGTGCAGACTTGGCTTCTCAACTCTCTTGATGGCGAATCTTCTCGCCTAGCTATGTACCATGAAACGGCCAAAGGCATGTGGGACGAGCTCCACACCCTCTACTCTGGCAAGGATAGTCTCCACCATCTGTATGACATCATCACTGCTCTCCAGGCCCTTGATAGCAGTGGCGCGACCGACCTGACGACCTTTGTTGCTCAGGCTCGGTCTCTGGTTGAGGCTTGGATCCACCATCAGCCTCCTACTTTAGATCTTGCTGCTCAACGTACCCAAAAGAAGCTGTGGGTATCGCCATGATGATGGCCCGGGTACCGCCTCATCTTCACAGTGTCCGGGCTCACATCCTCTCCTCTACCGTTACACCATCTTCTTCCGATGTGTGCTCGATGCTTCTCAAAGTCTCCCCGCCTCCGGATGTGCCCGGACTTCCTTCTCCGGCCCTTGTTCAACAGGCACCAGCTCCCTTATTGCCTCTCCCCTTTTCTGCCCGTGGCGGCCGCTTTGATTCTCGCGGCCGGGGTCGGGGTGGCCGGTCTAGGCCTAAGTGCTCGTTCTGTGGAAAAGAAGGACATCTTGAAGCCACATGCTATCGCAAACATGGGCGACCTCCTCGTCCGCAGGCCTCTGCTGCTGCTACCGACTATGCTTCCCCTCGTACTGATCTCGACGAGGTTCGTCTTCAGCTCCAGCATCTTCATGGCCTGCTTAGCCGCCCGCCTGCCTCGGTTGCCTCCCTCTCCAATGAAGGTATCGCCTGCCTATCCTCTGGCCCGCGCTGGATCCTTGATTCTGGTGCCACTCATCATATCACCTCTGTTAGGCCGCCTCAGTACTTGTCTTCACCTCACCCGAAGTACATTACTGTCGCTAATGGGGCATCAGTTCCCGTCTCTGGATGTGCTGATATTTCCCTCACCTCTTCTCTCCTTCTGCGCTCGGCTCTACATGTTCCGGGCTCTCCTTTCAATTTACTGTCTGTTGGTCGCCTTACTACTGATTCTAATTACTCTGTGACATTTACTTCTTCTTCTTTTCTCATACAGGATCAGCAGACGCGGACTATCATTGGTAGAGGACGGCTGCAGAATGGGCTCTATCTTCTTGACGACTCTCTGCATCTATCTCCTCTTCGGACTGGCATCGCCGTCTGGGACATGCTCCTCTTCCAGTCCTCCGGAAGGCTCTTCTTGATGTTACTCTTCCTGCTTTTCGCTGCGACACATGTATTTTGGGCAAACAGCCCCGTTCATCGTTCCCTCCTCATTGTACTCGGAGCTCCGCTCCTTTTATTTTGGTACACTCCGATATATGGGGTCCGTACAAATTTACTAGTATTTCTGTTTATCGGTATTTTCTTACTTTTATTGATGATTACTCTCGCATGACGTGGTTATATCTCCTTCGGGATCGCTCTGAACTTCCCCGCGTCTTCCGGGCTTTCATACTTGAGACTCGCACTCAGTTCTCTGCGCCTATTCGTACTATTCGTACTGACAATGCGCGGGAGTACACCAGTCATTCCTTCGCTACTCTCTGCTCTGAGTTCGACATTCTTCACCAAACCTCGTGTCCGTACACTCCACAACAAAATGGTGTCGCCGAGCGCAAGAATCGTCACCTTCTTGATGTCGCTCGCTCCCTTATGCTTCAAATGCAGGTTCCCAAACCATACTGGAACTACGCGCTCTCCACGGCTTGCTTTCTCATCAACCGCCTCCCGTCTTCCGTCCTCCAGTATGCTACTCCCTTCAGCCTCCTCTTTCCCACAACTCCGCCTTTTCCCGTTCCTCCACGGGTGTTTGGGTGTATCTGCTACGTTCACCACCTTGGTCCCTTCCACGGACAAGTTGGCTCCTCGTGCCACCAAGCATATCTTTGTGGGCTACTCGCGCACTCAAAAGGGTTATGTATGTTATTCGCCTGCTACCCGCAAGGTTACTGTCTCGGCTGACGTGACTTTCCGTGAAGATATTCCCTTCTTCCCTGCTCTCGATGTCGCTCTGAGTCCAGATCCCGTCGTTCGTCCTGTCATTCCTGCTCCTCACTCCTCATCCTCTCCGCCTTCCCTACCTCCTGTCCGTCCACCACCACCGGTTATCCGGGTCTATTCTCGTCGTTCTCCTCCCGTTGCCCCTCTGCAGTCGGCTTCGCCCTCTGGTGCTCTGCTCTCTGCTGCTCCGGCTCCCGCCTCTACCGCTCATCCGCTGGCGAATTACGTCTCTCTCCATCGCCTCTCTCCCTCTCTTCTTCACTTTGCCACCTCATTATCCTCTGTTTCGGTCCCTAACTCTTTGCAGGAGGCGCTTCACCATCCTGGCTGGCGGGCTGCCATGGACGAAGAAATGACGGCCCTCTGGGCCAACCAGACCTGGGACTTGGTTCCCTTACCTCCCGGTCAGCACCCTGTTGGGTGTAAATGGGTGTTCGTCATCAAGCATGCTCCGGATGGCACTATTGCCCGACTGAAGGCCCGTCTTGTGGCCCGTGGCTTCACACAACAGGAGGGCCTCGACTATGAGGAAACCTTCTCTCCGGTGGCCAAGCTCAACACTGTCCGCGTTCTTCTCTCCGTCGCGGTGCACCGCCACTGGCCCCTTCATCAGCTCGATATCAAGAACGCCTTTTTGAATGGCGACCTTCAGGAAACCGTCTACATGCGCCAACCGCCCGGGTTTGAGACCACGGGGGAGTCTCGGGTATGTCTTCTCAAAAAGTCCATTTATGGTCTCAAACAGTCCCCTCGGGCGTGGTTTGACAAGTTTAGCAAGGTAGTTCGGGACATGGGGTTCACTCGGAGTTCTGCAGATTTCTCCCTTTTTACCCGACACCGGGCCACTGGCACCGTCCTTCATCCACGGGTGTTTGGGTGTACCTGCTACGTTCACCACCTTGGTCCCTCCACGGACAAGTTGGCTCCTCGTGCCACCAAGCATATCTTTGTGGGCTACTCGCGCACTCAAAATGGGTTATGTATGTTATTCGCCTGCTACCCGCAAATAACATACTAAAGACTAAAGACCTGGGGAAACTTCGCTACTTCCTTGGTCTCGAGATCGCCCGGCGGCCGGACGCCCGGCGGCCGGACGGGTTGGTGCTCTCCCGGCTGGTCAGTCTGGTTGCAAGCCAGCTTGTACCCCGATGGAGGCAAATCACAAACTGTGCGCTCATGCTTCGGATGACGATTTGCTGCTTCCGAACCCGGAATACTATCGACGCCTTGTGGGAAAGTTGATCTATCTAACAGTCACGAGGCCGGATATATCGTTTGCAGTTGGGGTTGTCAGTCGGTTCATGCATGCCCCCCGGACGTTTCATCTCCAGGCGGTTGAACGGATTCTCCGATACCTTAAGGGAGATCCGGGTCAAGGGCTGGTTTACAAAACCTCCGACTCTGCTCCCACATTGGTTGCCTATTCTGATGCCGACTATGCGGGTTCCCTGGACGATCGAAGGTCAACAAGTGGTTCTGTACTTATTTTGGTGGTCATCTTATTACATGGAAAAGTAAGAAACAAGCTGTGCTAGCCCGTTCCTCTGCAAAAGCTAAATACCGATCGATGACCTCGGTTGTCTCAGAACTCACATGGCTTGAAAGTCTCCTTACTGACCTGGGAGTAAAACTCCCCTCCTCTGCTGTTCTATTTTGTGATAGTCAAGCCGCCATACACATCGCAAAGAATCCGGTGTTTCATGAGCGCACAAAACATATCGAAGTTGACTGTCACTTTGTTCGTGAGAAGGTTCAATTGAAGAAACTTGAATTGAAGCATGTTCCAGGAACTGATCAAGTTGCCGACATCCTCACAAAGGGCTTATCAAGTACCCTGTTCTACCAGTGTTTATCCAAGTTGGGTGCATATGACCTATACGCTCCAGCTTGCGGGGGAGTGTTGGAAAAGCCCACTTAAACTAGGCCCATTTGTATAGCATTTATTGTTTTTTCTCTCCTCTCTTTAGTCTCACATTGTGTATAGGACCTTCCTCTCTCTCTCTCATCTATATATATGTACTCATTCTTTGTATTTGTACCAAGTGGACATATATACAAGGTTGGCTTTCTCCATTTCTACAATATGCATGCTGATAAAGTTAAAAAATTGGCATACATGATGATTGGTAACACAAACAAATCCCTTACTGACAAAAAAAAAATATCCATTTCAGGTGAAATCATTTAAGGGGAAATAACTCTATTTCACATAATGATTTTGTGCAAACATTATGTAAACAGACATAATGACCTCTACCATAAGGTTCCTTCAGAGTTGCCTTTGAAAATTTTCAATAAAAAATGGTACAAAAGAATGTTCTACTTTCTTAAAAGAGTGGCTGCACCTTCACCAGCCCACTCTTCTCCATCCCCTCTCCTTGTATCATCTCCCCGAATCCTAAATTCCCATCTTCCAACTTCTAGGTAAATTCCATATCCCCAGCGATCCAACTTCTCTAAGAGTGTAGCATCATTAATTTCCACAGGGATGATGCACAATTAATTTTCAAGTGAGTTATTAAAATTTCCACAGATCATATAATTGAAATAAATGAAATTTCAACTTGAGAACGATTATAAATTGTATCATTTGAGTTTAAAAAAAGAACTAATAATGTGAAGAAATAATGGACCAATACCTAAGCAAGAAATATTTTGTATCATTTGAGATTAAAAAAAAAATCATTTCTAGATCTATGAACAATGGACGAATACCTCCGCAAGTTGTTTTTCAGTCATTTCAACACCCTCCAAAAGAGATTTCAAAAGTGACACTCCTAAACTGTCACTACTCTGATCGACCTTTGAAAAGTTCTCTTTGACGGCATTTGAAGCTCTTCCAAGATTATCAGCGACATCCAGTAGGCTCTTGGCAAAATTCTGCATTGTTTCAACTATGCAAATGAGATTTGAAATATCTTTCTATGCATTAAAATGCATAAAACAAAACAAAACAAAAATATAAGACAATGAATACCGAAGGGAAAAAAGAACAAGTACCTGAATTCCATACTTTTTTGAGTTTTCTACCTCACGTTTTGTTCTTTCTAAAACATTTTCCATATCAGCGTAAGTACGAAGAACTTTATCTTGCAGCTTTTCAATCTCCATCTGCTTTGCATTCAGTAAATTATCCCTCTCAGCAACAAGCCTTACTAGTTCATCGGCAGACAACTCAGGCTCTGTATCTGAATCTGAGTCAGAAAATGCAGTTCTTTTAGTTACTCTTCTCCTCCTTTTACAATATTGAGAGTTGATCTGTTCAGAATTTGAACTAGAACCTGAACTACTGGACTGTTCTGGGGCTGCAGAATCACCATTAGTTTCAGTTGATCCACTGACTACTCCAGCTTCACAAGTTTCCTGAGAAGGTCTGGGTACTTTTTTTGAAGTACTTTCATCATCACTGGATTGGTTAGTCCCCTTCTCAGTGGCTCGAGGAGATGCAGAAGATGAAAAACCAAACCTTTGAGTGGTAGTTTCCCTGTGATATGGTCTTAACAGATACATCTGACTAGGTAACAACTGTCATAAGGAGGAAGAGAGAATTGAATAAATAGTCATTCACCAATTCTTGAGTACATAACACATATATTGTCACATAATTAGTAATTTGACGACATAAGTGGAGAGAAATTCCTTCATCTATGAAATCTAAACATCTTAATAGTGACAAAATAGATACGTACTTACATATAAAGAAAAGAAAGAGACTTGGAGATATATTTTTATTAGAGACATCTTCTATACATAATAGAGGTCTAACCCACGTAAATAAGAAAAAATCACTAAGATGACAATATATGAGAAATAATCCAATGGGTACAATAAGACTAATTTACTATTCAGCACAATGAAAAAAACAACCCCATTCAAATAAGATAAATGAAAATAACTAAATATGCTAACACTCCCCTACAAACTCACAAGTACACATTGTGTCAATTTGAGTTTAGAGGTGATTGATAAAGATGATATGGGTAACAGTAAATAGATCCTGTCAGCTGAAATGATGTTGCTGAAAGAAATAGATCTGAAAGTGACAAGGTTTAGCATCAATAAAGTGAGCCTCGGCGACTAAAATAATGATATCAATCTGCCTAAAACGATATCCGACCAAATTCAATTATCCTGATTCCTGAATAAGTATTTCAGATAATCAGAATATTGAATTGGGAAATGAATAAATGTGTAAACTATTTTTTATTTCATTATAGAGTATACAGTAATACACATTATTAAGTTGAGTGATCAAGATATTTCCCGCAATAAATGCTTTAAATATCTTGTATCGATACTTCAAAAAGATGGTGTTGATAAAGATGTGATACATAGAATCCAAGCAGGTAGGTTGAAGTGGGAAGGCGTGTCAGGAAACTTATGTGATCATAAAGTACCATTAAAACTTATAGGAAAATTTTACTAAACTGCAATTAGACAAGCGTGTTGGGTAGTGAATTGTGTACATGAGCAAAATATGGGAGTTGCAGAGCTGAGAATGCTTTGGTGGATGTGTGGACACACGAGACTGGATACAATTAGGAATGAATGTATCAGAGATAAGACAGAAGTGACAGCAATTGCATATTAGATGTGAGAAGCTCGACTAAGATGGTTTGGACACGTACAAAGGAGACCGTTAGAGACACTTACTAGGTGTTGTAAGAGTTTAGTCATTAGGCATGTTAAACAGGGGAGGGGTAGACCGATAAAATCTTGGAATGAAGCTATAAGGAAATACATGATGTACTTAGGCATTAGTGAGATTATGACTAAAGATAGGACACAAAGGCGACAAAGGATCCATATAACCAACCCCACTATAGTGGGATAAATGCTTTAGTGTTGTTGTTGTTTGTATAAAGTATATACAACAATTTTATCTAATAAAGAAATAACACATCCTTAGGAGACAAAAAAGTGCAGTATTTTTTTTATTTCATTTCAGCATAACTATCTCAATATATCTTTATAGTTTATATTATACTACAAGCAAAGACAAAAAAACTCATGGTGTAACATTTGGGTACCAAAAACACCCTCAAATATAAGCAAAGGCAAAAAAACTCATGGTGTAACATTTGGTTACCAAAAACACCCTAAAAAAATCTCTCCTACAATCCTAATTCTAGGTTTTTTTGGTCATTACATATTCCCGCCGGCATTCATCAAGAGCCGGCAAAAACCATGCTTCTTTCATCATTCATTAAAAGCTGGCAAAATTAAAGAGCAGACAACCCGTCAATTTTTGGCCCCTTATTTCATCATTCGGCAGCCTGGTAAAAACCCTCCCACACGGCAAGGCTTCTCCTCTGTTTCTCTCGATTGCCACCCGCCGAAAGTAGCACACCTCCCTCAACAGATCCCCCCGCCGAAAGCAGTAGGTATACCTCCTCGAGAGAGCCTCCTGCAAGTCTCCTCCTCTATAGAGCCTCACCTCCACCCTTGCTGCGATTCTTCGACAAAGAAGCCCTCCTCAAGAACTCCTCCACCCTTGCTGCGATGATTCTTCGACAAAGAAGCCCTCCTCAAGAGCTCTGCATCAATTTTCTTCAAGATGATTGTCTTCTGATATTTCTTCAGATCTGAAAAATGCATGTACTTATCAGACTGTAGTCCTTCCAAAAGGATCAAGAAGAATGTCGATTTGCAGCCCTCTATAATTCAGAAAACAACACCTGATTCAGTCTCCACACCTAGCCGAGGATGAAGGTGGATGCAGGCGGCCGACAAGCTTCATGTAGAGGAGACCGCCATGGTCTGGATCGACAAGAAACCGGCAAAAATCAGAAAACAGGAGAGTTTACTGGTTTTCGGAAGAGGAAGGACCTATACAAGTTCGATCCATGGGAGCTACCAGGTACTACTACCGAATACATTTGATATTCTTTTTTCCTGAATGAGGATCACAAATAATATGTCAAGTTTGATGATTACAGTGAAATCATGGCAAAATTTTATACTCTATTCTCCTGGAATGGCTCTTCTGCCCACGGGATTGAAAGTACCAGAATGAATCTCGAACAAACAGGGCGATGAGGTCGAGCTATTGGAAATCCGCCGGCAAAAATCGAAAAATAGATCGCTGCATGGCCCATATCCGCTCGCTCCTCCTTTACCAACCAATTGCATTGCCTAATGGTGATCCCACAAATCCGTGAATCCCAGAAATCTCTATTTGCTCTTTTGAATTATTGGGTTAAGTCACCATAAGAAATGCACATATTTTCTTTGCATTGCAAGATTCCACATGAATTTTCCCTGTTTCTATTTTAGTTTTTTATGTGCTTTTGGGAATGCACTCCTGGGTAGTTCTTTTATTGATATGTGCATGTGTAGTGCATACATGTTGTTAGATGCAATGCTTAAGAAAAACATGGTCTTCAGAAAACAAGACGATGTTATTCTATTTTGATTAAGTTATTTTTTTCTTTCTTTTTTCCAAGTTTAAAAAAGAATTGATGGTTTATTGGGTTGAAATGTTTGTATACAAAAACTAAGACCAGAGTTCTTGCCAAAGAGAGGCAAGAAGAAGTGATTAATCTCCTTATTAATCTATGAGCTACCACACTGTTTATTTCCCCCATTTATTTTAAATGCAGATGAAATTGATGATGTCAATTGTATTTTTAGTTTATCAATGACATGACTGGAAACCATCGAATTTAACACCAGAAGAACAATGAGATAGCTGAAAGTTTTTCATAATTATTTTTTTATTATTTTGCTTATGCACCACACTGCCTTTTCTATGCTTATATGAAGTAATAGTTATGGAAAACCTCATAGTCGACCCAAGTATGAAAGCTTAAATGAAAACAATGACTGTGGAAAGATAAAGACAAGTGACACTGAACACAGGTACATACAAAACTTCTACTTTTCAGATATTTACTAAATTCAATTAATGAATTTTTATATTGTTGACTGTTATACTGAATTGTTCCTGCATTTTTTTACTTTCACATTAAACTAATTATATTCATTGTTTTTACAAATGCAAATAGTCATGTCAATAAAATTTCAATTGTTTTGCGGTATTTTAATTATAAACATGAGAACAAAACATAACATTTTATTTTCTTTGCTTAAGTTTATTACATAATCACGAGACTCGAAAAAATTGGGAATGAATGTATCAGGGATAATACAAGAGTAGCACCAATTGCAGAGATGATGCGTGAAGCTCGACTAAGATGGTTTGGACACGTACAAAGGAGACAATTAGAGGCACTTGTTAGGCGTTGTGAGAGTCTAGTCACTAGGCATGTTAAGTAAGGGAGGGGTAGACCAATAAAGAGTTGGAATGAAACTATAAGGAAGGGCATGATGTACTTAGGCATTGGTGAGATTACAACAAAAGATAGAGCACAATGGCAACAAAGGATCCATATAGCCGACCCCACTATAGTGGGATAAAGTCTTGGGTGTTGATGTAAGTTTATTACATAATCATATCACTTTAATTTTCTCCTGTGGGTTTAAAAGCTTGAGATGTCTGTAAAGTTAGTATAGGGGTGAAGCCAAGACAAATAGTGATATGGGCGGAGCCCTGTCAAGAGAATAGTGGCGAAGCCCCATTATGGCCATCGTTAGGATACGGGCGGAGCCCTGTCATGAACGTAGTTAGGATAGGGGAGGAGCATTTAGGATAGGGCAATATTTTATGGCGCCGCGCCTGCCGAATGTCGCCGTCCTCGCCGAATGTCGCCGTCCCCGCCGAATGTCGCCGTCCCCGGCGAATGTCGCCGCCCCCGCCGAATGTCGCCGCCCCCGCCGAATGTCGCCGCCCCCGCCGAATGTCGCCGCCCCCGCCGAATGTCGCCGCCCCCGCACGGGATCCCCCGTGCACGACTGCTTGTATATATATGTATATATATACAGAGAGAATAATGAAAAAATGCATATCGTTAATTAAAAATATTCAAAACTATGTCAACCAATGTGCTCTATGATGGACGGATGAGATGTGATCTCTGGGACATGAAACAACAATTATTAGCAAGTTAACACACTCTTTCAAATTGATGCATGAATACCTATTCTTAACTGGCATATTATTCTTTGAAATCTCCTTGATGGCAATCCTTTGGTGGAAATATCAACTAATTTATCTTAGTTTGGCATGCATAGATCACTAATATCTACATGAATACATAATATTCTAACCATCTCCTTGCAAACATAAAATTCCAACCTGAATTTGAATAACAAAGAAGTTACACAAATTAGGCTACAAGAAAGATCAAACAAGGTCATAAGATGAGGCAAATGAGGTTGCAAGATGAAGTAAATGATGTCGCAAGGAAGTGCAAATGATGCCGCAATCATGTCACGTGGTGATTTGGGCAATGTCCGACATGATGAAAACTATGTCCAATGGTGATGTCAGTGGTGTCGCCAAATGACACGAAGGATGTCTCAAGGTGACGTGGATGATGTCACAAGATAATATAGTTGATGCCTCAAGGTGACACAGACGATGTTGCAAGACAAGTCAAATTGAAGTCGCAATGTATGACAAATGAAATCACAAGACAGAGCAATCAAGATCATGAAGAAAGACGAGAGAAAAAACCATGGTACAAGGATGTTAGGAAAGCTAGAGAAAATGGAGAACAAAAACGATGAAATTGAAAAAAGAGTTATGGAGCTACAAATTGTGTGGAGTTCAAGGAATTATATGTCAAAAGAAACCTAATAGTTTACAATTGGAGCAAAATTTGGTCTCATAGGCATAACACGTGAAGCTCGAGAACATGCAAAGCACAATGAGACGAGAAGATTGAAGGAAGGCAGCTTGAGAAGCTAGGACACAATCGAGGACAAAAAGATGGAAGTGGCAGTGGTCCCCCACAGTTAAAGAAAAAGAGAACAACGAGACCTAGAGACACAGTTGTCTTTGTGAAGACAAAAAAAGTCAATGGCCCATGCCGAAGATGAAGTAGGCATAATATATCTAGATATCAAGAAAGGGGTGGGAGTGAAGGTTCTAACTACATAATTGGCGCAAAGGGCTCACTGAAGAGGGTGAGCGGAGAGTCGCTGCAAGCTGAGGGAGAGACTTATCAAGAAGTAAAGTAGCGCTTGGGGAGTACTAAACAAAAATATGTATTTGTATTGATGATTTAAACACTCAAATATTCTAAGTAGAACATATGCATTAAACTTCCAAATTCAAAGAATAAAACTCTCAAGTCAAATTCACAATGCATCGCGATCTTATTAAGAAAAGTCGTCATTTGGGGTGTTAATACTGATATTTATTTAGTGTTAATGATTTAGTTTCGAAAGTGTTTGTAAGCCAACCAAAACATTAAGGGTGTGTTCGTTTGGCGGGTTTTGTTTGGAGGGAATTGGTTTTGACCAAAACCAAAAATTTGTGGGTTTGGGGTGAAAAAGAAAAACAATTTTTTTTGTTCGTTTGGAGATGATTTTGACATGAAAAGAATTTTAAATTGAATTTTTTGGAAGGGAACGAAATTTACTGTTCATCGCCTTCTCTAAAACTCTAAACCTGTTGCGCTTAAGCGTCTCCAAAACTCTGGCCTCCGCTCGGCAAGTTTCTCCAATCGGGGCTAGTCTTCTCCTAGGTTTCTTGAGAAGGTTTGCTCGGTGGTAAACAAAATCAGAGACTTGGGGGCTGCTTTTGGTTTAGAAATGTTCTGAAGGCCCGAACTCTGCCAAGAGAAGAAATGGCTACAGTTAGAAGAGTAAATCCTAAGTCCCAAAACCAATGGGTTTTGAGTGAAAACCAATTCCGTCCCAAAAAAGGCCCAAACGAACACAAATTTTGGTATTGATTCAATTCCGTCTGCTCAAAATCGATAGACCCAATTCCATCACACAAAAACAACAAACGAACAAATTTTTTGGAATTGGGTGTACCAAAACCAATTTCCTCCCTGCAACCCCCCCCCCCCCCCCCCCCCCCCCCCCCCACACACACACACACAACAAACAAGCACACCCTAAAGCATTCGAGAAGGTGAATTTAAAGCACAAACTGTATACATAGTTTAGAAAACATATACAACCGAGAGCATATAGGAATTCGTAAAAAAGCATTTAAATCATGATCCATGGGCGCGTGAAGGAATACTAGTGAAGGTTTCATGATCTTTTGGATTATAGAAAAATCAATTGTTTACGTTACTAGTAATACAGATTTAATATCATTAAGAAAACTAGGCATAGTGTCGTGCGTGCATCAATGGAGTTAAAAGAAACTATGAATGTAAGATTAACTTTAAGATTATATTAAATATAAACCGTAACCTTATGATAAAATTAGATAACTTCAATTTGGAATTTTTACGCAAGCACAGTTTAAAGATATAGTAAATGAAATACTAATCAACAAAAAAAACTATATAGGTCATAAACTTCATAGAAACATGAAATTTTAACTGTTAGTATGATGTGGTGGCCAAAATGCAGGGTAAGGTTTGCCTACATTTCACCCTTGTGGTGGGAGTAGTGGGACCCTTGTTGTGCTGGGATGCTTGGTTCACCGGGCTGCTCCTTTTTAGTATAATGTGATGAAAAGTTGCATCATTCATTCTTATCCATAACTATATAAATTTTTTCAAGTGCTATGCCTTCAAAGACCATAACAAATACTATCGATAACATGGAAATATATTATGAATCACACTTCAATAATCTCTTGTAAAGCAGTTTGCAAATCAGAAGAACCAGCCATTACTACAAAACAGTTCATAATACTGCATCTAGACGAATAACAACCCACCCACTGCAGCAGCCCATAACAATTCAAAGAAAATAAATGATCACTATGAAATCATTACACTCCAGTTCTAAAATAAATAAATAGCTAAATTAACAATTTTGGTTATAAGCTCAATTACCCACTCCTAGAAATGTCACTAGAAATGACGAAGATCATAAAGAGAAGACAGAGCGACCAACCCACTCCTTTCAGCTAACACTCTAAACTAACACAGTGTAATCCAACAAAAAACCTCATTAAGGAGACGCCACCATCATTAAACCCTAAGCCCTTGAAAGCGCAACCAAACTGAAGTGCACCAACAACGGATACCAATCCGCCTTGTTTACAACATGAAGAACTTCAAATTTGGAAGATGAAGGGAAAAAACCAGAATCAGAGGTTCACCTTGGACGAGTTCGAAGCATGCCGACTGAAACTGGCGAAGCCAGAGTTCGGCTCCGGACGCAGGGAAGCGCGAACCAGAAGGAGCTGCGCATTCAACCTCTGAATCCGGCAAAGAACCCTAGAAGCCATGGCCTCTGTTAGAAAGGGCAAACAAACTTCAAAAAAATGGGACAGAGATTAGAAGCGGCAGGAAACTTGGGAAGAAAGAAATAGAGCTGAAAGCAGGGTCGCCATTGTTAGCGGGTTGAATTCGGGCCGGGTCGAAGGGGTCAAAACCCTAAACCCTAAAAGTGCCCGCCATCTGAATTTGTGAACCCGTTAGGTACTCAAAGAAAGAGGAAATCCGGAGTCGGGGTTCAGGGCACAAAAATTTCTCCCAATTTAGGGTCCCTTTGGCCTAGCAGTCTTGAACACCATGATTATGAACCATTTTAGGCTCCGTTTGGGGTGACTTATTTTCACCGGTCAAGCGGTTGCGACCGCATGAACCGCCCCCGGTGAAAATAAGTCCCCCAAAACGGAGCCTTAATTGAACTCCAGCTCGCCAAAGAAACTACAGCTGCTTTTATTTTAAATTTTGTTTCCTTGGAGGCTGATCTTAATAATTGCTCGCCAAAGAAACTACAGCTGCTTTTATTTTATGACGGGCAGCGTATTTGTGAAAACTATGAGAGTAAAAACGCTAAGTGGACCCTTAGGTTTTGTTTGACGAGGCTAATTTGCTCTGGTGAGTTTGATCAAAACACCGCTATCAAATAATGCATGTTTTGCAAAACAAAGATAAACTAGTTTTTGAGTATAAAATGTATGATTTTTTTAGGTAAGGTCGAGCGCTTCATGACCACTGCATACACGACCGTCACCACCACGCGAAACGAAGTCGCATCTCTATTGTTTGGGTATTTTTTTTACTCAAGTTCTATTTTTTTTTTGATCATTTGAATAATCTATTTGAAACCATTGATCCCCAAAGTATTATTTTATTCATGATTCCAATCATAGGGAGAAAGCTTCATTCAAGAATATTGTTTTATGTTACTCTCCAATCAATCCATTTTCAACCACCACCATCACCCTCTAAACCCTAAACCCTTTTAGGAGCGATTTTGAGGTACAATTCGGATGCAGAACAGGGTCGCAGACATTGGGCGATGTACATGCACTTTTGTGTGTGGTCCCCAGACCATGCGACTACAATCATGCGGTGACGTTCTAAAGTTCCCCTTAAGGGGATATTTATGTGGACACAAGTTAAGATTTGTAAACTTATAGGGCAATTCTTTGTAGTTTTAAAAGATAAGAGGCATACAACCTGTAACTTTGCAAACTTACATGAGAAATCCCAGTAAACGACCCTACGACTAATTCTGTCGTCACCTCAACCACCACCATGAAGGCAAAATTCCCATTACAACATGGCTGCAATGCATGACAAATTCCCATTAAAATGCAGAACATATGCCTCAAAACTAACAAACACAAAACAATGTTCATGCATGAGGCAGGAATACAGTGGTGTTTAATTACAAAACCTCAAATGTCATGAGACATCCATTGTGAATATTACATGATCAAATTTGCAGTATTTTTTTTAAATGAATGGTATTTACACCATGCACATCGTTTCCGTAGTCTTCCATGGCGGCAAACAAGTGCTCATTCGTCGAGAAACATCTCAGACAATCCAGACTTCTCCATCCATGTTGACAACCGAGCAGGGAGCGAACACGATTTCTCAGAACAAAAACAAACTTGAGCCATGGCACCATCCAAGTTGATTTCCTACAACAACAAACTGAAACAAGTTGGACCAGAAAAGTATGTTCTTGCGTGAGGCTCAAAATGGCTAATTGTTTCATTGAACAACCTCAAATGTTACAGAACAAAATTTAATGAGTAGTTCATGATAGCATCCCGGAGACTGGAGATATTTTCTCAAAAAATGAATGATTTTTACACCATGAATGCAGATCCTCTACCGTGCAAAACAGGTGGAGTAACTGAACGGCTGATGGGGATTAAACCAATTCAAAACACAGATCATCCGGGGACAAGGTTTTCACACAACTCCAATCTTTGCCGTGCACGATGAAAGCTTGGTGTGTGCCGGCGCAGCCCGTGCCACTCTTCCGGCTGCCCAGCCATTTTCCCGAGCCTGGCTAACTGCTCCTGCAATGCTGCCATATTTACAAGAGGAACAGTGGTCGGCCGCCCGTGGGCACACTAGCAGCAAAAAAGGGCAAAGGATCAGAAAATAATGGAGAACGGCAGATTAAACAGAAAAAACAAATTATTTAGACTCTTTTCCAGAATTTTGCAAGGTAAGAAGTGAGTTCTAGTATTCAAAGGAGAAGACCTGGAAGCACAATGAAGTTGCTTTTAATTCTTCCACAATGAGAGAACATTCTGAAGGCAACAGGGCATCTCCAAACATAATGGCACCTTTTTATGACACAAACAGAGGCTTGAGGTTTATTTAGTTTGATACAAAACTAATATGTACTAATTTTATGGTAAACATCAGCAAAAAATACATACCTCTACAGGCTTTATAGTTCAGTATACGAATCACTGCTGGCGGAATCATGGACGATCCATCCGTCTCAACCAACTATTATTAAAGAAGCATCAAAAGTGAGCAATGTTCATTGAAGACCAATAAATCACATGCTAAGGACAAGATTGACAAATATAACAAGAGCATCCAGACAACCAACCACAAACAATTTGTTGTGAAAGTAAATATGCAGAAAATAGAAAGAGAACACAAACTGATTTAGGCTCTGTTTGGCGCGGTGGGGGCGACTGGAGAATTAGTGGTGGGAAACAGTGGTGGAATAATCAGCTGTTTTGCAGAGTGATGGCAGAATCTGCGAAACTATTTGGAAGAACTGCGTTTTTAGTGTTGTTTGAAAAAAATTATATAAAGATAATATATTAAAACATAATATAAGTATACGCTAATTATGCGCTAATAATAATATGATTATAATATGATAATAATAACTTTAAAATATATTTATATTATACGCTTATTATAACTTAAAAATATATAATACACTAGTTATATTAAATTTTACATTAGTTGTATTAAGTTATATAATACACTAGTTAATTATAACTTAAAAATATATTTATATTATACGTTAGTTATATTAAATTATTAGTTATATAAAAACTAATAATTAACTTAAAAATATTATACGTTAGTTATATAATACATTAGTTAAATTATTAGTAAAATGTCTTTTTAATTTTATAAAAACTTTTAAAAAAAATTTAAAGCAGCAGGGCTGCAGCGCTGCTGCCTTTCTTGCCGCGGGTGAAGACCCGCGGCAGGAAAACAGCTGCACGCAGCTGATTTTCACGGTGGTGGATGCCACCGTCCGCCACCGTGGATGTCATAAAAATCAGTTTGGCGAGGCGTTTCAAAAAGTCGCGGTTCCCTGCCCCCAAAACACCGCGCCAAACAAAGCCTTAGTGTTTCAGCGTAAACAACTGCGTCTACTACTCTTCCAAGCTATGCTCAAGCTCGCAAATCCATAAATAGAGCTTGCAAATCCATAGACGCTTCTTTTCAATGAAGATGCGCAAAACCGATAAGAGTGAGACCACTGACATGACTGAGATTCCAGTCATCATGCACATATATTGGCGAAGGGCCAGATGGAGTCCGGTGACAAATAAAAGCTCTTCTAGTTATTTGCACGGTTTTTTTTAGTTTTGCTTGTCATATTTTAGGGCCCTAAGCCCTATATATTTTAGGCACTTGTATCTTAAACCGTACAGAAGTTTTGCCATAATTTAAATAAGCCGACCTGGTGTCAAGACGACAGGGCTATATGACTAGATTTTTCTTCTCCATTGCTCGCCCAATTGTAATCCTCCATTTCCTTTACTTTACGCTGATCTTGGGTGTATCACCAAGTCAGACTTTGTCTACTGCCCCCACAACGTCCCAATGCACCATGCCGGCCATCCAATCCTCAGTTTTCTTTGTTTCCTTTTATTTTCCTCAGTGCGCCGTCCTCGTCACCAGCTCCCAATGCCAACAATGCCCTCCCAGGCGCGCCGCAACCCCTTCCAATGTCGACTACCAAAGACACCAACGACCGTGCATTCAGTCCATGCCAATTGCTCGCTTTATGACTCACAGTAATGAAGTGGAATTTATGATTCAAATGTTTGCGGCCATCATGGATTAAGTTGGACACCCTTCCAGATCTACAACTTATGATGCACAGGGTACATGCCTACACGAGTACTAGACACCACAACATTTTCCCGGCCCCAATGACTACATATCAACTAACTGTCAACATGCCATCTCCCGATGGTACCGCAGAAAGGGAAGATACGCTTCGATCTACTCTTTGTGCCAACCCACATCACCTATGGCATTTTAACATTTTATTGTTTGATGGGGCAAACCATCACTTATGTGGAATATTTTTCAAGCTGCAAGACATGTGGAAACACAAGAAGATGCCCCTCTCTACCATCTACATGGTAAGTTCTACCCTCCATTTGGTTTAATGGGTTCATCGAATAAACATTTCCTCTCTTGTCCGCTCTCTCTCGAAGGAAGCACCAGTTCAGTGTTATGACACATGCTAGCCCGTGAATGCCATCGAATAAACATTTCCTCTCTTGTCCAATCAAAATCTATTCTGATAATAAAGTTGTTATCAGCATCGCCCACAATCCGGTCCAACACGATCGCACCAAACACATGGAAATCGACAGACACTTCATCACGGAAAACATAGTTAGTGAGATTGTGAGTACTCCGTTTGTTCCATCAAACCAGCAACTTGCAGATGTGCTTACCAAAGGGTTGAGTTAGAACTCATTTGACAGAATATTTGACAAGTTGGGAATAACAGTCATTACACGCCCAACTTGAGGGGGAGTGTTGGAATATTCTTGGTTTTACATTTTATGTTGTCCGGTACTAGGGCGTGTGTTGTAATCCCGTGTATATATACATACGGGAGTCTCCTTTTGTTTAATCTCGGTTTTACTTTTCTCCTTGACACACACGCACGCGCACACACACACGTATATATATCTTTACACATAAAGGAAGTATAAACTCACGAGTTTGAAATTAGAATAGTCGTCTTATCATGGATTGATAATTATGCTGCCATCCGATCAAACTCAATCAAACCGCATCTTCTCTCCACATTTTACTAGGTCTCTTGAACCTACTACTAGGGTGTCCTAAACCTATGTAAAATTATGATTTTGCTATTATATAATGCATAAAATACCTCAAGCTCGGGTTAGCAACAGCCCGCAGCATGCCCGCTACCAGCAACACTTCAACAAACTGAGTCGGGTATGCTTTATATACTTAAAATTACAAACTAAATAGGTAGTGTGGGACTATTAAAAATAACAATATAAAAGGCGCGCCAATTGAGAATCGAACCGCCAACCTCCTGTTCAAAGGAACGCGCCTTAACCATTACGCCATGAAATCTTTTGCATTAAACTTCCGACGTAGATTTTATTTAATACATTCGACAGTTAAATTATTTTTAATACAATTAAAAATAATAATATAAAAGGCGCGTCCATTGAGAATCGAATCGCTGACCTCCTGTTCGAAGGCACGCGTGCCTTAACCATTACGCCATGAAAGCTTTTGTGTTAAACTTTCGACGCAAATTTTATTTAATAGATTCGACAGTTAAATTATATTGTTAAACGTACCTTTAATAATTATTGTTTTAATAATACATTTGACAGTTAAATTATTGTTTTAATAATTATAATTGTTTGGGGGAGGGGGCGAGCGAAGCCCGACGTCGCAGGTCGGATACAGTCGCGCTTGGCCATAAGGGCGGAGCCACGTGTCGAGCTACCAAAGACATCAACGACGGTGCATTCAGTCTATGCCAATTGCCCGCTTTATGACTCATAGTATTGAAGTGGAATTTATGATTCAAATGTTTGCGGCCATCAGATTAAGTTGGACACCCTTCCAGATCTCCAACTTATGATGCATGAGGTACATGCCTACACGAGCATTCGACACCACAACATTTTCCCAGCCCCAATGACTACATATCAGCTAACTGTCAACATGCCATCTCCCGATGGTACCGCAGAAACGGAAGACACGCTTCGAGCTACTCATTGCGCCAACCCACATCATCTATGACATTTGAACATTTTATTGTTTGATGGGGCATACCATCACTTATGTGGAATATCTTTCTAGCTGCAAGACATGGAAACACCAGAAGATCACCCTCTCTACCATCTACATGGTAAGTTCTACCCTCCATTTGGTTTAATGGGTTCATCGAATAAACATTTCCTCTCTTGTCCGCTCTCTCCCGAAGGAAGCACCAGTTCAGTGTTATGACATGCTAGCCCGTGAATGTCATCGAATAAACATTTCCTCTCTTGTCCAATCAAAATCTATTGTGATAATAAAGTTGTTATCAGCATCGCCCACAATCCGGTCCAACACGATCGCACCAAACACATGGAGATTGACAGACACTTCATCAAGGAAAACATAGTTTGGGGGATTGTGAGTACCTCATTTGTTCCATCAAGCCAGCAACTTGCAAATGTGTTTACCAAAGGGTTGAGTCAGAACTCATTTGACAGAATATTTGACAAGTTGGGCACGACAATCATTACATGCCCAACTTGAGGGGAGTGTTGGAATATTCTTGGTTTTACTTTTTATGTTTTTTACATTTTATGTTGTCCGGTACTAGGGCGTGTGTTGTAATCACGTGTATATATACATACTTGAGTCTCCTTTTGTTTAATCTCAGTTTTACTTTTCTCCTTGACACACACACACACACACACACACACACACACATATATATATCTTTACACATATAAAGGAAGTATAAACTCACGAGTTTGAAATTAGAATAGCCGTCTTATCATGGATTGATAATTATGCTGCCATCCGATCAAACTCAATCAAACCGCACCTTCTCTCCACATTTTACTAGGTCTCTTGAACATACTAATAGGGTGTCCTAAACCTATGTAAAATTATGATTTTGCCACTATATAATGCATAAAATACCCCAAGCTCGGGTTAGCACAGCCCGCAGCATGCCGGCTACCAGCAACACTTCAACAAACTGAGTCGGGTATGCTTTATATACATAAAATTACAAACTAAATAAGCAGTGTGGGACTATTAAAAATAACAATATAAAAAGCGCGCTCATTGAGAATCGAACCGCCAACCTCCTGTTCAAAAGCACGCGTCTTAACCATTACGCCATGAAAGTTTTTGCATTAAACTTCCGACGCAGATTTTATTTAATACATTCGACAGTTAAATTATTTTTAATACAATTAAAAATAACAATATAAAAGGCGCGCCCACTGAGAATCGAACCGCTGACCTCCTGTTCGAATGCACGCGAGCCTTAACCATTACGCCATGAAAGCTTTTGCGTTAAACTTTCGACGCAGATTTTATTTAATACATTCGGCAGTTAAATTATATTGTTAAACACACCTTTAATAATTATTGTTTTAATAATACATTCAGCAGTTAAATTATTGTTTTAATAATTATAATTGACGGGGGGGAGGGGGCGAGCGAAGCCCGCCGTCGCAGGTCGGGTACAATCGCGCTTGGCCATACGGGCGAAGCCACGTGTCCGGCTACCAAAGACACAAACGACGGTGCATTCAGTGTATGCCAATTGCCCGCTTTATGACTCATAGTATTGAAGTGGAATTTATGATTCAAATGTTTGCGGCCATCATGGATTAAGTTGGACACCCTTCCAGATCTCCAACTTATGATGCACGAGGTACAAGCCTACACGAGTATTCGACACCACAACATTTTCCCGGCCCCAATGACTACATATCAGCTAACTGTCAACATGTCATCTCCCGATGGTACCGCAGAAACGGAAGACGCGCTTCGAGCTACTCTTTGCGCCAACCCACATCACCTATGGCATTTGAACATTTTATTGTTTGGTGGGGCAAACCATCACTTATCTGGAAAATTTTTCTAGCTGCAAGACATGTGGAAACACCAGAAGATGCCCCTATCTACCATCTACATGGTAAGTTCTACCCTCCATTTGGTTTAACGGGTTCATCGAATAAACATTTCCTCTGGTCCGCTCTCTCTCGAAGGAAGCACCAGTTCAGTGGTATGACACATGCTAGCCCGTGAATGTCATCGAATAAACATTTCATCTTTTGTCCAATCAAAATCTATTGTGATAATAAAGTTGTTATCAACATCGCCCACAATCCGATCCAACACGATCGCACCAAACACATGGAGATTGACAAACACTTTGTAACGGCTAAAATTCCGTCATAATTTAAATCGTTAATTCAGAGTGGGTTTTTCACACACTTATGCGTAGCAGTATAATAAAAGAAGTGTATCAGTGCAAACTTAACATCATGTTACAATAATATCCAGAATACAGGTATACATTATCTACATATATTACACTACTACTATCCAACAAAAGAAAAAAAACACAAAACACAAGCAATAAACGCATGCTAACCCGTGGACGAGCCACGTCTTCAGCTGGTCTTCGTTCTGCCTCCGTCTGGGCCTGTCTAGCGGGGTCTGGCACGCTGGTGCTCGGTTCCTACAAATTGAGGAACCAATTAGTTATGCAACTAAGTGAATTCTTAGTCTTATCTGTATAACTTCGCACTGCAAGCAAACAAGAAAGTCAGCAGCAATGAAATTTATGCACATATTACTAGCTAGGAACAGGTAAAATCAACATCTCTATCTCTGATATCAATTCATATTTCAGTTGTACTATTTTTATCAATCTTCACTAATTCATAATTCGTTTCTCGAAATACTTTGGGTCATTTGAATATTTCAAATATCCGGGTCCGTGGACCCTTCCGCTTATTATCCGCTTTAGGGCGCTTCTACGCGCTACAGGCTTCAACGCCTCCTACTCGAATTCATATCTTAATCTGTAGGAGTTCGACCCCCCCCTACGAGGTGTGAGAGTTCTATCCCCCTCACGAGGTGTAGGAGTCTGAAACATTACCCCTACTAGGCCGACCCATAGTATTTCGCTGCGCCGACGCGTTCTCCATTTTCTTTCAATTCAATCGTTTCATTTCATTCAATTTACTTATGATTTATTTGTATTCATTTCCTCTCAGAATTCTATCGTTCGCTAAGCCACGTTAGCGTTTTCGTCAATTCATATATCCAGTGATATAAAACAACTGAAAGGTTCATAAAAGAGGAAAAAACGGTAAGAACTCACCCTCAGTTTTCCTTTGCCCTTGTCTTTCGAAGGGTTCACGTCACGTCTATCGCCGGACGCCATCCTCTGCGGTATCAAAATATCATTTACTTTATGGTTGCGCCATAAATAGTTATGAGCGAGCTCCTACGACGGTCATAACTACGACCTCTAGGAGTTGTCTAGGGCAGGACTAACATGGGGGGATCAAAAAGAGTGCACACCATTCAGCATATATCTATCCAAGTTGCTCCAATGCGCAACCACAAAGGTTGTCACAAAGGCAACATTAAGGGCTGCGAATTGTAGCTCAATTTATAGTGTCAATCCCCACAAAAACAGTCGGACAGATCATACCCAGCAGCCCAAAAGGACAAAAATAGCCTCCAATTAATTCTTCCCAATATAGCCAGCAACCAACGGATTGCAAGGGGTCAAGACAAAACCCCTAAGGAAACCCTAACTTCTTCACTCCCAAAATTAGTTCAAAGCAAGGGTTATTCTTTTCTGATTTGAAAAACGAGTGAATCAAATCCAAAACCCCAAACCCTAGGGTTTCCTCCATCATCAATTCATACACAAACTTCATACAAGAAGAAAAAAGATTAAAGAGAAAGAGATTACCAACCCAACGAAGGAGAAATTGTACGAAACGGATTGTAACGCATGCTAAAAATCTGACTCTGATACCCCTTAATTGTAACGGCTCCAATTCCGTCACAATTTAAATCGTTAATTCGGAGTAGGTTTTTCACACTTATGCGCAGCAGTATAATAAAAGGAGTGTACCAGTGCAAACTTAACATCATGTTTCAATAATATCCAGAATACAGGTATTATACATTATCTACATATATTACACCACTACTATCCAACAAAAGAAAAAAAACACAAAACACAAGCAATAAACGCATGCTAACCCGTGGACGAGTCACGTCTTCAACTGGTCTTCGTTCTGCCTCCGCCAGGGCCCGTCTAGCGGGGTCTGGCACGCTGGTGCTCGGTTCCTACAAATTGAGGAACCAATTAGTTATGCAACTAAGTGAATTCTTACTCTTATCTGTATAACTTCGCACTGCAAGCAGACAAGAAAGTCAGCAGCAATGAAATTTATGCACATATTACTAGCTAGGAACAGGTAAAATCAACATCTCTATCTCTGATATCAAATCATATTTCAGTTGTACTGCTTTTATCAATCTTCTCTTATTCATAATTCGTTTCTCGAAATACTTAGGGTCATTTGAATATTTCAATTATCCGGGTCCGTGGACCCTTCCGCTTATTATTCGCTTTAGAGCGCTTCTACGCGCTACAGGCTTCAACGCCTGCTACTCGGATTCATATCTTAATCTGTAGGAGTTCGACCCCCCCCCCCACGAGGTGTGAGAGTTCTACCCCGCTCACGAGGTGTAGGAGTCTGAAACATTCCCCCCTATTAAGCCGACCCTTAGTATTTTGCTACGTCGACGTGTTCTCCATTTTCTTTCAATTCAATCATTTCATTTCATTCAATTTACTTAGGATTTATTTGTATTCGGTTCCCCTCAGAATTCTATCGTTTGCTAAGCCACGTTAGCGTTTTCGGCAATTTATATATTCAGTGATATAAAGCAACTGAAAGGTTCATAAAAGAGAAAAAAGCAGTAAGAACTCACCTCCAGTTTTTCTTTGCCCTTGTCCTTCGAAAGGTTCACGTCACGTCTATCGCCGAACGTCATCCTCTGCAGTATCAAAATATCATTTACTTTAGGGTTGCGCCATAAATAGTTATGAGCGAGCTCCTACGACGGTCACAATTACGACCTCTAGGAGTTGTCTAGGGCAGGACTAACATGGGGGGATCAAAAAGAGGGCACACCATTTAGCATATATCTATCCAAGTTGCTCCAATGTGCAGCCACAAAGGTTGTCACGAAGGCAACATTAAGGGCTGCGAATTGCAGCTCAATTTATGGTGTCAATCCCGACAAAAACAGCCGGACAGATCATACACAGCAACCCAAAAGGATAAAAACAGCCTCCAATTAATTCTTCCCAATATAGCCGGCAACCAACGGATTGCAAGGGGTCAAGACAAAACCCCTAAGGAAACCCTAACTTCTTCACTCCCAAAATGAGTTCAAAGCAAGGGTTATTCTTTTCTGATTTGAAAAACGAGTGAATCAAATCCAAAATCCCAAACCCTAGGGTTTCCTCCATCATCAATTCATACACAAATTTCATACAAGACGAAAAAGGATTAAAGAGAAAGAGATTACCGACCCAACGAAGGAGAAATCGTACAAAACGGAGAAGATTTGAGGCGGCTACGGCTAGCGGCGCAGGTGCGGCCCGGGAGTTCTTCCGTCGAAACGACGAAGAATAAAGAAGCACGGGAATATAATCCACAGTGTATCCACCGCTAAACCCAGGCAGTCGGTCACCCTACCGGTCCAGCCGGTCCAAAATATACTTAAATTACACAGCCAAGCCAACCCACCGGTTCACCCTTAGCACATCCACCATCCACCCATGTCCAACCCAAATTCACTTAGGTTTATATTAAAAGAAAGCGGCTATCACAAAATATAATATCAACAGAAAACCCGTACATTAAATTAAAGTGCGACGTCACGTCAGCACCAAATTGTTCTTTCATCAACGAGAATATTCACATAGTTTGTTATTTTTATACAAAAATGATACGTTCGAGTCTTACACACTTCATCAAGGAAAACATAGTTAGGGGGATTGTGAGTACCTCATTTGCTCCATCAAACCAACAACTTGCAGATGTGCTTACCAAAGGGTAGTCAGAACTCATTTGACAGAATATTTGGCAAGTTGGGCATGACAATCATTACATGCCCAACTTGAGGGGGAGTGTTGGAATATTCTTGGTTTTACTTTTTATGTTTATTACGTTTTATGTTGTCCGGTACTAGGGCGTGTTGTAATCCCATGTATATATACATATGGGAGTCTCCTTTTGTTTAATCCCGGTTTTACTTTTCTCCTTGATACACACACACACACACACACACACACACACATATATATATATATATATATATATATATATATATATATATATATATATATATATATATATTTGTCCTCTTGGATTCTTTATGAAGTGGAAAAACCTAAAAGGGATCTTTATGAACATGCAATTACCTGCTCAATATATTCAAGAAGATCTTTGCCCATCAAATCAGTACCTAAAATACGCGGTACCTGCAAGAAATAACTCAATATCATAGCAGGAAAAAATAGCCAATCCACATATATACCTAAAATGATTTTGAAATATTTTAATACAGGTAAGAGTAAAAATAGGGGGTGTGCATACAAAACCGAAACCGGCCGAACCGATCCAACTGAGCCAACCGGTTCGGTTCGGTTCCAGTCCCGGTTTTTGTGGGTTAAATACAAGCCCCAGTTCGGTTCAGTTTGCACCTTGGGTAAACCGATAAAACCAAACTGACCCTAATAAGGATCGTTGGATTAGATTGATTCGGCGGGCAAACCTGAATTCTTCAGAAATCTGATTACAAGATTAAGCTGCAGCAACATGCTGATTTGATCTGGATTGCTATGTGGTGAGTGAACAATTTAGATTATTATACTGCAGTGATTAACACTAAGTAATATAAATGTCAAGATGAAAATTATGATTTTACATGGCAGTTGCAGTGTATCTTCTTAAAAATAAAAAGCTATGTGCTCTCTCATGCCGGAAACAAAGGAAGAGAGCACATCATCAAATGATTTGGGGGAATTGAAATGATTATTGTTCACCAGATAATATTGACTAAATTTATTTTCAGGTATATTGTATATCACATAATAGAATGTGTTAAAGTTATTAAGTAATAATTATAGACTATGCATTATGTTGGAAAACCGAACCGAGGGTTAAAAACCGAACCAAACCATGCAATTTCAGTTCGGTTTGGGGTGTGTAAAAATTGAGACTGTTCGGTTCAGTTCCGTTTCACCTAAAACCGAACCCGAACCGTTTACAAGCCTAAGTAAACATCATGAATTAGGAAATATAACAAAGAAAATAAGATTTCAAATTGGATGATTGTAGTTGTATAAATCAGGGTCTCTACATCAATGAGGACTTACAGCAACAAGAGTGGCTCTGCATTTGTGCGGCCTTAGAAAGTTCATGCTCCTGAAATAAAGATGTCCATTGGAATCAAATTAACAAAGTTTATTCAATATAATTTCACTTTTTAAAGTTTACCTAATTTAGGTAAAGAATAAGTCTACAAAGAATTATGAACAGTTCTTCTCGCGATATTAGTTAGATGAACAGAACCCAAAACAACGCTAAATCGCTTCAATCACACCATTACTTATAATAGCACCTCTATAGAATATTCACGTCAAAAATATGAGAATTGTGTTCCAACAGTGAATAAAAACCACTTTTAGAGCACTAAAGTGAGAAAAACTGTTTTTAGAAGTTATCAATTATCGAGATACGATCTGGACAGACTCCACAATAAACAAATCATGAAGTCCTTAAAGAAACAGTCATTAGACACTAAAATAGTACAAAAACAGCAGTTACAAGTTTTGAGAGCAGTAAATAAACACCAAGTTCAATATAATCTCATAGGAACGCAAGATCAAATTAAAAAACTGGCCAGCATAATTTTAAAAACTAGGAGAAACACAAGATCAAATGGAGGAGATGCAATTCGTAATCGAAGGAAGATAAGCTCATGTTATGGATCTTAGAACGTTGCCAGAGGAGAGGCCGGAGGTGGAGATGACAGTGGCGGAGATACTACGTAGCCTTGACCGCGGATGCCTAAGCGGGCATGCTCAAGAGAGAGAGAGCTTCCAAGATCTCTTTTAGGGTTAGGGAAAATAGACTTGTTTCGTTCATACTAATACAAGACTCACTGGGTCCTTTAAATAGGACCTACAATTGTCATGAAAAGGAAAAAATGTCAAAGGAAATAACGACAGACTTGGACATGCGACTAAAAATGACATCTCATAAAGACACAACATAAATAACGTCATATAAGAAAGCAACTCTAAGACAGACTAAAAGCATATTAAGAAATAATTAATAGTGAATAATGTCATTAAAGGACCCATAACATCTCTCCCGTCTTGAAAAAGGAGTTTGTCCTCAAGCTCGAAGGAGATCAATGGTGTCCGCGTAAACCGACACCCTCATAATCAGAGTCCTCGACGTACAGATAGAAAATCCATTTGCACCTGTGGCCGCGAGTTTACTGCCCGTCGCGGTTGAAACATAAGCCCTTGGCGCGTTGTTTTATCATTTCGTCCCGAGATAGTTTACGGGCGGGTGAGGCTTGTTGGCCCTCAGTACGACCAAGCGGAATGCTCGTGTCAGTGGGAAAATAGACCTCATGCGCCAGTAGAAGGCGACGGTCACATAACCGGGCCAGACTCATACCAGTCACTAAGTCTGGAGGAGCCTCAAATTTAACATCAAGTCGCAGGAGTTCGCGAAATCCGGCGGGAAAGATGGCAACCTGCATCTCTAGAGAAAGTGTGACAAGTGACATGTGCCAGAAGAAGTTAAAACTGGTCAATATAATCATCCAAGGAGCTCGTCCGGTGGAGTGTTGTGAGGGCACCCAGGGGGTTGCTGCAGATTGGAGGGCTGAAACAAAAGTTGCAAAATCGCTTGAAGTCGTCCCACGTCAGACCAAGTTGATCAGTGAGGAAACGAGTAGGCCCAAAGCAAGGCCGAGTCGAGAAGGTGGAAGGAGGCTAGAGGAAGCTGTTCAGCTGCCGGAGTTTGTTGATGACCAAAGAATTGTTCGCACCTAGTGAGCCAGCCCAAGGGATCTGTTTTCCCATCGAATGTAGGAAATTCCAATCGGGTATAATGTGGCGGAATAGCAACTTCAGGGCGTAAGAATCTGCGGTGGCAGCTCATGGCGGATGAGCGGCGGTAGCGGAACTTGACTGCTGCTGACGTGATCCGTGGGTGGCGTAGTAACCACGGGAAGGGAGGCGGTTAGCTCATTTAGCCTGGCAGTGATAGTGGTCATTTCGTCCCGATACCAGGTTTCAGCGTCCTGAAAGCGTGCTTCAATGACAGTCATGATAGTCTGCAGCATGCCCTGGAGAGCGGCGTGAAATCTTGTGAGTTCCCCATTGGTTAATTTGCTTGCCGAGAGAAAAAGCGGGTGACTAGACGCTTGGGGTTGTCGGATGCGTCTGAATTTGTGTTACCGCGAGTTCCACGTCATCTTCCATTGGTGGCAGCGCAAATCTTTAATTAATGCAATTAAGAATTAATAAGAAATAAGTTTTTGAATGGAGAATAAATTCCTATATATCCCCACGCCACGCGTGAGTGCTGGCCCAAATTGGAAGGAGCGTGCGTCTGATGCCCGTCGCTGGAAGGAGCACAATCAGCGCCTATGCGAAACACGGCACGACCGTCACTTAGCAGAGACGTCGGAAGCAACAACAAGTCGCGATGCCGGATCAGTATGGCGAAGGAGCGGGCGGCGTGTGCTGCTGGAAAAGGCGGATACGGGATGTTGTTGCCGTGTGCGACGTGTGCGGTCCGTCGTTGGATGTCGAAGGGAGGGGATCAGAGGAATGACGACTAGTCGTAGGCGTGAGGACGATACGCCGAAAGCACCTCAAACTTGGATCGAGAGTGTTGACTGGCTTCATGCGACAGAACAAAATCGTAAACTGTAATGTTTGCCACAATGGTTGACAATGTTGGACGATGCGCGATGATTATGCGGTCATTGTGGTGCGTTCGGGAGTCCCCACGTTGGCGGTCGGCGGAAGGACAACGCGAAAATGATGACCCGAGGAGCGATTGGCAAGGTGGAGGATACTTCGACTGAGGGTAATTGTCGTGGACGGAAGAGGACAGATAGCTCTGATACCAAGTTGTTATGGGTCTTAAAATGTTGCCAGAGGAGAGTACGAAGGTGGAGATCACGGTGGAGGAGATACTATGGAGCCTTGACCGTCACAGCCTAAGCGGGGTGTGCTCGAGAGAGAGAGAGAGAGAGAGAGAGAGAGAGAGAGATTCCACGATCTCTTTCAGTGTTATGGAAAATAAACTTTTTTCATTCATACCAATGCAAGAATCATTGTATCCTTTAAATATGACTTACAATTTCCACGAAGAGGAAAGAACGTCAAAAGAAATAACGACGGACTTAAACATGCGACTAAAAAGGACATCTCATAAAGACACGACATAAATAACGACGTCATATAAAGGCGTGACTCTAAGATAGAATAAAAGCACATTAAGAAATAATTAATACTAAATAACGTCATTAAAAGACCCGTAACAGTTCACTCTCCACTTCTCGGATAAGAGCACCTGCCACACCGCGACAAATACAACTATAAGAGGAAGGAGGAGGAGAACACCCCTGTGTGCATTCGTCAATCTCAAGCTCGCATCAACAATCCCTGAATCCCTCCCTCCTACTCGCCGGCCCTTTTCATACAATTAACTTCACCTAATTGTCGTTCATGCCAATGGTACCCGCTCTCTTCATACCCTGGGGTGAACTCCAAAGCTCTGAAGTCCACTTCTTTTCCTCCACGGCCTTTGATGTACCTGGATATACATCAACCCCCTCTTCCTGAGAAGGATTTGTCTTCAAATCTCGAGGATCTTCAAAAAACAGCAACTTCATCTTCTATGCTCTGCCCAAGTGCCTCAACAGTAAAACAATTGGCTTCAACACTTCAATAGGACCCCCATCAAACAACCAGGCTGCAAAGGTTTGCATACCACCCACGGCAATAGTGCATGGAAGGTCAACACTCAGTCATCAAAAAAAAAATCTTCGTAGTAAACTTTTTCACATTATTGTAGTCAATGATCACAACAAGTCTGACAAGCACGCTAAGTTTTCCTAATGACCACTCTCCCATAGAACTTGATAAGTGTTCAGAAAGTGTTCCAGAATTTCCATCAAATTCCAGCTTGACAACAACCTGAACAACCAAAGGATCAATGGATGGGCAAAGGCCAAACAACTCTGAAACATTAACAATTGTACAAAGAACCTTCCTGGGAACACTAGACACGTAACAAAAACCTACAAATTGCTTGAAGGATGAAATCATGAACCAAAATTCCACTACCTGGAGCAGACACTGAGATATAGGAGGGAGCTTCAGCTTCAATTGTCCTTGCATGCACATAAATATCTATCAAACTCCAATCCTTTGTAAGGTAACTGACTGAGTTTGGAATCATGGACACAATCTCATAATCTACCCCCTCATTAGCTATGAACTACCACATCAGTATAAAATGACAAAACAAACTCAACTCTGTCTATCAGCCCCTACACTTCCACAAGAGAACGGATGGAGAAAGGAAGAACTAAAGCATTCACGGTATCTATCACATTAAGAAACAACCAGATCATCTTGCTCAACGTCAGTAGCACTCACAAGTGGCATGTGGCCTTCCACAACTGATTCCTCTGCACAAAACGCACCTGCAACAACTCCACTCCAAACTCAAGATCATCTAACACTGAATATTATCTCGTAATAATGTTAAGATTATTCTCACTTTTAGTTGAAACAGGATCAGCATACTTCGCCTCTTCAACCACAGCATTTCTTCGCTGCCTAGTCTATCACTTGAGTCTTCACTTCCACCACAAATTAGCAAGCTTACTTGGTTTTGAGAGGGCTTTTCTGCACTTCTCGTCGTCTGAGAATCTCCCATCATCAAAAAATTCTTTGAGGCATTGGAGCCACTACATAACTCCCGCGGGAAGACCACCCCTTGGATTCAAGGGTCCTCATCACTCCGTTACTTAAACGACCAACTAGCCTTTCCGAACATATCTATGATACAAAATGAATAATTTTGGGTTCAGTTCCGAAAACAAAATTAGTACAAAATCTGCTGACGCATTAGACTAGTCAATTTTCCTGAAACTAACTAAAAAAACAGACCCCAAAACAACCCTAAAATCGCTGCAATCACTTCATAGCTTACAATATCACCTCAATTGAAAATCCACGTTAAGAATAGTAGAATGTTATTCCAAAACAATGAACAAACATCACTTTTAAGGCCTAACTATGAATAAAACTGTTTTTAGAAGTCATCAATTAACAAGATCTGATCAGGACAAACTACACAATCAACAAATCATAAAGTTCTTGAATATAGACACTAATAGTACAAAAATGGTAGCTGAAAAGTGAAAAATTTTGGACATTAGTAAATAAATCCAAACTTCAATATAATCTAATAGAAACATCAGTTGCTTCAACGTGCATGGAATAACCACTATGACATCACAAATTAGAACCGAATCCAACATCTTTGAGAAACTGGGCATCACAATAAAAACTAATGGGAGAAAAGCTAGGTTGTAAGGAGGAGATACAACTCCCTACTGGAGGAAGACAAAGTTGTATATCGCTCCAAGCAATAATAGGAAGGAGGAGAAGAAGACACCCATGTGAAGCAGTCAAACTCAAGCTCACATTCTATCACTGAATCCCCTCCTTGCTACCTCTTACAAGTTTTTAAATCTAAGAGATCAGCTTAAATGTTACAAAACAAACCCCTTGATGGTTTTACAAAAAAAAATCAACTTTCCTATATATATAAATATAGGATATTTGCACACCATTGGAGGGTTTTCATAGATTTGGAGTGAATATGAAATTTCAACGGAAAACGATTTGCTTTTTTTAGACCGGTTAAGAGTGAGAAAATGGAGATGGATATAAAGTGTAAATATTTCAAAAGAGCTAAATTACAGGGGTCTCAAGCAAAAAGGAAAATCGAACGAAAATAAGAATAAGAACTCCCATAAAGAACTACGGACATTATTATCATTCTCTCAAAAAATAATGTTTAGCATCAGATGGCCTCCACCAATACAATTTGAAATAACTAAACTGCTCATCCAAAAACAATATCGGAATTCTGAAAACCCACATTGAAAATGATTCTGAATGCTGACTGTGACTATTGTAGATCCAGCCCCATTTCTTTATCTGCTCTTCATATTTGTGAAGCAATTGATATCCCATCTCCGGAAGAATCTGAAATTGAAACTAAATTAGTTCCCAAAGTTCTAGAAACAAAAGGCTCCTAGTCAAAGATAATTTGTAGTAGAACTGTTATTAGCAAATAAAGATGTACCAGTTCATGCACTGGGTTAAGATAAGTACTGCTACATAGGTCGCCATGTAAAACCTTTAATGTAAGAAAGAAATAGAAGGCATTTATAAGAAAATTATATCTATAACAATAAATCAAAAAAAGTTCATTTCAAGGGTTCACCTTTTTCCTCAACTCTTCAAGTCTTATCCTTTCGTCTGCAGCATGCTGTAAAAGAGGATTCAATGTTGTGTAAATGATGAAACGAAAAAAATTTAAAGAACGACACCAAGAAGGTTCAAAAAGAAAACAAATTGTCAAACTGATGCAATAACACCATCTTTTTCCGATGTGTGCTCAATGCTTCTCAAAGTCTCCCCGCCTCCGGATGTGCCCGGACTTCCTTCTCCGGCCCTTGTTCAACAGGCACCAGCTCCCTTATTGCCTCTTCCCTTTTCTGCCCGTGGTGGCCGCTCTGACTCTCGCGGCCGGGGTCGCGGTGGCCGGTCTAGGCCTAAGTGCTCGTTCTGCGGTAAAGATGGACATCTTGAGGCCACATGCTATCGCAAACATGGCCGACCTCCTCGTCCACAGGCCTCTGCTGCTACTACCGACTCTGCTTCACCTCGTACTGATCTCGACGAAGTTCGTCTTCAGCTTCAGCATCTTCATGGCCTGCTCAGCCGTCCGCCTGCCTCGGTTGCCTTTGCTGCTTCTATCTCCAATGAAGGTATCGCCTGCCTCTCCTCTGGCACGCGCTGGATCCTTGATTTTGGTGTCACTCATCATATCACCTCTGTTAGGTCACCTCAGTACTTGTATTCACCTCACCCGAAGTACATCACTGTCGCTAATGGGGCATCGGTTCCAGTCTCTGGATGTGCTGATATTTCACTCACCTCTTCTCTCCTCCTGCGCTCGGCTCTACATGTTCCGGGCTCTCCTTTCAATTTACTGTCTGTTGGTTGCCTTACTACTGATTCTAATTACTCTGTGACATTCACTTCTTCTTCTTTTCTCATACAGGATCAGCAGACGCGGACTATCATTGGTAGAGGACGGCTGCAGAATGAGCTCTATCTTCTTGACGACTCTCCCACTGTCCTTGCATCTATCTCCTCTTCGGATTGGCATCGCCGTCTGGGACATGCTCCTCTTCCAGTCCTCCGGAAGGCTCTTCCTGATGTTACTCTCCCTGCTTTTCGCTGCGACACATGTATTTTGGGCAAACAGCCCCGTTCATCATTCCCTCCTCATTGTACTCGGAGCTCCGCTCCTTTTATTTTAGTACACTCCGATATATGAGGTCCGTACAAATTTACTAGTATTTCTGGCTATCGGTATTTTCTTACTTTTATTGATGATTACTCTCGCATGACGTGGTTATATCTCCTTCGGGATCGCTCTGAACTTCCCCGCGTATTTCGGGCTTTCATACTTGAGACTCGCACTCAGTTCTCTGCGCCTATTCGCACTATTCGTACTGACAATGCGCAGGAGTACACCAGTCATACCTTTGCCACTCTCTGCTCTAAGTTCGGCATTCTTCACTAAACCTCGTGTCAGTACACTCCACAACAGAATGGTGTCGCCGAGCGCAAGAATCGTCACCTACTTGATGTCGCTCGCTCCCTTATGCTTCAAATGCAGGTTCCCAAACCATACTGGAACTACGCGCTCTCCACGGCTTGCTTCCTCATCAACCGTCTCCCGTCTTCCGTCCTCCAGTATGCTACTCCCTTCAGCCTCCTTTTTCCCACCACTCCGCCTTTTTCCGTTCCTCCCCGGGTGTTTGGGTGTACCTGCTACGTTCACCACCTCGGTCCCTCCACAGACAAATTGGACCCTCGTGCCACCAAGCATATCTTTGTCGGGTACTCGCGCACTCAGAAGAGTTATGTCTGTTATTCACCTGCTACCCGCAAGGTTACTGTCTCCGCTGACGTCACTTTTCGTGAAGATATTTCATTCTTCCCTGCTCTCGATGTCGCTCTGAGTCCAGCTCCCGTCGTTCGTCCTGTCATTCCTGCTCCTCACTCCTCATCCTCTCTGTCTTCCCTACCTCCTGTCCGTCCACCACCCCCGGTTATCCGGATCTATTCTCGTCGCTCTCCTCATCCCGTTGCCCCTCTGCAGCCGGCTTCGCCCTCTGGTGCTCTGCTCCCTGCTGCTCCGGCTCCCGTCTCTACCGCTCATCCAATGGCGAATTACGTCTCTCTCCATCGCCTCTCTCCCGCTCTTCTTCACTTTGCCACCTCGTTATCCTCTGTTTCGGTCCCTAACTCTTTGCAGGAGGCGCTTCACCATCCTGGCTGGCGGGCTGCCATGGACGAAGAAATGACGGCCCTCTGGGCCAACCAGACCTGGGTCTTGGTTCCCTTACCTCCCGGTCAGCACCCTGTTGGGTGTAAATGGGTGTTCGTCATCAAGCATGCTCCGGATGACACTATTGCCCGATTGAAGGCCCGTCTTGTGGCCCGTGGCTTCACACAACAGGAGGGCCTCGACTATGAGGAAACCTTCTCTCCGGTGGCCAAGCTCAACACTGTCTGCGTTCTTCTCTCCGTCGCGGTGCACCGCCACTGGCCCCTTCATCAGCTCGATATCAAGAACGCCTTTTTGAATGGCGACCTTCAGGAAACCGTCTACATGCGCCAACCGCCCGGGTTTGAGACCACGGGGGAGTCTCGGGTATGTCTTCTCAAAAAGTCAATTTATGATCTCAAACAGTCCCCTCGGGCGTGGTTTGACAAGTTTAGCAAGGTGGTTCGGGCCATGGGGTTCACTCGGAGTTCTGCAGATTTCTCCCTTTTTACCCGACACCGGGCTACTGGCACCGTCCTTCTGTTGGTTTATGTTGATGACATCCTTCTCACTGGGGATGACTCAAAGGGGATTCAAGACGTCAAACAACATCTGAGCACTGTTTTTCAAACTAAAGACCTGGGGAAACTTCGCTACTTCCTTGCTCTCGAGATCGCTCGGTGGCCGGACGGGTTGGTGCTCTCCCAACAAAAGTACTGTCTCGATCTTCTCAAAGATGCTGGTCAGTCTGGTTGCAAGCCAGCTTGTACCCCGATGGAGGCAAATCACAAACTATGCGCTCATGCTTCGGATGACGATTTGCTGCTTCCGAACCCGGAATACTATCGACGCCTTGTGGGAAAGTTGATCTATCTAACAGTCACGAGGCCGGATATATCGTTTGCTGTTGGGGTTGTCAGTCGGTTCATGCATGCCCACCGGGCTTCTCATCTTCAAGCGGCTGAACGGATTCTTCGATACCTTAAGGGAGCTCCGGGTCAAGGGCTGGTTTACAAAACCTCCGACTCTGCTCCCGCATTGGTTGCCTATTCTGATGCCGACTATGCGGGTTCCCTGGACGATCGAAGGTCAACTAGTGGGTTCTGTACTTATTTTGGTGGTCATCTTATTACGTGGAAGAGTAAGAAACAAGCTGTGGTAGCCCGTTCCTCTGCAGAAGCTGAATACCGATCGATTGCCTCGGTTGTCTCAGAACTCACATGGCTTGAAAGTCTCCTTACTGACCTGTGAGTAAAACTCCCGTCCTCTGCTGTTCTATTTTGTGATAGTCAAGCCGCCATACACATCGCAAAGAATCTGGTGTTTCATGAGCGCACAAAACATATCGAAGTTGACTGTCACTTTGTCCGTGAGAAGGTTCAATTGAAGAAACTTGAATTGAAGCATGTTCCAGGAACTGATCAAGTTGCCGACATCCTCACAAAAGCCTTATCAAGCACCCCGTTCTACCATTGTTTGTCCAAGCTGGGTGCATATGACCTATACGCTCCAGCTTGCGGGGGAGTGTTGGAAAAGCTCACTTAAACTAGGCCCATTTGTATAGCATTTATTGTTTTCTCTTCTCTATTTAGTCTCACATTGTGTATAGGACTTTTCTCTCTCTTTCTCTCATCTATATATATGTACTCATTCTTTGTATTTATACCAAGTGGACATATATACAAGGTTGGCTTTCTCCATTTCTACAACAACCATCAAAGTGTGTGTGTGTGTGTGGTAGAAGTCGTGCACAGGGCTACGCCCGTGCACGATTGCTCTTGGTTGTGAACGGGCTCCGTCCGCCTGTTCAGGCTTTGGCTGTAACGGCCCACCAGACAACCACAATTTAAATATTTTCATTCATTATCAAAGGCAGGGCTTTTTTTGTATTGCAAGGCATCATAGTGGAAACCTGTAAGGTAAAAATATGTAGAATATCAAAATTCTCCTGATTTGTAGAGCAATTTTTAACATGACACGTGTGTGTGTATCTATATTTTATTAAAAGGGAAAAACACTCTTTGATTAAACATTCACTTTCCAAATTTACCCCTCCTTATTAAAAAAATTCCACATTTTAAAATTTATGTGTTTTCTCTTATATATTCAAAAATGTGCTCTCATATAGACAAAGAATCCGTTTGGGGGGACTTATTTTCACCGGTCAAGCGGTCACGACCGCATGAACCGGACCTTAATTAAGGTCCGGTTCATGCGGTCGTGACCGCTTGACCGGTGAAAATAAGTCCCCCCAAACGGCGCCAAAGCCCTCTTATGAGAAGTTAAAATCCTCTTATAAAGGAGATTCTGGGATCGATTCCCGGCCTCAACAACCCGCCGCACAGTTTATATTCAAGGCGGAGAACGGGTTAGGGTGCACTGACTGCAGTCAGGTTGTGGGCACGGGTCTTGACTTTTATATAGTCGACCTTGACCTTTTTATGGTCAGTGGGGCCATTTTCAACTCCTGTAGTCAGTGCACTTTTGTTGAAAGTGGGCACACCGACCACAGAAAGGTCAAGGCCGACTATATAAAGGTCAAGACCCGGCCCCACAGCTCGACTGCAGTCGGTGCACCCCAACCCGCTCTCCAATCGTGATGGTCATGTATCATGAGACGGCCAAGGTCGTGTGGGAGGAACTTCACTCCCTCTATTCTGGTAAGTACAGTCTTCAACATTTGTTTGACATCATCACAGACCTTTAATCTCTTGAAACCGGAGTGTCATGGGACTAAACCTCCTTCATTGCGTAATCCAAAACTCTAGTTGAGACATGGATTCAGCATCAACCACCAACAACAGATCTTGTTGCCCAATGTACGCAGAAGAAAGCGGTTGGCATCGCCATGATGATGGATCATGCTCCACCTCACCTCACAGTGTCCGGGCTCAAATCTTATTAGGGGTGAGGAACGAAAACCGAAAACCGACTAAACCGACCGAACTGCACCGAACCGCACCGACCTAGAAACCGAGCCGCCCGGTCCGGTGTCGGTTCGGTTTGGAGCTTTTGAAAACCGAAGGCTTATCGGTTTGACTCGGTTTTCAAGTTGTGAAAACCGACGAAACCGAACCGAACCGAGCACTTCACCACTGTTTTGGGGTGTATTTGATCGAACAACTTTCAGATTATCTTTGGGTCTACAACCAAGTTCACTTTCCCCATCTCCGTGCTTGGTGAGATTTTTCTGACCCTTCTCCTTGGTTTAGATAGTTCTTCAGATCTTAAGTAATTCTATTGGGAAAAAGTTTTATTAACAGTTTAATTATTTAGGATATTTTGTATATTAAATTGATTTAATAACGACAATGATTATCTATCGTGATACTCCAATTGCTCTGATTGCTTATTGTTGGATCTATTAGTATTAAATTTGTCCAAGTTATTATAGAGAATTGTGGGATGTCATAAGGAAAGTTTGCCTCAATATACTCAAATTCTGCATATCTAAAAATGTATGAATATAATAATTGTTTGTGTGTGTGATGTGGATTTAATAAACATTCTCTCTGACTTGTACTCAAAAAAAATTGTATGTTATTTATTTAATATAGACCTTCAGTTGATAAAGATTATGAAATTAGTAAAGGGATGATGACCGATCCAACAAATAGCACTTAATTATGTTTGTTAGCAGAAAACCGACACCGAACCGCAAAAAACCGACTAAAAACCGAACCGACTTTGAACCGAACCGACTGGGTTCAGTTCGGGTCAGTTTGGACAAACCAAAAACCGAGGCATGTCGGTTCGATTTCGGTTTCGGTCCAAACCGACCCAAACCGAACCGCTCGCACCCCTAGATCTTATCTTCCTCCACCATTCCATCTCTTTTGGATGCATGATTCATGCTTTTAAAGGTCACCCCACCCACCAATGCTCATGGGTCTCTCTCTCCGACTCTACTCCAACAATCTTCTACACCTCACCCCGCTCCTCCATCTGCTCGAGGAGGAGCATTTCTTCTCGGAGTAGGGGCCTCAAGTGTACCTACTACGGAAATGACGGTCATCTCATGGGCACATGTTATCGTAAGCACGGTTTGACATTGCACCCGCATGTCTCTATTGTCATTGATACTTCGACCAACACTCAAACCGACATTGATGTCTTGCGCACCCAGCTCCAGCAACTTCAGAGAATGATCACTCACTCCCTCTGTAATGGCCCCTTTATTTAGGCTACCGGCACAATTTAACATATCAATTATCTTTTACAAATTTATCATCATAGGCACCAGGTATAAACATTCAGCGATCATAAATACACCAAAACTGTTGCGGCTACGTCTATCCACAGCTTGTACCACTTCTCTTACCGTAAAAGGGATCTGCTAGAATTGGCAGGAGTGCACTCCTCCTTACCCGGTTTTAGTTATATTTTCTATTAGTCAAACGATTAAGTGAATTCTTTTTTTTCCATTATTAATTATGACGAATTATTTATTTATTTTATAATGCATACTTCTTATTGTTTTTTATCTCGTCCTCTCTGTTCACTTTCTTCTTTTATTAAATGTTAGGTATTTCATCACATGTTATTTTCTTAGTGGGCAATGTTAAGGATACTTTTTTTATTCATGTATTCATATAGTGCTTATATTTATTTAACTGTGTGCGTTTTCATATTTGCACACATAAATCATTTACATGTCTTTTTATATTCGAGTGTTTACTTTCATTTTGTTTTATGTTGGGAGAACATTCACCCCACCTCCACTAGTTGGGTACATCCTTAACATAGCTCATTCCATTAAAGCATCGTTTTTAATATTCTTTTTTAATATGCCGTTTTATAGACATTCACTTGCATTTATAATGAAGTTAATTAACCATGTTTTTCACTTTTATTTTTATTGAGTCATTCGTTCACATTATAAATTGGACTCCTTTCTTTTTAGAGTGAATTTATCAATAGTAAAGCAAGTTTAGTAAGTATAACAAGAGTAACATCATGACTAACTGAACGTAAGGGATACGAACTCACCGCGGTCTTTCCTTTTTCTTTGTCCCTCCTAGAATCGTTATTGCATCTGCCATCTCCTAGGGATGTCATGACCTATATTATTACCAATCTTAATTACTTCAAGAACATCCAATTGTGTAGGGTTTTCTTTGGGTGAGTGGAACAGCACATCACATGTGAGCAGCAAAGAAAAGTTTTAGAAAACCCTAAAGGGCCCGTTCGTTTGCACCGTTTTCACACAGCGTTTTCGTTTTGAGTTTTCGCGGATCAAATGTAGGCGTTCGTTTGGCTATGTTTTGCATCGTTTTCGTTTTGAGATGAAAACGCTGTGTTTTCGTTTTTTCTAAATTTGTCTGGCTCCAAAACACACCTCAAGAGGTGCGTTTTGTTGTGTTTTGAGAATAGTCTATTCTCTTCTTCCCTTCTTCCCCGGCGATTTTCCGCAAGGAGGGGTCGGCGTTGTCGTCGGCGGCGGCTGCCCAGCTCGAGGACCGTAGCTGGGAGGAAAGGAGTCTCCTGGTTCTTCCTAAAGTGTTCTTCCTTCTCTAAGGGATTGTGGGAGTTCAGATAAGAGCCTAGGTAGCCTCCTACAACCCAATAATAAACACCGTTTTACATGAGTAAGCCAATTTTATTACTCTTATTTGTTATATTAGCAAACCTCTCACCTCCTTGCCTGACGGAAACTCTATATCCTCCTTCGCGATTGCTGCTCGGAGGAAAGGAGTCTGATGTAGTTGCATACAGGAGCTGCAGGAGGAAGAAGATGCATGTGGACTTAATTGACTTTGACTTTGACACCAAACAAATGCAAGGTGAAATAAGCAGCGCTCCCGCCCCGTGAATGTTACAAACGAACATCAGTTTTTGTTTTGGTCTAAAACGAACACGAAAAACATTCTCCAAACGAACATAAGTTTTCGTTTTACCCCAAAACGAAAACTCATGATTTTTCGTTTTGGGTCAAAACGAAAACCTTCCCATGAAAACTTGCAAACGAACGGGCCCAAAGAGAAATTGGATCTTGTGATTAAACATTAATCAAGAAGTATGAATCTTCTTACACGGTATTGGAATGATTAGTACCTTCAATAGAGGTCCAAGGGGGGATATATATATTAAGTAGAGAACAACATACAAACAGTATACACGAGATGGGATTAATGAGTCTAACACTCCCCCTCAAGTTGGGTCGTGGGAACTTCCCAGACCCAACTTGTTATATATAAAGTTTATTTTGACCCCCGTAACTCCTTTGGCAAGAATAGAGGAGTGCGATCTTGAACAGGGTACCCGATTTCACCAAGAATTTGTCTAACCCACATGATCTCAGCAACAAAGTGGGACATAGCCCGATATTCCGCCTCAGCACTAGATCTAGCAACCGTGGTGTGTTTCTTGCTCTTCCAGGAGACGAGATTCCGACCCAGAAAGATAATAAATCTCGTGGTTGACTTTCGGGTGGCTAAGCAGCATGCCCATTCAGAGTCACAGTATGCATCAATATTAGAATGACCTCGATTCTTGAATGATATCCTGAAATCAGGATCTTTCTTTATGTACCTGACGATTCGGAGAACAAATTCCCATCGAGAGATAGTTGGAGCAGCCATGAACTGACTGACCTTACTTACGGCACAATCAATGTCAGGACGAGTCATGGTAAGGTAGTTCAGTTTTCCAACTATTCTACGATACTTCTCTGGTGAATCAAACGGTTTCCTTTCAACATGAAGACCTTTCTCCCCTGGTTCAAGTGGAGAATCCATAGGGCCACAGTTAGACATTCCAAGGTCGGATAGAAGATCGAGAGCATATTTGCGTTGACAAATAAAGAGGGAATCATCATAATTAGCAATTTCAATCCCTATGAAGTACCATAATGAGCCCAATTTTTTTGTCTGGAAGTTGGAGTGTAAGAATGCCTTGAGATTTGTTATCCTTTCAGAATTGCTGTCTGTGATGACAATATCATCGACATAAACCACTAGAAGAACAGTACCAGATGAAGATTTCTGATAAAAGAGAGACGAGTCATTTGTACTCTTGGTAAGCCCGAATTGAGTGACCACAGATCGGAAACGAGCAAACCATGCTCGAGGGGATTGCTTTAATCCGTATAACGACTTCCAGAGATGACACACCTTGTTACGCTCCCCCTCAGCAACGAACCCAGGTGGTTGTTCCATATACACCTCTTCATCTAAGGACCCATGAAGAAATGCATTCTTGATGTCCAACTGGTACAAGGGTCACTGGTGTAACAATCCGATTTGCTAAATAATAATAATAATAAATAAAATGATAAACTAATCTACCCCCTCCTTATTTAACACGAGAGCCACCCCCCCCCCCCTTTATTCCCGCAACCCGCACAACTCGTTCTGATTTCCGCTCGGTCGACTCTCCCGATTTTGTCTCCCGCACCGATCCCGTCTCCTGCTCAAGCCGCGACTCCGATTTCGCTGCTTCCTTCTGCTCCCGACGCCTCCTCCGACTCCTCCTCTGCTAGGGCAGACAACCACCTGTGGCCTCTCCTCCTCCTCTGCTATACTAGGGCCGGCAGTCATGGCCTTTCCCTCTCCAAGAGCCGACTACTCTCCCCTTCCTTGGGGGCCTACAACGCCTCTTCTCCCTCCAGCAACCCTAATTTTGGCTCTTCTTCTTCGATTTGGCCGGGATCTGCAAGAGGGACAGTTAGGGTTTCCTTCCCTCTCTTCTTCGGGCTTGTTTTTGACTTCCTAATGGTAAGAATCATCCTCCTTCACCCTTAATCAGGAATTTTCTTGATTCCTATATAATTTTTATGCTCCAAAATTTGCATGTATGTTGCGATCCAAGCTTGTGCCCCTCTCGTAATCCGTTAACTGCGTTATGTTTGTGGTTTCCAGTGTCGCTCCTCGATTCAATTGATGTGATCGCAAGAAGCCTTCTCTGATTTAGGGTTTTTCCCCTAACCGAGCGCCTCCAAGTCTTCGTCTCCGCGTGGTGTCCCTTCTCCCCGCACTCTTAAGGGAGGTAATCTATTAGCTGCCCTGATTCAATTTTGCAGTGTATATTTATCTGTGTTAGCATAGCGATAATTTGTTGTGTCGCTTTCATTGTTATTGTACAGGTCCAATTAGGGTTTCTGATTTCGCTTGCGTCGCTTAGCCGCCTCCGTCAGATTCAGCCTCCTTCAGGCAAGTTGAGATTTCTCTCTCTCTTGCAAGCATTGTGTGTAATTTAATGCTTCTGTTCTTTGATTCATGACTGCATTTCGGTATATGTTGATCTGTTAACGGATTTGTATCTTAACTGTTTTGTGTTCTTACGATTCTTTGATTTCACCCTGCAACGTTTGGTTTGTCAATAAGTTTAGATCTTGAATACCCAGTCTGATAAGTTAGTAATTTAGGCTATAATATGTTTGAAATTACTTGAAATTGTGATTATGAGCAAGTCTTAGATTGATATACACTTAGATGAAGGATTTTAGTTGGATATTTACTAGGGCGAATGATTTGATCTATTTTGATGAATAGTAAGAAGAATGATAGAATATTAAGCACGAGAAACAAGTGTCATGATAATAATTGTAACGAATTCTGGAGAGCAAATATATATTTTTGTGTCTTTATATCATGCTCGTAGAGAACACATATTTGCTTAGAAGATAATCGTATCTTGAAATGAATCAATCTAAATGAATATTAGGTGTCCTAGAAAATGAGAAAATATAATTGTATCACCAGCGAATACTTGAAACCACAAAATTATACAGGTCTATCTAGTTATTTTCATGTCACCGCATCTTGTTCCTTATGTCTGTCATCAATTTTTGCGTCATCGAATCTGATGGTTCGTATGTCTGTCTGAGTAAAACATATTCTTGGCCTGATCGCTCACTTTAAGTATTTTCGTTTCCGTTAAAAATCACCTAAGTATGAAATTCGAAAACAAATCTGTATTTGTAAGCAAATCTTGAACTGTAGCGTCTAACTGGGCATATGTCTGTCGTCATAGGTCACGACAAGCAGGATTACTTTTCCGACAAGACTTGCACACAGATCTAATCGTGAACCATGCGCGCCCTCTATAGCGCCTACACCCTTCATCGATCGCGGCTTACAACATATTACATCAATAATTTTAGACTATGCTCCGGAGTAGTCTAATACACTAACTTGTTCTGTTTAGCTCTTTTGTTTGCTAGTCATTGAATAGTTTTGATTCATGAGAAACTGGTACACTCATGTTTTTCTGCTTCTGTTACTATTCTATACCTTACTCTGTTCATCCTATTTATTTCAGTGTTCTGAGACTTTTCCTTTGTGTTTTAGAATTATCTTAGCTTTCGTGTCAGCGCCGCCAAGTTCTTGAGTCCGATCTGCATTACGCTTCTGCTCTCCGATGATTGATCTTCTAGCCGTGTCAGGTTTGATGTTTTGATTCATTTCTTTTACTGTCAGATGTTTTCTTTATGTGATAATTATGAACAGTAATACATGGACAACTGCTTAGGCTATTAAATACTATGTACTAGAATTTGATGTTAATGCATGTGCATTCTCTTTTGAATCATAATTGCATGAAATCTATAGTAGTACCCTGTAAAAACATGAATTTTACAAGATACTTGTGCATTCAAATTTTCCAACTATCATGTTCTAAAAGCTTCCGCATATAAAAATCAACATGTTTTTACCTAACAGTAACTATTTTAAAATTATTTTTAGTATTCTCCGCATCCGCCTTAGCAGACATGACTTCCTTTTCACCCATGCCTGTGGCATCACGGCCCGCCCGAAGCGCACTCTGACTTTTGTCGAGACAGGTCGTGACAGTTGGTATCAGAGGGAGGTTAGTTTTAAAGGATAAAGTATTTCGCAATTATTAAATATTTTGAACTTTATTATAAAAAAAATATACATGCATATTTCTTCACTCACTTGTCATTATCTGTTGTTCGCGGCTGAAATACGCACACACTCACTCATAAGCATGAGTAGTATGCACACGAATGTTAAGGGGTTATGAGCAAACTTAATATTTTTGTGCATATGAATTTCCACTATGATATACACCGCTTGCGAATATTAAATTGTATGAGCGGTTTAATATTTTCAAGTGCGCTGACATTAGAGTCCTAATATGCATGACATGTTAAGTGATATGGGCGCTTAACATAACATGTGTATCCATTCATTTGCATTCATATCATAAATCATTGCACAAGTGTGAAGCCAAGAACAACAATAATGATTGTATACACATGAATTTTCTATTTGTTTGACATCGCACATGATCTCATTGTTGCACTTGCATGATTATTTCCTAGAGTTGTTCAATGGAAATGTTGTAATTATTACATAATTTATATATTCATAACAGTAGGAAATGTGTTATAATCTCTAGTATCAAGTTCTCGATATTCGTATTCAGATCTTTCTGTTCTGCTTAGCTATCGATCTTATTCTGTCCTCTTGTTCTCCTTCTAGATAGCTACTGAGTGTCAGCAAGAAATGAGTTTCTTCTTGTGAATTGCTCTGTTGTATTTCTCCAGCGTTGTTTTGTGATTCTCCAACTCTAGTTTGACTCGCTTCCGTCGATACTCAATCGTCATTCAACTTTTTTCCCCTTTGATGTTCTATCTTCGCTTCGTGCAAAGATTTTCTCGTTCTCAAATACTTGAGCCTTACCTTTTAATTTTGAGTTAATCGAAGCAATTACTGTGTTTCCTGAAGCCAACCTTTGTATTTGGCCGAACCCGCTATGTCTGAAGAGTTCCCCTCTGAACATGTATCTGACCTGCGTAGCAAGTATCCTCAACATTTCTCTTGATTTTGATAAGCCTTCGCACTATTTCTTCTCTTTATTTTTTTGTGTTCATAGTTAACTTCTATTCCTTGATCTACAACCCTTGTTAGAATGAACGTCATTTGAATCTTCGCCCTAAGAGTCCCCATTCAGAGAGCTTCTCAGAAAGTTTCGGGATGAAACTTCCTAAGTATGGGAGAATGTAACAACCCGATTTGCTAGATAATAATAATAAAAAAAAAAATAAAATGATAACCTAATATACCCCCTCCTCATTTAACCCGAGAGCCACCCCCCCTATTCCCGCAACCCGCACAGCCCGTTCTGATTTCGCTCGGCCGACGCTACTGATTCTGTCTCCTGCACCGATCCCGTCTCCTGCTCCAGCCGCGACTCCCGATTTCGCCGCCTCCTTCTGCTCTCGCCGCCTCCTCCAACTCCTCCTCTGCTAGGGCTGACAACCACCTACGGCCTCTCCTCCTCCTCTGTTATGCTAGGGCCGATAGTCATGGCCTTTCCTCTCCAAGAGCCGACTACTCTCCCCTTCCTTGGGGGCCGACAACACCTCTTCTCCCTCCAGCAACCCTAATTTTGGCTCTTCTTCTTCGATTTGGTCGGGATCTGCAAGAGGGACAGTTAGGGTTTCCTTCCCTCTCCTCTTCGGGCTTGTTTTTGACTTCCTAATGGTAAGAATCTTCCTCCTTCATCCTTAATCAGAATTTTCTTGATTCCTATATAATTTTTGTGCTCCAAAATTTGCATGTATGTTGCGATCCAAGCTTGCGCCCCTCTCGTAATCCGCTAACTGCGTTATGTTTGTGGTTTCCAGTGTCGCTCCTCGATTCAATTGATGTGATAGCAAGAAGCATTATCCGATTTAGGGTTTTCCCCTAGCCGAGCGCCGCCAAGTCTTTGTCTCCGCGTGGTGTCCCTTCTCCCCTCACTCTTGAGGGAGGTAATCTCTTAGCCGCCTCTGATTCAATTTTGTAGCGTATAATTGCCTATGTTAGCATAGCGATAATTTGTTGTGTCGCTTTCATCGTTCTTGTACAGGTCCAATTAGGGTTTCTGATTTCGCTTGCGTCGCTTAGCCGCCTCCGCCAGATTCAGCCTACTTCAGGCAAGTAGAGATCTCTCTCTCTCTCTCTGCAAGCATTGTGTGTAATTTAATGCTTCTGTTCTTTTATTCATGACTGCATTTCGGTATATGTTGATCTGTTAACGGATTTGTATCCTAACTGTTTTGTCTGTTCTTACGATTCTTTGATTTCACCCTGCAACGTCTGGTTTGTCAATAAGTTTAGATCTTTCTTTAGTTTCTTCATCACCTTCAGCGAGGATATCAGAATTTTTGAGACTTCACTAATTCCTTTAAATATATATTGTCTGATCGCTTAATTTAAGTGTAATTTCTTTCTTCTTACAATTGATAACAGCTTTGTGTTTCGATAACCAAACCATTCCCAAAATGATATCAAATTCAGATAGGGGTAGAACTGTGACATCTGCTTCTACTGGTTTGTTACCCATTATAGTCACACCGTACATCTAAGCCATGTATTCATCTCAATGTTATTGGGCATTTTAACCCTTAGTTCATTAAGATATTTGTAAGGTTCCATCATTAACTGTTTAATTGTTGTTGTAGATATAAATGACTAGCTAGCTCATGTATCAAATAATACCTTCATAAGGTGATTGTGCATATAGATCATACTTGTGATTATTGTATCATCAGCCACTACCCCTTGTTGGTTTAAATTGAAGACCCGAGGTTGCACTTGTCTTTCTCCCATGGTTTCCACTACAGACCCAGATGCCAATGATTTTATACCCTTACCTTTATCAATTATACTCGAAGTGTCAAGATAATGTAATATTTGTGCTTGGCTAGGACCGTCCCTGGTATTCTTTTCAGATATTAACTTCCACAACGAACAATCTTGCTTACGATGTCCAGGCCGCTGACATTTAAAACATACTCTTGTTCCCTTCAGGCATTCGCCAAAATAAGTTTTCCCACACTTTTGACATAGGGGCTTAATGGTATTACTGCTGGCCCCACTTTTTGTTCGGGTTTGCGTTGGGGGACCTACTCTCTTCTTTTTCCAATTAGTTCCACCACTTCTTCGTGAGAAGTCCACAATCCGCCCTTCTGGAAGTCTTTTATTCTGAAACTTCATTCACCTTTGCAAGTTCTCCACATCTATTTCAATTAGTTTCGCGGTTTCCACCAGTTCATTGTAGTTTTTGATCCTTTGAAATATTAGATGTATACGTACATCTTCCCGTAAACCTAATTGGAATTGGAAATAACGATCTCGTTCTTTTGCGACCATATCCCCAGCGTAATATGCCAAGTGGGCGAACTCCGTTTCATATTGAAATACTGAAAGATTTCTCTGCATCAAGCGAAGGAACTTCTCTTGGAGCATCTGCTTTTCAGACGGTAGAACGAACCAATAAATGAATTTTTTCAGGAATTCGTCTCAAGGAATATCAGCATTCACACATCCAACAAATCTCTCTTGTTTCAAACTGTCTCACCACCTATCTGCCTCTCCTTCCAGCAAGAAGACCACTAAATCAATTTTTCGTTCATTTGGACATTTCATTGCATTGAAAATTAATTCAATCCTCTTTATCCAACATTCTGTTTCCATAGGCATTATACCACCCCGAAATAATGGCGGACTTATGTCTAAGAATTGTTTCACATACAGACCATCTACCGTTAGTGGTTGTGGTGTTGTTGTCGTTACTAGTTGTGGTGTTGTTGTCGTTACTAGTTGTGGTGTTGCAGTATTGCTCATTCGGATGGCTTTTGCTAGTTCTTGCATGACTTCAGTTAAGAGAGGATTTGACCTCTCAAAACTATGTCTTTCTTCTGTCATGATACTATTTCCCCTTCAAGTTTGTCTCTTTGTCCTCTACTTATATACATTCAGGCTTCATTTGGTTCGGCGGTGGCGGGTCGATCCGGTGGGTGGAAACGGAGTGTTCGAATCGGAGGGGGAGGTGGCTTCTCCAAACTGAGCTTTTTTGGGCGTTTCTCAAGGCGGGCGGGTGGAAACGAAGCAAACGCCGTCGGAGGTTCATTTGTTTACCCGCCTTCCGGCGGCGTTTTCCCAAAACGGAGCGGCAAAACGCCGAACCAAATAGAGCCTCATAAAGGTTCCTGCAACAGGAAGACTTCGTGTCAAAGATTTGTTTTACCTGCTTCCTTACATTTCTCCTTAAGTACTTGTGTCACGCCGAAAGTTCAAACCTAGCTCCATACCATTTAATTATAACGGCCCCTTTATTCAGGCTACCGCCACAATTTAACATATTAATTATCTTTCACAAATGTATCATCAAAGGCGTCAGGTATAAACATTCAGCGATCATAAATTCATGACAGAGTACAAAAAGAAAAAGTGCAGGGTAAATAAAACATTTTATTTATTTTAACAACAGATACAATACAATAGATAACCCAGCATGTATTCATACAAAAGGAAGGGTTCATTAAAATAGAATTTTGACACATAATCACTGACTACAAATCTACATCATATACACATATACATGGGTATCATAGCAAAAACTACAATACAAGGACTCTGACTCTACTTGAAGAAGAACTGTAACTCCTCATGCGGGAAGTCGGGGTCTTGGCACCCAGCTCTGTGCATATCCAGAACACCAAAAACTGTTGCAGCTGCGTCTATCCAACACTTGTACCTCTTCTCTTGTTGCAAAAGGGGTCTGCTAGAATTGGCGGAAGTGGGCCTCCTCCTTGCTTTGCTTTAGTTATATTTTCTATTAGTTAAAGGACTAAGCAAATTCTTATTTTTGCCTTTATTACTTATGATGAATTATTTATGTATTTTATAATTCATACTTCTTATTGCCTTTTTATCTCGTCATCTCACGTTCACTTTCTTCTTATTATTTCTTTGAATTTTCTACATACATTTGTATTCATTTGGTATGTATTTGCATAACACTTTGTGTCACCCCTTCATTTATTAAATGTTAGGTATTTCATCACATGTTATTTTTTTAGTGGGCAATGTTAAGGATACATTTTTTATTCATGTATTTATATAGCACGCTTATATTTATTTATCTGTGGGCGTTTTCATATTCGCACGCATATAAATCCTTTACGTGCTTTTTAGATTTGCACGTTTACTTTCATTTCGTTTTATGTTGGGAGGCCATTCACCCCACCTCCACTAGTTGGTTGCATCCTTAACATAACTCATTCATTAAGCCATCGTTTTTATTATTCTTTTTAATATGTCGCTTTATATACATTCACTTGCATTTATAATGAAGTTAATTAACCTTGATTTTCACTTTTATTTTTATTGAGTCGTTAGTTCACATTATAAATTTGACTCCTTTCTTTTTAGAGTGAATTTATCAATCGTAAAGCAAATTTAGTAGGTATAAAAAGAGCAACATCAATTTATACTAAGAATGAATGATTAAACATAGGGGATAAGAACTCACCGCGGCCTTTCCTTTTCCTTTGTCCCTCCTAGAATAGTCATTGCATCTCCCGCCTCCTTGGGATGTCATGAACTATATTATTACCAACTTTAATTACTTCAAGAACATCCAATTGACGTCATCACTAATTGTCTATCACATCACAAATTGTCTAGATAGGTTCCACTTGACTTAATTAGGTCAAATAAATCTTAAGCGGCCTAGGTGTTGGCTGCCCTAATTTTAAATAAGGGGTTTTTCACTAATTTAGTGAGGAAACATCATTCTCTAGCCAAATCGTACTTATTGGGAGCAAAAGGATCAAAACCCCGAGAAATAATTGTCATCCTAATGCCATGGGAACGGGGTTTTGCTCCAATTGAGAGGTACACATTCCAGGAGTCTTTTTCCAACACTAGGACACTTGTAAATTTCGAAATCTACATTATTTCAAATAGGGTTTCACTAAAATTACTTGAAAACATGGACTAGGGCGTAACAATCCATTTCAAAAAAATTTAAGAAGAAAAGGATCGAAAGAAATCAAAAAAATAAAACCGTAGAATTTCGGCCCGACTCAATCCATACAAAAACTTCACATAAGAAGGAAATGAGTGGAGAGGAAGGGATTACCATGCTATAGGAAGAAGAATAGTGAAAAACTGAAAAATTTGGGCTCTCGGGAGGTAGGGGCGGCTTCCGTCCGTCGCCTGGAACTTGTCTCGCGTGAACTGGAAGAGGGAATAGTTGCGGGCGTTGTTTTTCTCCTCTTAACCGAGTACCACTTCTGGCTTTTCATGACACGCACGCCTCCTTATTGGTGTGAGTCATTATTGAACCGCTCGGTTCAATTCCCCTATATGGGCTAATCTAATATTTTAATATGTATTAATATGTATTTACCTAATATGTATTAATATCACATGTATTAATATGAAGTTAGATTTAACGCAAATTTTGTATTCAAATTAAACTTAATACTTTTCTTTTCTTTACATGCTTGCATCGTGCCAATTTTTATGTCGTTGCTTATTAACGTGCTTGTGAAATTAATTAATACATGTAACAGTTGGCGGCGTCACACCCTCGACTCTGTTTCATCTATCTCAAATGAAGGTATTTCCTATCTCTCTCATAGTCCAACCTGGATTATGGATTTCGGAGCAACACACCATATTACTCCACAGAAATCTCCTCAATACTAAGACTATGTGCATCCCAAGTACATCACTGTGACCAATAGAGACACCACCCCGGTCTCTGGGTCAGAAAACGCGCCCATTACTCCCTCCATCTCTCTTAATTTGGTTGTTCATGTTTCGGGCTCTCCCTTCAATCTTCTCTCAATTAGTCGTCTAACTCAAGATCTTAATTGTTATATAACCTTTTCTTCTACCGTCTTTGTTGTGCGGGATCGAAAGACACAGACTATCATTGGTAAAGGGCAACTGACGAATGGGCTATACACTCTGGACATCTCTCCCTCAGTTCTCTCCTCCATTAGCTCTGTTGAGTGGCGTCGACGTCTTGAACATGAGCCTCTCCCAATTTTCAAGAAAGCTCTTCCTACTCTATCCCTCAATGACTTCACTTGTGAGTCATATATCTTCAGAAAACATTATTGTTCTTTTTTCTCCTCATTGTACTTGGAGCAATGCTCCTTTTATTTTAGTTCATTCTGATATTTGAGGGACTTACAAAACAACAAGTGTCTCTGGTTATCGTTACTTCCTTACTTTTATTGATGATTAATCTCGTATGACGTAGTTATATTTACTACATGATCGCTCTGAACTAACTCACGTGTTTTATACCTTTCTAAAAGAGACATGTACCTAGTTTTCAACCACAATTAAAACACTTTGCATAGACAATGCGCAAGAATACATGAGTCGTGCATTTACTATTTCATGTGTCAAGTTTGGGATTATCCATCAAACCTCTATGTTTATACACCCCAACAAAATGGCGCAAGAATCGTCACCTCTTTGATGTTGCTCGCTCCCTTATGTTTCAAATGCAGGTTCCCAAGCTTTATTGGCATTTTGTGATGGCTATAGTTTGCTATCTCATTAACTGCTTGCCCTCCTCTATTCTCAACTTTCTGACTCTCTTTAGCCTTCTGTTTCCCTTTGCACCTCTCAGTCATGCCTCGCGTCTTTGGCTGCACCTGCTATGTTCATGATCTTAGTCCATCCACTGGCAAGCTTGTTGCTCGTGCTACCAAATGTATGTTCGTTGGCTACTTTCGCACTCTGAAAGATTTTGTTCGCAACTCTCCTAATGATCAAAAGGTTGTTACATATGTTGATGTCACATTCCTCAAAGACCAGCTGTATCACATTTTTATTAGTGCTCCTCCAACGCCTCCTACAATTTTGTGTCCTACTCTTCTTATTACTTCTAACCTGCCACCACTACTCCCAACTCCAACCACCATTACCTCAAAACCACCCCTTCTTTGTGTGTATACTCGTAGCTCTCCTCAGTTTGATGCTCTACAACAGGTGCCCCCTAATAATGATACCACGCGGCCTGAAGATCTGACACCTCCTCTACTGTTCACCCACTGGCCAATTATGTGTCCTTGCGTCGCCTTTCTCTGGTACTCCACAAATTCGCAACTTCTCTATCCTTTATTTTCATCCCTAATTTGTTGCAGGAGGCTCTTCAACATTCTGGATGACGAGCGGCCAAGGAAGGAGAAATGTCTGCTCTTTGGGCAAATAATACTTGGGATCTTGTTCCTCTTCCTCCTAGCCAAAATTGTGTTGGATGTGTGTCTTTGCTATCAAACAAGGTCCGGATGGGACAATTCAACGTCTAAAACCTTGTCATGTCGCTAATAGTTTTACACAACAACAATGTCTGGATTATGACGAGACCTTCTCTCCAGTAGCAAAACTAAATAATGTTCGTGTCTTGATCTCCCTCAGTTGTTTATCAAACCCTGGCAGTTGCATCAATTGAATGTCAAAATGTTTTTTCTCGATGGTGATTTGCAAGAGACTATCTACATGCATCAACCCCTCGGGTTTGAGACCACGGAGGGAGTCTCTTATATGTCATCTGAAGAAATCTCTTCATGGTCTCAAACGGTCTCCTCGAGTATGGATTGAAAAATTTAGTCTGTTTGTTCGTGTTGTTGGTTCACTCGAACCTCGGCTGACTTCTCTCTATTCACTCGTCATCGTTTAACTGACACAGTGATTCTCTTGTGTATATCGATGATATCTGAATTACAGGAGATGATATCAAAGGAATACATATGATCAAACAGACCTGACTTTTGTTTTTCAAATTAAAGATCTAGGAAATCTTTGGTACGTCCTTGATCTCGAGATAACACGTCAGCCTTGATGGTCTTGTCCTAAATCAACGAAAGTACTGTCTTGATCTTCTTCAGGATATTGGCAACTCTGGATGTAAACATGTTGATACACCAATGGATGCAAAACACAAACTTTGTACACGTGCCTTCGACTTTGATCAACTCCTCCCAAACCCAGAATATTATCATCGTCTTGTTGGGAAGTTGATTTATCTTACAATTACAAGATCTAATATATCTTTTGTTGTTGGAGTTGTCAGTCGATACATGCATGCTCCACGAATATCTCACCTACAAGCAGTTGAGGGCATCCTTCGATATTTGAAGACCGCTCCTAAACAAAGGCTTGTATACAAGCCTTCTTCTACATTAATCTCTTATTGCATATTCTGACATTGACTACGTTGGCTCTTTGGACGATCGTCGCTTCACAAGTGGATTTTATACTTATTTTGGAGGACACCTTATCACATGCCGCAGTAAGAAGCAGTCTGTGGTTGGTCGCTCGTCTGTCGAAGTTGAGTATCGTTCAATAACTTATGCTGTGTCTGAGCTTACATGGTTGGAAAGCCTCCTAAGTTAGAAAGCACAGATAGGTCATTTTGAGGCTCATACCCGTACCAGGTGCGTTTCGGGTACGGGTACGCGTTCCAGGAGGCGTAATACGTTGTTCTCGACGCCGCACGTCGTTGCTATGTTATCGAAGAAGCTTCTGTTGTCAATGCTCGCCCACTTCTCCCTGTTGTCGATTGATTATCCCACACGCCGTTGCTCTCAAAGATGGAATCCTGTCGTAAGTTCTTGTTCTTCTTCCTCCGCTTCTTCCTCTTCTTCTTCTTCTCCTTTTCTTCCTCTTCTTCTTCCTCCTTTTCTTCTCTTCTTCTTCTTCCTCTTATTCTCATCTTTGTCTTCCTCCTCATTTTAGGAATTTCAAAATTTTCATAAAGCAAGTCAAGAATTTTATTGGATTTGTACATATTTTATTGGAGAAATCTGTACACAAATTTCTTAGATTAGGTCAAATGTTGTACTTCAATTGATAATTTTTTGTGGCATGTTTTATTTTTTTGAGGATTTATAATTGCAATTGTGATATATACATACATATTTATTATATTTAATACAACGTATCCCGCCATACTCATATCCTTGTTTTTTTTAATTTTGTCATACCGCGTACCGGATACGTATCGCACCTGACACCCGTACCCATACCGGTGCTTCCTAGCTCCTAAGTGACCTGGGTGTTAAACTCCCTTCACCGACCACTCTTTTTTGCGATAGTCAAGCTGTTATACATATTGTCAAGAATCTCGTATTTCATGAACATACCAAACACATTGAAGTCAATAGTCATTTCATTTAGGAGAAGGTTCAACAAAAGAAACTGGATTTAAAACATGCCCCTGTTGTTGGGCACGTTGCCAACATTCTCATCAAGGCCTAACCACAACCATTATACCATCAGTTTTTCTCCAAGCTTGGTGTTTATGATCTGTAAGCTCCAACTTGAGGGGGAGTGTTGAAGAAAATATGTATAAACTATAAAGACACAAAACAAGACACAGCTAGAGCCAATTATCTCTTTAGGATTTAGTTCCACATCTTAGAATGAGATTATTGCTCCTCTCTCTTCCTATTTAAGTGTACAAATACCAATATGTATACATCATGATTGAGAAATTAATAAAATTATCTTTTATTTTTATCCATTTTCGTGTATTTCCACAAACTTGAAATGACCTTATTTTTTCAAACCATGTCAGAGGTTAAAGAGAAATCTTGTATCGTCTCACATGTTGGATCTTGTGCCTCTATGTACTCGAGTCCCTAGTTTCCGATCCTATAGCTTTCAGTATAGATAACACAATCAATCAAAAAAAAAACTAAACCACATTTTTGTAGTACTGATGTGGGACCATTAGACATTTAAAAAGTTGGTCTTTGAATACAATGACTGAGCTACTTTCAAAAATGAATTGCTATTTTTACCTCTTATAATTGGTACATAATTAAAAATTGTGTTGCATTATTTATGAAATTGTAAAATAGAACTGTGGATGCAATCGGTTGGCTCTACTCTCATATATTTTAATTGCCCGGTAATCATTCAAACAATGAATCATCATATAGATGCATTAGGTCCACCGAATGCAACTAGAAATCTAGCAACTCAACAACTTAAAAAAAACTCAAACAGTTGAGATATTTACATTTCCAAACTTTTCAAGTCCTCTTCATTCTCTTGGGTCATCATGTCTAATGATTAAGGAACAACAAGGATTATAAGATTTCAATTTTACCATGTAATTATGAATTAATGATGTGTCATTCAAAAACTAAGCTCATACATTTATATTAAAAAACAAGAAATATTTTAACCTGATCAATAATTACAAGAGTTCCACCTGCAACTACAGGAATAAACTTTTGATCCAATTGTTGTAGAACCTTTGCATTCTCAAAGCAACCCTTATTTATGGATGTAGGAACCATTGAATTCCCAGAAAGATGTAAAAGGCCAGAAGATATGTCGAGTACATCAACCTCATGAGGTCTAACGCCATCCTAACAAATAAAAACACCATAGTTAAATCAATTTGCAGTAAATTATTTGAATGAATATAGACCAAAGATAGCAGACATTGTTAAATGCAGGCTGCAAGATGCCAGCCCGCCACTTTGACAGTGAGGCTGATGCAAGGTCCAATTCATCAGTGGCAGAACCTACAACATATCCACCACAATAACAATAAGTTGTTTGTAAATAAAATTTGTTTATTACCTAAAAAGCATCTCCAAATGTAGCGGTCAATATTTATTTCGTGTAAAAGTGATCAAGGATAGCATAATGAATTTACCATTATCAAATCCTTCACAAGTCGGTATTTCAATCATGTTATTCTGATTTAGCTTCCCATACTTGAATTCCCTAATAGTAGAAACAAGAACAGTTAGAGCCTATATTATATCTGAAATCACAACTCACCAGATAATTACCTAGAGCATGGTTGTGAGAACTTAGTAATTGGCTCTGTACAAGGCTGAGAGGCACTAAAAGGTTCTAGCAGAGGATTTAATCATGGAGAGTAATCATAATATCAGTTAAAAGTGTATACATACACACACACACACACACATGCACACACACATAAATATATATACATATATATATATGTGTGTGTGTGTACGTGTGCGCGCGCTCCAAAATAGGGAAGAAAGAAAATCATAATTCAATTAACCAACCAGTCTCATCAATGGCATGATATGACTTCATTGTAAACTTTTCTTTAGAATAATCTGTTGGAAGACAATTTAAGGTGGGAAATTTCTTCTTTCCATTGTAAAATGGTGGAGCAGATTGACTTCTCCAAAGCCTTGACTCTCGAACTTCAGAAGTTAAAGACATTTGGAATTCCTTATTGTTCGAGGAGCTTTCAACAGCATGACCATGAATTTGCTTGGCAAAATTTAAGAAACTGGTGTTATAACCTTCTTCACATTGAATGCTTGAAGATTCAGACAGTAAGCTGTCTCTTTCTTCATTTAATAGAAAAGTTGAACCATCATTGTTGGGTGCAAATTGATCTAATGGACAGTCATGCTGGAGATTTTCCTTGGGACTAGAGCTAAATCTGCAATCCGACATACTGTTGCTTGTACAGTTTAGGGCAGGCAGAACCACACCAAATTCATTTGAAACAAAATCTAGAAATTCAGCATTCTTTTCTTCAATGGCATAATGCTGATAAGAAGTACCAAGTGCATATACATGGTTCTCTATCAAGGTAGAATCATGCATAATATCCTGAATCCTTGGAGTTGTTCTAGCAATGAATGGATTTTTGTAGTCATTATGAAAAGAGTACTCCAATCTGGAGTCGGAATCTACATCTGCTACTATTCCATGGCCAAGATTGGTTTCCTCAGTTAAAAATGCCCAGTCATGAAAAAAAGGGCTCGCTTTACAGCCTAAGGGTGTATCCTGCTGTGTAGACTTTTGGCATTTTCTAATAACACCAATCACGGGCTGTTGTAAGTTCATTTTCTCTTGAAGAAGAGTATTTCCCATATTCCGTTTGAAAATGACATTGTCTCTGACATGTAAACATTCATTATACAAATTTGCACCAACAGTGCCTTCAACTTCATCAGAAGGTTCCTTCAAAAAATCACTATCTTTGTGAAACACACAGCTAGTTGAGCAACTTGCTGAGTTAACTCTCTCATTTTCTAAGGGGGAATAAGTTTTACTGGGAACACTATCGCAGGCTAGAGGAAAGTTATAATTATCATAGACCATGCCATGAGGCTCACGCCTTTTACGACTCATATATCTTGATTGCTTCCGGTTCTTAGAAGAACCTTGTAAACTGTTAACTTCATGATGGGAAAAGCTTTTAACAACCTCAACATCGGAATCCTTACTGTGGCATCTCATAGGAAGTGAACAGAAATCTTCTTGATCATCAATCAATAGATTGGGTTCTTGATAATTGTTTGCATCATCAAAAAAAATATCAACATGGTTGATATTTCTGCTACTGGAATTTGAATCTTTATGGACAGGAGTAATATCTCTCATTACTTTGAGATTATAACTCCTTGAGATGCCTTCACTTAACATGTCTGCCAAAAGAGTAATCGTAAAAAAACAATATAACATATTCTTTCAAGCAAGCAGATGTTTTTCAAAGGAAAAAATAGAGCAGCATTATGAAACAAATCAACAAGGATAATGGCTATAAGAATGATATGCATCACAAAACCGGAACCTTTTGTTTCTATGTATTAAGATAATATTTTATATCTAATCAATGGAGTTCCTACCATCTCTTCCATTTTCATGAAAAGAAGCTTCACTGGCAGCACTTCCCCCTACAACACAAATGAATCAGTTCCATCGGAAACAAATTCCATGTTTAGTTCAATTGAAAATATATTTTGTCGGACAGATAAGCGGTACATAGTGATAATTCTGACCTTGAAATGGATTGGATGTAAACTGCTTCCAGTATGGCATGATAGATTCCTCAAAGAACAATAAAACAGCTCCCCAGTCCTGAAGAAGTAAAAAGGGAAAGAAAAAAAATGAATGACTACCCCCAAAAAATGTCTGCTTGCATATACATCAATAATGGTTATATAAATAGTTAAAGTATGCCACTCATGGAGAAGCATTTGGGACCAACTCTTTTCTCAAATCAATCAATAATCTATTAGAATTGTCAAATCCTTACGAACTCTATTGTACTCACTTCTCAATTGCTAGACACCCGCATTCATCATTTTTTAAATCCCTGAACGGTCATCAACCACACGGACACACCTGTAATGCCCCAATCTATTGTGGATGCGCTACAGGTCTGCAGATCAGTGACCCCAACACATCTCAACGGATCTGATTAGCCGCATCTGCTAATTCCAATGGCGGGTTGTTGAGACTGGGTCTTGAACATTACAACACCACTAACCACATACTTGCAATTGTTATTTAAGCTCATTACCAATTCCAACTCCCACAAATACAACCATCTTGATGCATTCCAGATTAAGATACCACTATCCATGTGATTTCTAAAGCAACAACCCTGCATCCGGCTCATTATAACATGCTAAAGAAGTTGAGGGAGCCAACTGTTGCAAGGAATGCTACAAGAAAATGGGAAGTCATCATGACAGGGTGTGAGAGAGTTAAACGATGACACGTTCCCTGACCTTAAAAAAATTGTGAACTCCACCTCCCCTAGTAACCGGCCTAACATTCTCTTGTTGAAAATTCTGTCCAACTCCACAATGGAGCAAGTTTAACTCCATAACCTCTATAAGAGGCTTGAGGAGCTTCGTGAACAGATGGCTCAACTCATACTGAACTACAACCACCTTATGTCAAGGAGAAGGGCCCCAACAATTGCATGAAGCCGCTTCTCATGAGGAGACAGTCAAGGAAGGTACTGACCATCCTAGGAGATGGTCAAGCTTACAAGAGAAGACATCAGTATGGAAGTGTCATCCAGATCGAGTTCAGAAGTATGGAGAAATCGGCATTGGGGTCCAAGACTACTTGACATATGCAAGTACGATGATGCCCTCCTTGCAATACCAACCGTCATCCTCATGGAAGGGTCTGCTACGTGAGGGATCAGGCGAGAGCCTCAAAGGATCTATCCATGTCTCACTAGATCTCATCAAATTGCCTCTCACCAAGCACGCAGACGAAATTTACAAATGTCAAGCCTTGCAATATCTTTATTGCGATTTTTTAAGTGCACCAAAAAAGAGCGCAAGTGTCCGAACTGTCAAGTAGGTATGACCATGTCTTTTTAGGCTTTACCCGCATGGGCTAATAATTGCCCCATGGGAAGGATGTTCGGGCCTATGAATACAGTCGTCATTGTTAGAAGAAGGGTGTCACTTTTTGGAGTTCTCCAAACCCCTAGTTCAATACTACCTCTTGCGAAACTTATACTTGGTTTTAGAAGGAAAGTAATTTACACACCTGGTTTAGTAGAGGGAGTTCCAAATAAATTAATCTCCACTTTTTCAGGCACTCTCCGGATCCCTTATTTAAGGTCGAGAAATTCTAAGGTCGGACCAAATCCTAAAGGTTCATAGGTGGGAATCGGTTTTTGGCTTCAACACTGGTCTCTGTTAGAACAATCAAAAATCTAAGAGAAATGTGATGGTAAGAAAAACTTTTAACTATTGGATAAAAGGAAATGTCTTATGACGAGACGTTTTATAGCAAACAACTATACACAAGATCTATATTAGAGATTGCATGGATTGAGGTCTCTATATTAAAGAGTATATGCGGAATTTTGGGCTCATGATACAGAAGTTCAAAATGAATGAGCCCGGGGAGAACTGTATCTAGAATTCATGGGAGGACTGAACAGATAAATAGCATATGTAGTAGATCTACAACCATTCTTCTCACTAGAAGTTAATATCGAGATCTTCTGGCCAGGACATCACGTCCAAAGGGTACGACAAACACTTTCTCAAGGAAAATTTAGCTCCAACAGACACTAAATTAGATAGGATCTTCTTGACAGAGCTGCAACACTGATTTGGCAGGAATAGGGATGCTAAGACGATGATGGGTATCACAAAGTGCAAGGTAACTTCTACCATTGTATTTTGCACACACATGAAAAAGGTTGTAAAGCGTCTAATGGTCAAACGCGTGCCTTGGATAAAAATTTTTTGTAATATAAATAGTAGTACAAGTCCTCCTAAAATTGGGTTCTAAATTTCATACTGAAACCAGCAGTGTCGACGACTCTCACTTCTTTGATTCGTATGGACTGCAATCCGCAGGTAATCCTATGAAATGGCATCAAAGAAACTACAGTGATCGTCTTTGTCCTTGGTTGTGTCCCGTGCCACATCTATGACATTGACGGTCATCCAGCGGTTGCTTCCAGGCTCTAGCGCCACTCTTCATCCTGACTCTTGGTTGTTTCCAGCGCTATACAAAGACTACTTCCTGCACTGTCTAGTGATAACTTCCAAAAGTTGTTTAGCGGCTACTCCCACCACCGACTAATTTTCATTGTAAGGTGACTGTTGAAAAAGAACATATTCTCTCGGCTCGAGCTTTTTTCTTGGTGGATAAATCCTTGCATTTTTTACCGATTCTATCTTCTTAAACCCCTTATTGAACTTTCATAATTGTTGTTTGTGTTGTATCAATGCCGCATATGGCATCTACTGGTATGCACGACAGTGATCCTGAGATGTCTATGAAGACAGACCAGAGTGAGATTACTTCAATGAATAGATTCATAATAACAATTGCTACCCTTAGCCACATTACCTCAAAAAAGCTGAGAGGTATTAAAAGTTACATGCAATGGAAGAATCATGTCCTCATGTATTTAATGGGTAGGGGAAATAGAACTCATCTTACTGAAATCCCTCCATCTATCATAATTGCTAGTTAAGATATCAAGGAGGAAGAGGATGCTCAAATTATGAGGCTATTGGGGGACTGCATGGAAACCTCTGTTTCCAATCGACTCACTCATTATTACATTACAGCCAAGGTTGTATATAATCACTTGGCATTAATGTACTCAGGAAGTAGTAAGTTGAGCATAATTAATGACCTTTCACAAACATTAAACAAACTGGAGAAGGGTTCCAAGTATGTGTCGGAATACTTTAGTGAATTCAATAAAGTGGGTGGAGAAGTGAATTAACTCCTCCCTATTTCCATTAATGTCAGAGTTATGCATTAACAATGGGAGCAACTGCAAATAATGAAATTTTTAGGTAGGTCTACCGAAATGGAATCAAGGTAATTGAGTCGAGCCACGATCAACTTTTTCAGATGTAGCTTTTTATCCAATTTCGATCCGGGACCGAATTGAATCGATCCATCTCAAAATCAGATCGGACTCTTAACTTCCTAATACATTTATAGTTTATACAATATAAAAATAACGTGTTTATATATTATTATATCATATTAATATATTATACTTATAATGGATTCTCATTTCAATTCCTTCATTCCCTTAATCCTTTCTCAATCTGAAACTATTAAAGTCATCTCGTGCGATTATAGGGTTTCATGAGCTCGCCTTCTCGGGCTCTCAGCTTCTGCGTTCTGGTTCCTCCCTTCTATAGCTCTCGTCTTCATTGATCCCTTCTCGGGATCGTGCCCTCGACTTCTCCGTTCCTCAAGGCTTAATCCTCCACTCACTTCCTTCTAGGCTCACGACTTATTTGTTTTAGTTCCTTACTTCCAGGGCTCTCGCCTTCTGTGTTTTGATTCCTCTCTTATCTGGCTCTCAACTTCTTTGTTAATCCTTTTTTGGAATCATGCTTCTGCTTCTTCGTTCCGCAGGACTCAATCCTCTCCTCATTTCCTTTTGGGGATCTCGGCTTCTCATTTAGTTTACTCCTCGGGCCCTGGTTACATTCTGATTCCTCCGCTCTCTGATTCTCGGCTTATTCGTTCCTCCCTTCTTAAGCTCCCACCTCTCGGTTTACCTTATGGAAGAAACTGCTCTCACCCATGCAACTCAACAACTGTGATTATATAATTGCCACAGTTTTAATAGCCTGTCATTTTTCCATATTTCTAATAACGAAATTTAGTTCATCGCATTATGGTTTGTGAGTTTGTAACATCTTTTATGTTCCAATATGACTCAATTTTTTTATTATGCCAAATTTGAGATCACTGCCATTGCCAAATGTCAAATCATATGAATGTATGTGAGCCTGTGAAAGTGAAACTGTAATTGCCTTAATTAGTTTTAGTGAATAAAACTATAAGCTTTCAATTCACTGCCCTCTTTGCCTTCTCCACAAAACTACCACGGTCCACACGTCCTTGTCCAAAAAGTTGTTAAATGTGATCTGATCTCGAGATAGGATAGAAAATAGATCTATGCTAAGGAGACCTTGGTCCATAATTTGAAGTAATTTGATCGAAGGTTTTGGCAAATATTACTAAGATGACAAATGTTGAAATATTCTCAAAGGTTCGTCGGGTATCTAGAGAGACTTGGTACTAACATTGTTGGAACTAATCGCATGGCATTAGTTATCCAACATATCAAAGGCAATTAGAGAGGCAGAGGGGTTCATGGTGGAGAAAATAGGGGACGACCAAAATGTTATCATTGAGGGGAAGACGTTCATGATATATACAAGTGTTGAAAGCTTCATGGCATGCCACCCATGAGAGGTGTCAATGCAGTGTGACTGATACTTCTGAACATCTAAAGTATGATATTCTATCCATTAGCAAAGAAGAGTACACTAAACTCCTCCGAGGTTAGGCTCGATTGCCTAATCCCACTACCACCTGTGTTCACTTAGGAAGCTACAGTGCTTGTCTTCCCTTTACCTCCCACACCTGGATCATTGACTCAAATGCCTCTGAGCATATGAAAGGTAATCCAAGTTTTTTTTTCTAGAATGTCTCGTGTCACCAATTCACCTTTTCTTCTGATTCCTCTAGTTGATGGTTCCGCTGCTCAAGCCAAGGGTAGTGGAGTCACTAACACATAAACTAGCTCACATCTCCAGCACTTTTGTTCCTAAATTTCCATTGAGCCATTTTATCTGTTAGCAAATTTACCAAAGCTTTAAATTGTTCTTACTTTCCACTTCTATAGGACCTGAAGACAAGGAGGAAGATTGGTACAGGGATTGAATCTAGTAGACTACACTATCTTGACATGGATCCTTTCATTGTCTATCATGCATCTACATCTATTTTTCATCTTCATTACTGACACGGTAATCCTTGTCTTTCCCGAATGAAGTTGAGTTTTCTAATGTGTCAAGCTTAGAATGTGAGTCTTGTATGTGAATCATTGAGGTGTGTTGTATCCTTTTCGAGCTATTCCTAGAGTCAAGAGTTTTTGCAAACTTATTCATAGGGATGTATGGGGTCACTATCGTACTACTTTTTTAAATGGTATGACTTATGAGTACGTTTTACATAGGTGTTTATCTCACATACTCGTTCTGATTTATACAAAACTTACATCACATTATGAGCTAAAATTCAAAATAAGTTTAGTATAATCACCATAACTCGTAAGAGTAATTATGTTCCATCGTATAAACAATCCAAATTGTTTCGTGATTACCTTTTAACTCATGGTATTTTACTTGAGACCTCTTGCCCTTGCACTTCTGCACAAAATGGTGTAGTTAGAAGAAAGAACCATCATTTTCTTGAAGTTACTCAATTTATGATGTTTCGCATGAACGTTCCTAAATCATATTGACTGATGTTGTCCTGATTTACTTCCACTTAATCAATCAGATGTCGTCTTCTATTATCAACAATGTCCTTCATTATAATGCTCTTTTTTGAGAGAAAGACATGTTCTCTCTTCCTCATCATATTTTTGGACGCACTAGCTCTGTCCATAACATTAGTCCTAGCTTGCATAAACTTGACCCAAGACCTACAAAATGAATCTGTTGGGGGATATTCTCAGAGTCAGAATGGTTACCAGTGTTATAGCCCTTCCCTCAAGAATAGTTTGTGTCTTGTAACTGTCACTTTCTTTAACTCCGCATCTTACTTTGGCATTGCTTCTTTAGATCAACCGCGTGTATGATTATGACCTTTCTTTCCCAGTGACATTTGATTCGACTTGCGTTGAGCTTCCCATTACTATTGAGTCCACCATCCATCCTAATACTAACAAGAGGCATTTGGATCAACTCACAAAGAGACCCACATATACACCTGTTTTCGGAGGGAAACATGTAAGGATACTACGAATTTTATACTAGATTCCTTCGTTATTCTAGAGAAAGTTCCAAACCTTGTATATACTTCTTGAATCCCAAAAAAATAAGTATGAGTACAAATATATAGGAGAGAAGAGAGCAAGATCTAACTATACAAACAATGTGGGGACTAAACACTAACTCATACATGAGTTAATACATCATTTTTCCTAGTATTTTCTAACACTCCCCCGCAAGCTGGAGCGTACAAATAGTAGGCACCAAGCTTGGACAAGAACTGAGAGTAGAGACGCCGAGGTAAGTCCTTGGTGAGGATATCCGCAACTTGTTGAGCAGCAGGAACATGTGTTAACTCTATCTTCTTCAACTGAACCTTCTCCCGAATGAAGTGACAGTCAACTTCAATATGTTTTGTCCGTTCATGGAAGACCGGATTTTTGGCAATGTGTATAGCAGCTTGACTGTCGTACAATAAAGTTGCGGGTGAGGAGAGCTTGACACCTAGATCATCAAGGAGACCCTCGAACCACGTGAGCTCGGACACAACAGCTGTCATAGATCGATACTCAGCCTCAGCAGATGAGCGAGCAACCACGGACTGTTTCTTGTTGCGCCATGTAATAAGATGTCCTCCAAAGTAAGTGCAGTATCCACTTGTGGAACGACGGTCATCCAAAGAGCCAGTATAATCAGCATCAGAATAAGCAATCAGAGATAAGGGATACGAAGAGGGCTTGTATACAAGCCCTTGTCCAGGAGCAGTCTTTAAGTAACGAAGAATACGTTCGACAGCCTAAAGATGAGAGATACGTGGCTCATGCATGAATCGAGTGACAATTCCAACAACAAATGATATATCAGGTCTAGTAACAGTGAGGTATATCAGCTTTCCCATAAGGCGACAATAATACTCTGGATTCGGAAGAAGCAAATCGGAGACCGAGACATGAGCACAAAATTTGTGATTGATAACCATGGCAGTGTCAGCAGGCTTGCATCCAGAATAGCCCGCATCATGAAGTAGGTCAAGACAGTACTTTCTCTGAGATAGCACAAGTCCATCAGGTCTCCGAGCCACTTCGAGACCAAGAAAATATCGAAGGCTTCTCAAGTCCTTCGTTTGAAACACAGTTGCTAGATGCTGTTTGATCATCTGTATTCCTGAAACATCATCACCTGTAATCAGAATATCATCCACATAAACTAAAAGAATTACTGTGTCCGTTGGACGATGACGAGTAAACAGAGAGAAGTCGGCCGAACTCCGAGTGAACCCAACAACATTAACGGTCTTGCTAAATTTGTCAAAACATGCCCGAGGAGACTGTTTGAGACCATAAAGAGACTTCTTCAGACAACAGACAAAGACTCCCCTGTGGTCTCAAACCCGGGAGGTTGCTGCATATAAACGGTCTCCCGTAAATCGCCATTAAGAAAGGCATTTTTGACGTCCAGTTGGTGTAAGGACCAGTGGCGGTGAACAACGAGGGAGATCAACACACGAACAGTATTGAATTTAGCGACTGGAAAAAAAATCTCATCATAATCCAGGCCTTGTTGTTGAGTGAAGTCGCGAGCTACAAGACGAGCTTTCAAACTATGAATCGTCCCATCCGGACCCTGTTTGACGGCAAACACCCACTTACATCCCACACAAGATTGTCTAGGAGGAAGCGGGACCAAATCCCCAGTGTGGTTTTCCCAAAGAGCAGCAAACTCCTCGTCCATAGCCACCCGCCACCCGGGATGCTGGAGAGCCTCCTGTACAGAATTAGGGGTGGCGATAAAGGATAAAGAAAGAGCACTTTGTCAGAGTTCCGGAGAGAGGCGATGAAAAGAGACATAGTTGGCCAGCGGGTGGGCAGTGGAAATTGTTGTCGGATCTGTAGGCTGCAAAACATCATTAGAGCAGGGCAGCTCCCGTAGGGCAGTAGACGAAGAAGGACGTCGAGTGTACACACGAATGATAGGTGGTGTAGGTGATTTAGGTGGGATTGGTGTGGGAAGAAGAGGAGGAAGGTTTGAATGAACAGGGATAACAGGCCGCGGAAGAGGTGGGGGAAGAGGAGAATCAGTTGGTTGAGAGTAATATGGCTGATCATCGAGGAAGGTGATATCAGCAGAAGTAACCACCTTGCGATCATTGGGGGAAAAACAAACGTATCCCTTTTGAGTCCGAGAATAGCCTGCAAACATATATTTAGTGGCACGGGGCGCAAGTTTGTCAATGGACAGGCCAAGATGATGAACAAAGCATACATAACCAAACATGCGAGGGATGATGGAGAAAGGAGGTTTGGAGGGAAAAAGAAGATTGAAGGGAACCGCAAAATTGAGAATGGAGAAAGGCATGCGGTTAATAAGAGTGCAGGCGGTAGAGACTACAAAATTCCAATACTGTTTGGGAAAATTCATTTGAATCATAAGAGAGCAAGGGTGACCTCAAACAGGTGTCGATTCTTGCGTTCAGCAATGCCATTTTGTTGGGGGATATAGACACGGGAGGTTTGATGGATGATCCCAAACTCAGCAGAGAGGAGAGCGAAGGCATGACTCGTGTATTCACGGGCATTATCGGTGCGGAGAGTTTTAATTGTAGTGGAAAACTGGTTGTGAGTTTCAATGAAAAAGGTACGGAATACACCGGGCAATTCAGAGCGGTCACGAAGGAGATACAGCCGCGCCAGAAACGGGAATTGTGTCCCCACTAGCAACAGTAATGAACTTGGGATGCACGGAGTTCAAATATTGTGGTGGTTTCTGTGAGGTAATGTGGTAAGAGGCCCCGGAGTCCAAAATACAGGATGAGCTATGAGCAAGGCAGGAGGTACAACCATCGTAAATAGACCCCACAGAGCCCGGAGGACAGCTGATCATCTTGCAAGGAATAGTCCGCAGCGGTCACGGTAACAACGCACCAGCGGCAAGAGACAGCCACGACCAGCACGGTAAGAAAAGAACCTGCAGCGGATAGAAACACGCTGCGACGGTTAAAAAAAACGAGCAGGTAGAAGACCGCAGCAGAGAGGAGAAGTCGCCTGCGCGAGAAGCACGCAGCAACAGGGGAACTGCAGCGGGAAGGGAAGCCGCGGCGGTAAGGAAACCGCAGCGACAAAACAGCGAAGACCGCACGGTCTCGGTGCCAGCACACCAGCGGCAAGGAGGATGTCTCAACCAAAAAACGGTGCCCGCAGCAGAGAGGAGAAGCCGCCTGCGAGGAGATAAGTCACAGCGACTAAGCAGAGAACAAGTCGGTCGATAAGGTCGTACGATCACGGTGAGCACACCAGCGGCAAGAGAAGATGTCGTGACCTAGATGCGGAGTTCGCCGTGATGAGGGAAGCCGCAGAGACTAAGAGAACAAATCGCGGCGAGAAGAGAAGATGCAGCGACTAAAGACAAGTCGCGGCGAGCAGGGAGCAGAGCAGCGAGAAGGCCAGAACTCGGCGGGTAGACAAGGAGACCGTAGCAAGTAGCGACTAAGAGAAGTCACTGCGAGAAGGGTGGAGAGCATCGAGAAGGAAAGATCTAGACGGGTAGACAAAGAGACCGCACCGAGTAGAGGGAAGCGGTAGCCGGGATGAAATCGCGTGGGCAGAGGAAACAAGGGAGGGAAGACCCCACCTATTAGAAAGGTTATAAAAGGGAGGAGAAGGAGAAGGGGTGGAAGCCACGAGAGAGAGAGAGAGAGAGAGAGAGAGAGAGCAGAGGAAGCGGTAAGAACTACTGAAACCGCGCGGGAAGCCGCGGTTAACAGAAGAGCTAACCACCCGGAAGCGGTTAAAAAGGGAGCAGGCCGCAAGACACTGCGGCTAGACCGGATAATAAGCCGCCCGGTAAGCAGGCGGAGCAGGCGGTCAGAAAAAGACAGGTCGGACCGTATGGCTCTGATACCATGTAGAGAAAGTTCCAAACCTTGTATATACTTTTTGAATCCCGAAAAACAAGTATGAGTACAAATATATAGGAGATAAGAGAGTAAGATCTAGTTATACAAACAATGTGAGACTAAACACTAACTCCTACATGAGTTAATACATCATTTTCCCTAGTATTTTCTAACAGTTATTAAAGGAGCAAGGCGCACCAAGTCGCAAAGAGGTCTTGGAGCCTAGGCGCGGATGCAGGCGCGCGCTTGACAAACGCAAGGCGCAACGACATTCATTTTAAATAATCAGCATCAAACATCATTTCATCTTCTCGATCAAATTCTTCATATATTCTACTAATTAATCATTCATTACTATCGTTTATATCTTTTAAAAAAAATTAATGTGATCACTTGCATCATATTTAAGTCTCAATGCACAATTATCTTTTACAAACACCAAATCAATAAAAAATTATTGAGTTATTCATTGTTTTTCTTTGTTTTTGAAAAAAATTACAACAAAATTCTCACTCAGACGCGTCTTTTACGTTGTAAAGGCGTAAATAGGCGCACGAAGACGCAAACTTCTGAGCCTGGCAAGCCTTGAGACTTAGGCGCGCCTGAGGCGTGCCTTTAACAACATAGCTAGAGTCATCGCTACTATGATCAAACTCAGTGTTACTAAAGTTTGATCCCACTCTAGAGTTGTGTATCGCTCTATGTAAAGGTAATCAAACTCGTACTCACCATCTTAGTACAAGATATGTATCTTACGACTATTTGTCTCCCAACCATCATACCTTTTAACTACTTCTGTTTATGTTTCTAAGAGTATTCAATGGGCTCTATCTATGGATGGAAATAGGAGTTGGAAGAAATGACCGTCTTAGATAGTAGATACTAATGGCACGTGGGATTTGGTGTATTAACCTAAGGGAAAATCCGCAATTTGGTGCAGATTGTCATATGCTATTAAGATGAAAGTAGATGGGTATGTTGCTCGACTGAAAGCTAGATTTATTGCAAAGGGGTACAATCAAATCTATGAAATGACTGTTTGTTGCAATAAATCATCGGACCCATGCTCAGAAAGATATCACTTGTAAGAATAGAAACTTTATTATAATTTTTCTGTAAGAAAACTATTAAAACATACCTCTTTATATACATTGAAGAGAGAAACCACTAATCTCCACTAGAGGCATGGGACTAAACAAGAAAATAAGAAATTATACATGGGCTTAAAGTGGGCTTTTTTAATTTGTGCTTTAATATTCTCTCTCAAGCTGAAGCATATATATCAACCATGTCCAGCTTGATATATATATCAGAAAAGGTCGAAGAAAGAGGTCCAGTGAATATGTTGGTCAAGTCTTTGTCTTCGACCGAAGTGCGGATATGCCCATTGATGACCACCTCTCTGGTAATCCACTTATATATATATTTTTGTTCTCCCATGTGAAATACAAAAAATTTAGATATATAGATGGTCATCTTATTGCCAGAGTACATAAAAAGGGGTGTATTGTAAATTACTCTTAAGTCATCACAAGGGTCCTGAGCCACTTCAATTCGCAATTGTCATTCCACATTACTTTGATTATGCACTAGATCCAGAACCAACAGTATGTTTCTTGCTTCACCAAATGACTAGGTATCCTCTAAGGAAGGTATAGTAACCAAAAGTAGATTTTCTAACAGAATTGAAATGGCTGTTTTTTCTAAACCATAGATCTTTTTCAGAAAGCCTTTGATATATTCTAAAATTTACATAGCCACACTATGATGACATTCTCTGGGAGTGCATGAATTGAGTAACTTTTCATACTGCAACTTTTCATACTGCAAATAAGATATCAGATCTCATAAAGTATGATATATGAGCTTCTCAACTAGTTATCTATATCGAGTTACATCTTGGAGTAATAGTGGAGAGAGCAGGTTCCGGTTCAAGTAGGCATGTTTCTTTAAGGAGATCTAGGGCATATTTCTCAGTAATAGTGATATCTCTTTGTTGCATCTGATGCCCTCAATGCCAAGAAAGTATCCATGAGCTTTCATATCCTTTGTCACAAAATGTTTTCTAAGATACACATTGGTTTCTTCCGTAACTTCCATACTTGATGCATCATTGTTGGTAAGAAAAATATCATCTACATAAATTGCGAGAACAATAAGTCCAGTATCCTTCTTTCTCACAAAGATTGAGTGGTCGACATTCGATGAAAAACAATAGTGAAAAAACCAGACTAAACTTGTCAAACTAAGCTTTAGGACTTTGTTTAGCCAAAAAATGGCCTTGTTCATTCGCACACTTGAGATTTTCCCTAAGCATTTTATGTAAATTGTTTATTTGAAATCACCATAAAGGAAAACATTCTTGAAAAAGAGTCGATACAAAGGTCAATCTTTGTTGACAATCACATAAATGACTCATATAGAACTAATACGAGCCACAGGAAAGAAAGTGTCTAGGAAATTAATGTCATAAGTTTGTGTGCATTGTTTTAAATGTTCTTTGACATGTAATTTTTAAGGGCAAAACGATATGTTTTCAAAAAAAAATAGATTATATCATTTGTAAAATATAGGTCGACATGTCCGATTTTTTCTGATATATCGGTCGACAAAACTTTTAAATATATATCGCCCGCTATTTTATTTTATGTTATATTAGCAGATTAGCAGCATATGTTTAAATCGTCTATATTTATTATATTATGTACGTTTAAATCGATTACACTTATTATTTTTATTTTTAAAAGTTTTATTTTTACAATCAATTTTGTATAATAGTTTCACAATTTTTTAGTTTCATGTTACAAAAATATGAAAACATTTAATACATTTATTAGTTGATTGTTTCTATGTTTTAATATAAATTTATAAGTTTGAAAACACTTATAATCAATCAAGAATTTTAACTTTTAAATCTTCTTATTTGCAATAAACTTATGGTTATCAAAATATAAATTATTTTATAATATTAAATCTATTTTATAATGTATTATTATGTATTTGTTAGTAATATTTTATCTTAGATACTATTCGATTTTATTTTGTAATATAAATGACTCATTTTTTCTATTTATTATATTATTTTTTATTTTTATAATATATAATTATAGTTATTATACATAAAAATAAAAAAATTAATTATAAATTATGGAAATCCGATATTTTAAAATATCTCTAACATGTCTCCGTCTTCCGACATCCAACATTTAAAAACTCAATCTGATATATCGCCGACATCCAATATTTACAACATTGTTTGTGTGAACCTTTTTTTGTGGGAGAATTTCCCAAAAAAGATGAATTTGATGCACGATCAAACAATTTATCACGACCTTGAGAGGTGGCATGAATAAAACGCTACACACCAAACACACAAGGGATAAGAGGAATGGAAGAAGTATTTGGATAAAGAACAGAGAATGTTACTTTCTCATAGAGGACAGAGGAGGGCATGTGATAACAACAAGACTCAAGCCTTTATCCCAGTATAATTGGACAACTATATATATCCTTTGCCGCCATTGTGCCCTATCTTTAGCCATAATCTCATTAATACTTAAGTACATCATGTTTTTCCTTATAGTTTCATTCTAAGTCTTTATTGGTCAACCCCTCCCCGTTTAACATACTTAGTGACTAAACTCTCACAACGCCTAACAGGTGCCTCTAATGGTCGCCTTTGTACGTGTCCGAATCATCTTAGTCGAGCTTCTCGCATCTTCTCTATAATTGGTGTCACTCATGTCTTATCTCTGATATATTCATTCATAATTTTATCCAGTCTCGTGTTTCCACACATCCATCTAAGCATTCTCATCTCTGGAACTCCCATTTTTTGCTCATGTACACAATTCATTGCCCAACACTTAGAACCGTAGAGCATTGCTAGTCTAATTGCAGTATGTTAAAACTCGTCTTTAAGTTTTAATGGTACTTTACGATCACATAAGATCCCTGATGCGCCTCTCCACTTCAACAAACCTGCTTGGATTTTATGTATCACATTTTTATTTACACCACCATCTCTTTAAACTATCGATCTCAGATATTTAAAGCACTCGCTGCATGAAATATGTTGATCACCCAACTTAATAACAAAGTCATTCGTCCTTCTTGTACTACTAAATTTAAGCTTCATATACATCGTCCCAGATATTTAAATCACTCACTACATGAAATATCTTGATCACCCGACCTAAAACCCTACTTTTCTAAAGTATCTCGCAAAGATTTAAGTTTCGTGTTTACACCCTCGCACATCTCATCGAACAAAACAATATCATCCACAAACAATAAACACCAAGAATAAGAGTGGAGGATGGAGGAGGATTGATGCAGAGTAAGGACGACTCGGGATGGACAATCTAAATACAACCTAATATGTGACGAAAATGAAGAATATGCAAGAATAGGTCCGCGCTAATAATTGCAGTAATAATTTATTAATATAAAAAATAGCAAAGACGTAAACAGTCACAACCAATAATTAAGAGAGACAAGTATCAATTCTTCAAACAACAAAGCCGCAATTATTTAAGCACGCATAGAATAAACCTTGCAAATCAAACGGACGCAGGTACTAGCAACATATAACATAAACAACTTCCACAGATTGAGTGCCAAAATAAACAACAATAGAGAATAAAACTGCATATCATAACACACGTGCAGGCGGTGGCAATGACAGTTGTTGGAGGGTATCCAAGGTCGTAGCAAGTGGGGAATACATCAGAAGTAGAGTTTAGGACCGGTGGTGGCTTAGGGTGGGCTGTGTGATGGATGTTAGGAGGATATGGTGGCGGTAGGGGTTCACGGTGGACTGGATGTGGGCAGATAGTGCTCAATTGGGGTTATTGGGAAAGGGGCTAGTTTTGAGTGAAATCCATGACAAGGAGGAGAAAAGGGGGAGGAGGGGTCGGAATTGGTGGCTGACAGGAAGCAGGGGACGATGGTTTTGGACTGACTGGAGGTAGATCAGCCTCAGATAAAGGCAGCGGATGGCTGAATGAGGGGAGTCGGGCTGGAGATTGGTTGGCGGGCTAACGGAGTTGAGGTGGCGGGAGGGGTTTAGGTAATCGGGGAAGGAGGAGGCGGCTTTCCTATAGTCGCACCAGGTGGGCTTCCAGACTAGGACGACGGGACTAGAGTGGGCGCTGGGAAGAGGGGAAAAGGGGACCCACGGTGGCTGACTGGCGATAGAGGAGGAGGAATAGGGAGGCGACTCGGCGTGGCACCGAAGAAATGCTCCAGGAGTCGCTCCAGGAGACGCACGACCGGCGGTTTCCAAACTGCTGCAAACCTTTGATGCCTCCACTCCTTGAACCGTTGCTATATATAAAAACCCTAACTCATAACCGCAACTATAACTGTAAAATCAAATAAAACCACCTGAATCGGACGGCTTAAACTGTCTGGACCGATCAGACGACAAATAAAACACAAAATATAAACATAATATATGAACTCCACTCAGATCGACCATCCAACGCAACCACGGACTCGGATCGTCCCACTAGGCAGCGGATCACCGCCTCCTGCAGGAATACACATGTGTCGGGCGTGGCACGCCATCAAGGATACCTCCATCTTGAGCCCGAGCGCCCCTTGTTTGATCTGTATCGATTGTATCTCCCACAGAAAACAGACTATGTTGTAAATGAACTTTTCCAAACTATGCACTAATATGGATACCACTTGACTTGAATCATAATATATTTAATAGTATATTGCATTAAACCATGTGTTTCATGAACGTACTTAGCACATCGAAGTGGACTGCCACTTTATAAGCGAAAAACTTGTGCATGGTATGATCTCAAAAAAGTATGTGATGATAAATCACCAATTAGAAAGCATATTCACTAAGGCATTAACAGACAGTCGAATCAAGTACATTTGAGACAAGCTGGGAACTTCAAATTTCTTGGCTCCAACTTGAGAGGGAGTATTGGAAGTTATTATAAGATATATAATATTATATCAACATATGATGCCCTAAGATATGAGTTTGATCGGCTTATGAAAGAAAGCACAGACTCTCGCTCTCGACAAGGACACATTGCCAATGACTCCCACTTCCTTTGATTGTTTTAACTGGACTGCATGTAATCTCAAGAACAAGCTTCATGTTGGGAATTTGAAATTCCCAAAGCTCGTCACCATGGTCTTAATCTTAATATGTATTAATTCGCAGTGGCAGTGGCAGTGCCACTCTCCAAGGCCTCCAATGCATGAGTCAATCTAAGTTCAGACCTTCAGGTTGTTCATTGAGCCCTTGGGTGATCCTTCTCCAAAGCCTCGAATGCTTGAGTCAATCTAAGTCAAGGTCTTCGGGCTGGCATTCGACCCCTTAATTGATTCTTCTCCAAAGCCTCGGGCTGGTCATTGACCTCCCGAGTAATCCTTCTCCAAAGCCTTAAATGCAACATTCTAGCCTAGGATTTGACATAATAATTTATCTAGTCGCAAGAGAACTACACAAACACATCTTTAATTTTATAAAGTAATAAATAAACAATATATATTAGAAAAAAGTGGGCATAAATGACCAAAAAATAGCATCAGTCAGAAAATTCATGCAATAGTAGGTTGATACAAAAAATACAAAATGTTTATTGAATGAACAACTGTTTGGACAAAGTATGAACATCAAGAGGATAATAGCTAGAGTAAGAAAATCTGCAAAGGATAGAACCTTGAATTCAACTCGCGTTTTTGAAGGCTCAAAACTTAGATCATAGCTTGACATATGACAACAAAGATTAAGTAAATATGCTGGATATCCTTGAATTTTTTGTCTCTTTGGACCATGATTTGCGGAGTTATCCCTCCAATTAGCAATAGTAGACTGGAAACTTGTTGCAAGGCTATTAATCAAATTATGAATTGGACCCTTGCAGACGAATCTTGAATTGATATCTTAAACTGTTGAGGAATCATATAGGAGAATGAAGAACCTGATTAACAAACATAAAGGAGAACAGGATACAGATATACTGGAGTACCTGTAAAGAAAGTAATTTCCTAAATGGACTGATAAATATGAATAACTCGTTCGAGTATATCTATACCAAAGAAACCAATACATACCTTTGCTGAAAAAGCATCTGTTGGCCCAGATATGTACCCAGAAAGGGTAAGTGCTGGACCAGAGCAAATTATTTCTCGTAGTAAACTAGAAACTTCATTTCCAAAACTATCCGTGACCAAAGGCAAAGGTGATGAGGCAGGAATAGTACAAAGCAGTTTATGCTCACTGCACCAACAAAATATAATTGAAATTGCAAGAAGTTTAAAGAACATGAGCACATCTATTTTTGCAATAAAAATTAACCCACCCCTCAATATCAATAACTTTGAATGACACTTGTGGATGCACAAGAGCTATCCGAAGTACACATTTCTTTGCATAATGCATCACCTTTCTATGGCTTCAAAACAGAAAGTGATGAAAATATGTGTCAGAGAAAGAAAGAACAGAAAAGGGTGGAATAAAATGAAAGACAGAAACCTAGATTGCATGAATTTTCTCCGAATAGGTTGATTATAAAATAGATCTCGAACAATTACTGCAATGAAAAATAGAAATGTTAAAATATGTAATTCTATAACAAAGAAGAAAATCAGTACCCATTTTAAAAGTAGCCAATAAATCTGAAAAGCTGATTGGATATTGTCACAAAACTAAGCGCTTATGCTGTGTAATTATTTTCTTAAGCTGCTGCAGATACATCAGCAAGCAACCAAATTACCAGCACCGGGGATCATCTCTGGTACTCGGAAAACCCAAACATTTTGCAAGTGCAACACCATCTCTCCAGGCAACACCAACTCGATACAATAGCTTGACTTGATAATAATAATAAAACTAGATAACTGGCGTATATGATTCATAATATTATCGCTCGGCACTCAAAGATAAATAAAGAAGTGCCCTTACTGCTTTATATATACATTATTGTATTCATGTATGTAGAGAAATCTTCAAACTTGTATATACTTTCTCAAAAATCAAATACAAGGTATGAGAGTCTTATAGATGATGTGGGACTAAAGAGGAGAAAAGAAGAAATACAAATAAATGGGCCTCTTTACATGGGCTTTTCCAACACTCCCCCACAAGCTGGAACGTACAAGTCGTATGCACCCAACTTGGACAAAAACTGGTAAAATAGGGTACTTGGTAGAGCCTTTGTGAGGATATCAACAACTTGTTCAGTACCCGGAAAATGCTTCAATTCAATCTTCTTCATTTGGACTTTCTCCCGAATAAAGTGACAGTCCACTTCAATATGTTTCGTTCTTTCATGAAAGACTGGATTCTTTGCAATGTGTATAGCCGCTTGGCTGTCGCATAACAAGATGGCAGGTGAAGGAAGTTTTACCCTTAGATCGGCAAGGAGACTTTCAAGCCAGGTAAGCACAGAGACAACAGATGTCATCGATCGGTATTCTGCTTCAGCTGAGGATCGAGCAACCACTGCTTGTTTCTTACTTCGCCAGGTAACGAGATGACCTCCAAAATAGGTACAAAAGTCACTGGTTGACCGGCGATCATCCAAGGAACCGGCATAGTCTGCGTCAAAATACGCAACCAATGTTGAAGTAGAGGATGAGGTTTTGTATACCAATCCTTGACTCGAAGCTGTTTTAAGGTATCTAATGATGTGTTCAACAGCTTGAAGGTGAGATGTTCGTGGGGCATGCATAAACCTGTTGATCACCCCAACAGCGAAGGATATATCTGGTCTGTGACCGTTAGGTAGATCAATTTCTCAACCAGTCGTCGATAGTATTCCAGATTTTGAGGAAGATCTGTATCACAAGAATGTGCACACAGCTTATGATTTGCATCCACTGGAGTAGTAGTATGCTTGCATCCAGAGTAGTCAGCATCTTGAAAGAGATCCAGGCAATACTTTCTTTGGGAGATTACAAGTCCATCTGGTCATCTCGCGATCTCAAGACCGAGAAAGTATCAAAGATGCCCCAGATCTTTTGTTTGAAAGACAGAGCTGAGGTGTTGTTTGATCGTGTGGATTCCCTTTGAATCATCTCATGTGATTAAGATAACATCAACATAAACCAACAGAAGAACAGTTCCCGTTGCCTGATGATGCGTGAATAGAGAGAAGTCAGCTGAACTTCGAGTAAAGCAGACTTGTTGGACGGCCTTACTAAACTTGTCAAACCATGCCCGAGGGGATTGTTTGAGACCATAGATGGACTTCTTAAGATGACAAACTCGGAACTCCCCCGTGGTCTCAAACCCAGGAGATTGCTGCATGTAAACCGTTTCCTGGAGGTCGTCGTTGAGAAACGCATTTTTGATGTCCAGTTGGTGTAAGGTCCATTGGCGATGCACGGCCACGGAGAGAAGAACACGAACGGTGTTAAGCTTGACCACTAGAGAGAATGTCTCCTCATAATCGAGATCTTGTTGTTGGGTGAAGCCACGAGTCACCAGGCAGGCCTTTAGACGATCAATCGTCGCATTAGGAGCATGTTTGATGACAAAGACCCATTTACACCCAACAGGTGTCTGACTGGTAGGTAGAGGTACCAAGTTTCAGGTCTGGTTAGCCCAGAGAGCTGTCATTTCTTCTTCCATGGCCGCCCGCCAGCCAGGATGTTGGAGAGCCTCCTGCACAGAGTTAGGTACAGAAATCGAGGATAATGAAGTGGAAAAAGTTTGAAGTTGTGGAGATAGGCGATGTAAGGATACATAATTCGTCATGGGATGAGGTGTAGATTCTGGTGTCGGATCAGCAGGGCGCGGAGCATCAGAGGTCGAAGCCGACTGCACTGGGTCACCTGAGGCAGGATGGCGACGAGTGTAGACACGTATAAGAGGTGGCTTGGAAATAGGGGGAGCCTGGGCTTGAATTCTTGGTGGTGGAGTGGTAACGGGAATGACAAGAATTCTTGGTTGTGGAGTGGTAACGGGAATGACAGGACGTAGGACGGTTGATGGTAGAGGTGTAGGATCTGGAGCAGAGAAGAAAGGAAGATCCTCCCGAAAGGTAATATCAGCAGAGACTGTCACCTTGCGGGTAGTCGGAGAGTAGCATACGTAGCTTTTTTGAGTCTGGGAGTAGCCAACAAAAATGTGTTTGGCTGCCTGGGGATCCAATTTGTCCAAGGATGGACCAAGAGTGTGAACGTAGCAAGTGCACCCAAAGATGGGGGTGTGAGAGAGAATGTCGGAGTAGACGGGTACATGAGGCTGAACGGAGTGGCATTGTGGAGTATGGGGGAAGGAAGACGGTTAATCAGATAGCAAGTCGTCGAAAGGGCAAAGTTCCAATAAGCTTTGGGAACCTGCATTTGAAGCATGATGGAGAGGGTCACATCGAGAAGGTGTCAATTCTTACGTTCAGCGATTCCGTTTTGTTGGGAGGTATAAACACATGAAATTTGGTGAATGACCCAAAATTCAGAGCAGAGTCGCAAATTTGTGTCTAGTGTATTCGCGAGCATTATCAGTGCGAACAGTTTTGATATTCATGGAGAATTGCGTGAGGGTTTCAAGGAGGAAAGACCGAAAGACACGGGGAAGCTCGGAGCGATCACGTGAATAGCCACATCATTCGCGAATAATCATCAATAAAAGTTAGAAAATATCGATAACCAGAAATGCTAGTGACTTTGTGCGGACCCCAAATATCGGAGTGTACTAAAATAAAAGAAGCAGCGCTCCGAGTACAATGAGACGAAAAAGAGGAACGAAGTTGCTTGTCGAACACACATGATTCACACTGAAAAGGAGGCAGAGATACATCTAGTAGAGCCTTCTGGAGGACTGGTAAAGGGGCATGCCCAAGACGACGATGTCAATCGACGGAGGAGATGGAAGAGAGGATAGTCGGAGAGTCATCAAGGAGGTAGAGCCCGTTCTGCAGTCGCCCTTTACCAATGATAGTCCGCGTCTATTGATCCTGTATCAGAAAAGAAGAAGAGGTAAAGGTTATAGAGCAATTTAAATTATTAGTAAGGCGGCCAACAGAAAGCAAATTAAACGGGGAGCCCGAAACATGAAGAGCCGAACGCAAAGAGAGAGAAGAAGTGAGAGGGATATCAGCAGAGCCGGAGACGGGAACAGTGTCCTCATTGGCAACTGTGATACACTTAGGATGAGAAGAATCCAGACATTGATGTAGTCGCAGGGAGGTGATGTGATGAGTGGCACCTGAGTCCACTATACAACGCGGACTAGTGGAGAGACAAGTGATACCTTCTTGGGAGATGGAGGCAGCAGAGGCAACGAAGGCAGGTGGGCGACTGAGCAGACCATGGAGTTGTTGAGGCTGAAGACGGACCTCTTCAAGGTCAGTACGAGCGAAGGAGGAGCAGGTGGCAGCAAAAGTGGCCTGTGGACGAGGAGGAAGCTCATGCTTGCGATAGCAGGTGGCCTCAAGGTGGTCGTCCTTACGCAGAAGTAACACTTTGGTCGAGGCCGACCTCCACGACCTCGGCCCTGAGATCTGGAACGCCCCACACGAGCAGGAGGGGGAAGAGGCAGTAGGGGTGCAGAAGTCTGCTGAAGGAGATCCGGTGACGAAGGATCAGAACTATCAGGAGGTGGTGAGACCTTGAGCAACATGGAACACACATCTGATAGTGATGGGGTAGCAGCAGAGGAGAGGATCTGAGCCCGAACGCTCTAAAGATGAGATGGTACACGAGCCATCATAATGGCAACACCGACAGCTTCTTTTTAAGCACGTTGTACAGCAAGATCCAGCGTAGGAGGTTTATGTTGGATTCATGCTTCAACCAGAGTCTTGGCCCGATCAACAAAAGAGGTGAGGTCGGTGGCCCCGCCAACATCAAGGATCTGAAGATCAGCGATGATGTCATATAGGTGCTCGAGACTATCTTTACCGGAATATAGAGACTGGAGCTCATCGCACATTGCCTTGGCCGTTTCGTGATACATGGCCATGCGGTAGGGTTCGGTATCAAGTGAGTTGAGGAGCCATGTCTGAACCCGATCATCGTTGCGCAACCAATCGTCAGTAGGAGCAGCAGGAGCGGCTTGGGTCAAGTGATGTAGAAAGCCTTTGGACTGAATTATGCGGCGAACAGAGTGTACCCACTACACAAAGTTCTTCTTTCCGGCTAACGAAATAGTAGTAATCCGCAACTCATCACGGAGTTCAGGGGCAGAAGACGGGCGGTCTGCAGAGGAAGAAGCCGTCTATCCGGTAGATTCAGGAGAGGACCCCATGGCAATGCGAGCAGGAGGCTAGGCCGGCGGACAGAAAGCCAGCGAACGAAGGGGAGACCGCGCGGGCAGATCAGCGAGCAGGAGGCCACAAGGTAACCCGAGCGAGAAGACCGCACGGTCTTGGTGACAACACACCAACGGCAAGATAACGAAGCCGCCGCGACCAGGATGCGGAGCGGTTAGCTGGGAGAAGTCGCCTCGACTAGAGAAGAGGAGAAGCCGCACGGTCACGGTGATAACACACCAGCGGCAAGGAGGATGTCGCGACCAATATGCGGAGCTCGCAGCAGAGAAGAGAAGCCGCCTTCGAGGAGACAAGTCGCAGCGACTAAGCAGAGAACAAGCCAGTCGAGAAGGCCGCACGGCCATGGTGAGCACATCAGCGGCAAGGGAAGATGTCGCGACCTAGATGCAGAGCTCGTCGGGATGAGGGAAGCCGCAACGACTAAGAGAACAAAGCGCGGTGAGAAGAGAAGTCGCGGCGACTAAGGCAAGTCGCGGCGAGCAAGGAGCAGAGCAGCGAGAAGGCAAGAACTCGGCGGGTAGACAAGGAGACCGCAACGAGTAGCGACTAAGAGAAGTCGCGGCGAGAAGGGAGCAGAGCAGCGAGAAGGCAAGAACTCAGCGGGTAGACAGGGAGACCGCACCGAGTAGCGACTAAGAGAAGTCGCGGCGAGAGGGGTGGAGAGCAGCGAGAAGCGAAGATCTCGGCGGGTAGACAGGGAGACCTCACCGAGTAGAGGGGAAGCAGGTAGCCGGGATGAAACCGCGCTGACAGAGGGAAACAAGGGAGGGAAGGCCCCACCTGATAGAAAGGTTATAAAAGGGAAAGAGAAGGAGAAAGAGAGAGAGGAGGTGGATCCACGGGAGAGAGAGATAAGAGGCGGGTAGGAAGAGCAAGTCCGCAGGAGATAAGCGGTTAGGCCGAAAAACAGGCCGCCTGGTTAAACTGAAGACTGGCGGTTAGACAAGAAGAGGCTAGATTGTTCGCTCTGATACCAAGTAGAGAAATCCTCAAACTTGTATACACTTTCTCAAAAATCAAATGCAAGGTATGAATACACATTTATAGGAGGGAGAAAGAGAGAAAAAATACTATACATGATGTGAGATTAAAGAGGAGAAAAGAAGAAATACAAATAAATGGGCCTCTTTACATGGGCTTTTCCAACAATGTACATTGCCATGCATCATGTAAATTATTGATCTTGTAAATCGATATTTAATAAATGGATTGTTGTACATTAATTGGACTCTTATGTGTACATGTGGTGTTTTCTTATGGATGGCTTTGTGGCCCGTTTTACTTGAGTTTCTTATGGATGGGGTGTTACATAGACCTCGAAGATTGTACTTCTGCTTCTAGAAGATGAGATTCATCATCCGTTTGTTAGTTACTCCCATATTTCTTAACTCAAACTACAACACATTACATCGATCACATCCATCATTAAAGACGAGTGTTGTTTTGACTTGGTAAGATAGGTACATGTGGATCTAGTGATATCCTGAAAAAAATACCAAGATAACCTATTACCGGGTATATTATAGTAGAATTGACATATGAATCTATACTAAGCAAAGGACATTAGTCTTTTAGAAGACCTCAGCTTAGGTTGGGAAAATCGACACAAATACTTCATTTATTGTTCAACTACTTCACCATTACCATTTACCACAATGAAAATCTACGTAGGAAACTGGATCTTCCACACAAACCCGACCTCTACCAATTTGGAAACTTCTATTTGATTAACACAGTAAGAAGGATGACAATTTTTTCTTGCTTCAGTTATATGGGTCCGACACTAGGATCAATATTGAGGTGATGATAGATAGATTAACAACGATTTCAAGCATGCATGTGATTGACCGGAAAATGTGTCGAGGTGGGGTCTCAGACATGTCACAGGTTTTGTCGTTTCCTCGTCTTGAATGGGCTCATTTATTTGCATGGTCATGTTCTACATATCGCCCGAGATAACTGATTTGCATGGTCCTCTTCTACTTGCCGCCCAAGATAACTTATTTGCATGGTCCTATTCTACTATGTAACCCGAGATAAAGACTTCCTCAATAGGCTCAGCAGGCTGCAATCGAGAGGGTTCCTCATCCTCGGCATGTAAATCCTCTACTCTGATGGTGTGTAGGGGGCAATCTTTAGCACTAGGGAGATCCTGCAGATGGTCACCTCTTTTCCCATTATAGTGAAATTTTAAGCAAGATATAGGTGGGATGATAGTATGAAAGGCGATGAGAAAGACTCATTCGAAGATGGTATCATAGCTATTCGGGGTTTTAATTTGTCAACATTATAGTAACAAGTATGAGATAATGAAGGATCTTGCACTCCCAGTTTGGTTTCCTGTTTGATCACCTCAATTTTGCTTTAGTTCCTCTTTATTATTTGCAGGATAATATGTTACATGAAAATTGTTGTTTCACTTCCATAGTTGATACTTATTAATGAAGTTATTATATAGATAAATTCACTATACATTTTCCATGAAAAAATATTAATGAAATTATTATATAAATTAATTCACTGCCATAGTTGTTTACTATCTATGACGTATGTCTATGGAGTTATTATCAGTGCTTGTTACTGTCTATGGAATTATTATCTATGACAAGCAATACCTTCGTGTTTATTGTTTGCGGATGATATCGTTTTGGTTGATGAAACGTGCGAGGGTGTAAACGCAAAACTTGAATCTTGGCGAGATACTTTAGAAAAGAAGGGTTTTAGGTTGAGCAGGGTAAAGACGGAGTATATTGAGCTTAAATTTAGCAGTACAAGAATGACAGATGACTTCGTTATTAAGTTGAGTGATCAAGATATTTCTCGTAGTAAGTGTTTTAAATATCTTGGATCGATAGTTCAAAAAGATGGAAGTATTGATAAAGATGTGACACATAGAATCCAAGCGGGTTGGTTGAAGTGGACAGGCGCATCAGGGATCTTATGTGATCGTAAAGTACCACTAAAACTTAAGGACATGTTTTACCGTACTGCAATTAGACCCGCGATGCTCTATGGTTCCAAGTGTTGGGCAGTGAATTGTGTACATGAGCAAAAAACTGGAGTTGCGGAGATGAGAATGCTTAGGTGGACGTGTGGACACACGATATTGGATAAAATTAGTAATGAAAGTATCAGGGATAAGACAAGAGTAGCACCAATTTCAGAGAAGATGCGAGAAGCTCGTTTAAGATGGTTTGGACACGTACAAAGGAGACCATTAGAGGCACTTGTTAGGCGTTGTGAGAGTCTAGTCACTGGGCATGTTAGACGAGGGAGGGGTAGACCAATAAAGATTTGGAATGAAACTATAAAGAAAGACATGATGTACTTAGGCATTAGTGAGATTATGACAAAAGATAGGGGACAATGGCGACAAAGGATCCATATAGCAGACCCCACTATAGTGGGATAAAGGCTTGAGTGTTGTTGTTGTTGTTGCTTGTTACTGTCTATGGAGTTATTATCTGTGTTTGTTCTTGTCTACAGTTGCAATGTTATCTATTTTTGTCGAGGTATCTATGTTCCTATGAAATCGATCGCAATATTATTCACTATTGAAATATTAATGTTATCTATGTTTGTTGCGGAGTCACAATGTCATCAACAGATCACACAGATAGTTCTAATGAGGAGACTAAGGAGTAGCTTACATGCATGCTTTACCTACGTACTGGACAACTAAAGTTGGGATTAGTTAAAATCAAAACAATCTTAAGTATCCCTTCAAAAACTGGCTTAACACAATATTGTGGCAGCAATAGTTGGTAGTTCTCTTCATGTCAATTAGGAATGCCGACGTGTTCATGGCATGTGTACTTCCCACTACCAAACACCAGTACAAAAGGGCGTCATTTTGTAAGATAGTTCAATTTTCTTAAAACAGATAACTCACACAAAGTTAAATTGTTACAAACTCTTCAATTGTCAATGTCAGGCACATGTTACCAAACCTCCATGCCTTGGACCCTTAGCAGGATGCCGTAATAAAGTGAAAAAAATATCCCTCGCGATTGATGCAACGGGCATGTGACAAATCATATTAAATAGAGGCAAACTCAAGCTATTATGAGCATGCATTGCAACAATGTGATACTAATGCAATTAAAGCAGTTGACCTACAAGGCTACTGTAACGCCCGGTCTACTGTGGGTACGCTACAAGTTTGCAGATCAGTGACCCCAACCCATCTCCACGGATCTGATTGGCCGCAACCACTAATTCCAACGGCAGGTTGTTGAGGTTGGGGCTTGAACCCCAGACCTCCTAGATAAGAGAGCTCTAAACTAGTCCTCATCATCAATTGAGGATCAATTTAGAGCTCTCTTATCTTAGGAGGTCTGGGGTTCAAGCCCCAGTCTCAACAACCCGCCGTTGGAATTAGCAGGTGTGGCCAATCAGATCTGTGGAGATAGGTTGGGGTCACTAGTCTGCAAACCTATAGCGCAGCCACAGTAGACCGGGGAGCTACAATATACACCTCACCTCACAGTCTTCATTTTCATCATAATGGTGAAACACAAAATGGCTTCTCGAACTTCTAAACTGCGATACTTTTTATGACCAAAACATTCCAACATGGCAACATGGATGGTAACCCAAACTAATACATTGGTGAAACTATTTAACGTGAATTAGCTAAACTAATTTTGGAGTTGCAGCTAGAAAACTTTGAAATTTACTTCCATTACGCACGTCATGCTGCCACAATCTTATGATCTGGTAGAGAAAAGAAAACATTACCAGTGGTGCCCACATCTTCTCTCTGATCATCAATACCAAAAAATAAGCACTTCGAACTCTGCATTGTTTAGCAAAGCATCAAGCAAACAATTGTCCAAACATTTTGCAAAATAAAGTACGTCAAATATCACATAAACCTTTATGATTTTGCAATATGCATTTGGCTTTCCACGAGCTTTGGACCTAATTTCTACTAAAGAAATATCAGAAATGGAAGACAGGGCTTCTCCTCTAAAACCAAGGGTTTCTGTGGCACTACTAGTATCAGTCAAAAAGTGGACCTTCGATGAAGCTGTTAACATCAAGTAAAAGTTCAAATATTGATGGAAAAACCATGATAGAGAAAAGAAACATGCAAGTGCTGAAATACTTATTTTGGTATACTCAATGTGTTTCTAAGCCATAACACACAAAAGAATGATTATTATCACCAATTCTAATCAACCACGCAATATTTTAAGATCATTTCACACTTGTACAAGAAACAACCATAAGACATACGAGTATTTGAACTTCAAGCTCATTATAAGAGATGCAAATTCACTATATATATGAGTAAATCAACCATCGAAGAATGTGTCACATCAAAGGGTATTCGAGCTTGAGGCTAATAAAAAGGAAACATGGGCTTAGAGAACAAATTCATCATTTGATCTCTCTACTCATATCGATGACTTCCCCTGAAACCCAAGGTTTTGCTCCAAATTGGCAGGCTACTACTTATGTGTTGTAATTAGTATTAGGTGTCTAACCTGTATTTATTTGTAATTATTTGTGCTTATTTTGTTTGTATTCTTTAAGGGCATGGAGGTCATTTAAGTGTTTTTTCCCTAAGTATAAATATTCCCATATGATGATGAAAGTAGTATGTGTTTATTATATCATACATGGTATGAGAGCTTTCTTAGGATTTTTTGCACTAACATCGTTCCCATCGCCTTCATCGCAATGGGACATCTCGTCAACGGTATCAAACTCTACATCAAATCAACCACACTTACTCTTTGGGAGAGACCTCCCGCCTCTCTGCATGCTCAACCCATCATCTCCCCGCACAATCAACTGATGGCCCCGGACTACATCATGTACGTGTTTTCCCATGTAGATAACTTTAATTCCTCACTTGACGACCTCTTTGTGTGATCAACGGACAATTGTTCCCGTTTTTGCATCCACTAAGACTTTTTGGTCTTTCAATTGCTACCTTTTGTTTCATTCGACGGCTCCCAACTATTACTCTTGGTCCAATTCTTCTCTGCATCCGCAAAAATTTTCTTGTTGTCGATTCGGCCTTTCCGCCTTCATTGCGAACACCTTGTTGATCCATATTTTCACTCTAACCCGTTTTAGAGATAAGAATGGTGGACCACACAAAATCAATTGTCGATTATGCCAATACGTATATTCCTCATTTTAGCCCTACTGACATAATGTCTCAATGGAAAGAATTATCTTCAATGGGCTCAAGTCATACGCACTACATTAAAAGAACGAAGAAAATTGAATCACATTGAAGGAGCTACACTTGCCAAGACTGATGATGAGTTTGAAGAATGGCATGATGAAGAGTCTCTAATCACTATATAGTTGTGGGATTCAATAACACCCGAAGCGAGCAAGAATTGCATGCTCTTTCCAACTGCACTGGAAATTTGGGACAATCTTCGTCAGACTTATTCTATGAAGCAAATACAGCCACCCGCTATGAGTTGAAGAAGAAGATTTTTTCCATAAAGCAATGGAACTTATTTATTACCAAATATTATGGAATATTGAATGGAGTATGAATTGAGTTGGACCAGTACCAGAATCTAAATATGGAATGCAACAAAGATGACTCCACTTTGGTAAACTGTCTAGAGAAAAAGCATCTTTGAGTTTTCTTTCCGGTTTGAACTCTGAGAATGATCTCATCCACGTGCAAATCATGGGTAAAGTAAGACTTCAGTCTCTCTGAGATCATTTATACTACTCAAGGAGAAGAGTCGTATGGTTGTTATGGTGGACAACAAACACAACGACGCATATGTTCTGGTGATTAGTAAGATGCTACGGATTACTGATTGTGAGCAAGTATGCAATCTTGAGAGGGAGAAATCTCAGAGAGGATCATCTCAACCCTTCCACTACCTAGCCTTCCTAATGGAGGATGATACAACGGGAGCCGGGCTCGACTGAGAGAGGAGGAGAGAGGGGATCATTGCTCAATCTTAACCCTAGCTTAAGAAGGAGGAGAAGAAGATTCAAGAACAGAGGAAATTCAATTATCATGCCCTCACCCATACATAGTGAGAGGAAAAGTTTCACAAATTTAGCAAAAATGCCCTCAGCCCAGCTACAAAATGCATGAGTAATAAAGTATGTGAAATATAACAAAGCAGAAAAGTAAAAATACAATGCAAAAGAAGGTGCATGTCGTCCCAAACACGCGTCATCACACCCTACATAGGACAACCTCCCCTCCCCCGTGTGTTTGGGTTAAGCTTGTCCTCACGTTTAAAGTGTGGGGGTCTCACGGACCTGGCATCCTCGTCGTAGTCTGGGAATCGTCGACTTCGAGCCAAAAAAGCGTGCACATGTGGTCAGACGAATATGGTTTGTCGCAGTTGAAACAAATCCCTTTTGCAAGACATTCTTCTATCTTTGCGCGTGATAGGCGCTTGATAGTTGGGTTGCCGTTGAATTCCTTACTCTGACGTGGTGGGATAGACTGCCGGAACAGTGAGTGTGGGTATCCTCTCGCCAGCTATCCTCGTTCCCGCAGTAGCGGCTACCAAACGGGTTGTCCATGAGGAGACGTTTCTCACAGATACGAGCGAGATTTATGGTTATGTTAAGGTCCTGCGGAGCTTGGAACTCGACATCGAGGCGCAGTTGATCGTGCAGGCTAGCAGTGAAGATAGGTACCTTATGTTCTAGCAAGATCAAAGGGACACGGGCAAGTAAGATTTGGAAACTCTCCAAATGATTATCCATGAATCTGGATTGCTTGAAATTAACGAGATCACCCAAGAAATTATTATGGAGAGGTGGCCCAAAACGCAGGTTTCATGTGTGCTTAAAGGTTGCCCAATTTAAATTAGGGGTCTCTCGAGAAAGTTGGTCATAACATAGTATGGTCGAGCCCAAGAGGTGGAAGGAAGCTAACCCGGTCCAATATTCCAACAGCGTGAGCTGGTTGGCGAAGAAGTGCTCACAACACGTGAGCCAAATCAGGGGGTCTCTTTTGTCATCAAACAGGAAAAAATCCAATTTCACGTAACGTAGAACATTGCCTCCCATGGACCGAGGAAAGTGAGAATAAGAGGGCACAACGAACGGCGGCTCACCATAATTTCAACTTGTCGTAGGGCGGTGTGATGGCTGGGAGGTGTCAGGTAGAAGCAAGCCATCCATGCGAGCAATGAGAGCCATAAGCAATGCATGTTGTTGAACCTAAATGGCCATCAACTTTTGCATGGCCTCCATAATGTGGGCGAGGGTAATACCTCCCTCATCCATGGGCGCAGATGGTGCGTGGGGGTTGGCCGGGGTGGTAGGAGTGAGGGTAGAGGGCTGGAAAGTTCAACGTTGATGGCTAGGCACTTGGTCGGACGAGGGAGCAGTGGCGTGCGAGGGATGGAAGGCTCGGCGGAAGGATGTGTAGGTGGTTCGACTAACTAAAGAGGGGAGAGCAACCGCTGGAGGCGCACAAATAGAAGATGTTGGGGTCGTCGGCCGATCGATCCGTGGATACATCGTGGCCTAGGAAGAGGATGTCTGTGTTGGATTCATCATTCTGTGGGAGGCAGTGTGGACTATTGATGGTTGCTCGGGGTCGTCGGATGGCATCGGCGTCATCGTTGTTGCGGGAGTTGACGTGGTTTAGCAAGCGTCGCTGCTAGAAGGGATACCCAATGGAAACGAGGGCTCGGTGTGCCGAGAAGCTACTACTGTATGTCAGGGCGCGAATTCGGATGTAGCGGCCGGAGGAGGAAGGAGCTAGCTCTAACACCAAGATGTTGTGGGCATCTGATGGCGAGCGGGTGTGAGATCTTGAGAAGGAGAAGTCTCAGAGAGGATCGTCTTGACTCTTCTTTGGCCTAGCTTTCCCAATGGCGGAAGATACAACAGGAGTCGGGCTCGATAAAGAGGGGAGAGTGCTTGCTAAACCCTAACCCTAGCTTAAGAAGATGAGAGGAGAACGAGAAGATTCAATAGGAGATGAAATTAAAAATGTTTCATAAAGATTACCAAATATGTCACTCACCTAGGCTACATAATGCATGAGTAATAAAGTGTGTGAAATATAAAAATGTGATAAAGTAAAGATACAATGCGAAAAAAGATACATGTAGTCCCATAAACGTATCGTCACCCCTCATGTGGACCCATAACATAAGGCTGGCAAATCTAGTAAAAAAATTTGAACATACCAAGGAGAACTTCTTCAAACAACATGGAAAAGAATAGGTTCTTGGTCATACTGGAAGATTTAGAGGCATCCAACGTATACAATCTAATCTAGCTGCATCCAGAACTACAGATGAGCCAGAACATGATATCAAGGACAATATTGTTGATGTTCCAACTCTTAGCAAGGATAAGTTGGAGAACCTGCGAACTCTTATTAGTTCTGTAAGTAAGCCCTCTAGTACCTGCACCCTTGCCCGCACTACTAAGAACCTATGTTCAAAACCCTTTAATGCTTCAAGTATGGATGCGGATCACTCAAAGGTCATCAACTCAGGAGCTAACAACCACATGATTTTTTTCTTAAAAAAAACATTTTTTCAACCTTTTTGCCATCCTCCCACCAAATACCATTAATGTTGTTGATGGTTCACATACACTAGTAACCGGTAGTGGCATTATTGGGCTTCTCCCTCTCTCCACATAAATAATATTTTTCACATTCCAAAACTATCCGCAAATCTGTTTACTATTCACAAACTACTACATGTCTAAATTGTGTTGTAACTTTCTTTTCCTCTCATTGTGTTTCAGGATCTGGCCACAAGGAGGACAATTGGAATTGCTAAAGAAAAGGGAGGAATGTATCATCTATTTCAGACACCTAGTGGAACTGTTACAAAAATTTTTGCATTAATGTTTTCAGTCTGAGGATACCTTTGTGATCATGCTTCAACGCCAATGACTGGGAAATCAGCCATTTATGCTTCTTAAAACCATGTTCATGTTTTATTTCTTAAGAAGTTAGTTGAGTCATTTAATTGTGAAACTTGTGAACTTATCAAATATTATCCTTTTTTTCATCCTAGTATTACTAAAAGTAGTGATCCTTTTGATACTATGCATTCAGATGTTTGAGGTCCAGTGTTTGTTACTACTAGAGTTTTTGGTTTATCTTATTCTTGTATTTTCCGTTACTCTTTGTGGTCTATATTTTCTCACTCCAATTGTCCTACATATAAAGGAGTGATACTTGTTTAATAGATAATTTTCCATTTCTTCCAACATGGTATCAGAGCCGTGAGAACTCTAATTGGGCTCTCCCGATCATTCGCTGATTCCGACAAACCTCTCCACTTGCGCCGCGTCTCGTCTTCTGCTAAAACCGCTCTCTCGATCGTCGTCCGACGCCGCTTCTTCCGCTTTCGCCCAGCAGCGTCTTCCGCCCCTTCCGTCTCATCCCAACAATGACTACCACTTCCCTTCAGTATTCTTCTGGACACAGGAAGTATGCAACAGTAAGGATTGACGTCATGGCATCCGATGTCTCTTCAGCACGAGGGGATGAACCCTCCATTGATCTTCTCCTTGTGTTCTTGGCTCAGTTCCTTCGCCGAGATCACTTGGGTTCTTCTCTTTCTATGAGAAGCTATTAGGGTTGCGCCCCATTCTTCCCGTTTGTTCTTTCCCGTGGTTTCTATCCTCGGGTTGCAATGGAAGGGAGTGTTGATTCTCCACATGTCCTTTGGTATGTGTGTTGAGTCCTCCCCGATGTTGGTATTGAGCTCCGGTTGCTCTATGCATGACCATGGTACTCAAATTCCAACCATGAAACTTGATGGCGTCGTGGCTGCTCAATTCCATGCAAGAATGCATAGCTCGGAATTACATATTCCTGAATACTGGCGCAGATATTTAGAAGCGTGTTGAGTTTACATATTTGATGCGCTAACGGCAAGCACACCGGTCGCTCAAGTAATATAAAATGGGAAAGTAAATCTTCCAAGTATCGATCTCTCAAAGAACGCAGGTTAGGTCACACAATTCTATTGTTAGGAAAACTAATTATAAAGATTTAAACTACAACGGGAGCTTGGATTTGTTTCGAAAATCAAAAGAAAATCTAACTAAACTAATGTGAGTCGCACACACCGCTTCGCAAGGTGGATGTAGGATATGCAGGCTGCGATGCACTGCTTTGATAGGCAAATGGACAAGAAGGTTAGCGGAGGGAATGGTTTGCACCGCCGGAACGAGGGTCGAGAGCACCTCCTAACAATGCACGCCACCAGCAATTGCTAGTGCGGCCACGCTCGCGATGAGGGGATGGAAATGACAAGATGGGGGCGCTCCTCACTTGCACAAACCACAAAGAGATTTCACATAGACATGAAATACACTAAATAGCAAACTAGGGTTTAACAACAATCGTTCATACAACCAAGGAATTAAGAAGAACAATACTACGATATGGAGGGGGTGAGATTACAACCAAAGGGGCGGAGACTCGTTGGAGGTTCACAGCCGGAATCTAGGGTTGTCAAGACTTGTCCGAGCTTGGGCCCCAACTGTCGTCTAGGGTCCGGAAGAGCTGTCGTCCTTCTTCTAATGTACCCGTCTTCTCCGTCAATTCTCTTCGGTCACAACCTCGCCGGAGAACTCCACAAGTGTAGTGAGAAATCCCTTGAAATCACCCTTGGAGGCAAGCAGACGATGGAGGAGGCCAAGAGGATCTCCTAGCCTTGATTTTCAAGAAGATGGTCGGAGGACCTCACGAAGGTGGGCAGTGGTGGAGTGGTGAAATGGGGAGACACCTGAGCTCTGGCGTGAAAATGGAAGAAGAGATTTGGAATAGGGCAAACTCCTGCGCTTAAATAGTAAAAGTCGGAAAAAATAGGCAGGCACAGTCGAAAGTACGACAGTGTGTGCATCGTGCGATAATAATACACAGGAATCACCCAGCTTGATACAGCAGGAGGTCGTGCGTTTTTGATCATGCACAGGCAAAACAGCCCGTGCGAGAACAAATCACATGGTTAATGACAAATCACTGAAAATTAGGTCAAACCGAGCAGATCGTGTTTTCCTTCGCGCACGGTTGAATCCAACCGTGTATGAAGCAAAAGCACGGGCGATAATTACATAAAATTTTAGACAAAAAGACAAGATCGTGCGATTTGATCACGTACGGGCAAAACAGTCAGTGCGAGATCAAATCGCAAGACATGCAGCAAAGCGCCCAAAATGGGTGTTGTAGGAATTGCACGGTTGCATCAACCGTGCATGAAGAAAAACGCACGGTCATGCGATTCCTACAGGAAAGAACTTGGGCACCATAGGAGATCTGCCCACCTGCACAGCAAACCAAAAGTTGGGAACACACCTCCAACACAAGCAAAACAACAGAAAAAGAATGGGGAGCACCATGTGCTTACCCCCAACAACATAGTGTGCAAATGCACACCACAACGGGCCTAAACAGTGCACTTCATGTAAGAATTGTGAACTAAGGAAATAGAAGCATTTATACACTAAATGTGAAGTGCGAGGGAGTGAAAACTAGCTCGGATGAGTCTGAAAAACACTATAAATATCAGACTCATCAATATTCCTTTCATGGGAATGTCGCTCGGATTTTCCAACTCCATTTTCCAACTTCGTCAGCAGATATTCCTCTTGATGCAAGGTGGTCATTCCCTCTCCTCCTATTACTTGGATGCTCTTACCCTTGTCTCCCATGAAAATGAAGTCCTTATTCGGGATTGAGAGGAAAGCAACCAGATCTTTGAATTTCTCCATGATTTGCACTGAGATTTTGATCCTATTAGTGTTCAGATTCTTGAGCATTCTTCTCTTCCCTCTACCAAAAATCTATAGTCTTGTTCAGCAAGAATTTAATCGCCGTCAGACATTACATCCCGACTCCGCATCGGAGGGCTCTGCTATTGCTACTCAGTTTAACCCGGTGGGCGTCTTTCTCGTGATTACGGGCCCAAGGCTGCTGAGAAGGATCATCTGATGTGTGATTATTGAGGGAAGACCCGTCATACTAGGGACACTTGCTTCAAGCTTCATAGCTACCCTTCTCCCAGAGGGGGTCCTGCTCATAGTGGTTGTGGCCTTGGTCATTCTCAAGGTCGTTCTCCTCTATCCAGATATGCACATCTCTCAGATGCTTTTGAAGATATTGCTCCTCAAGGTTGCCATGTTACTCCTGGTGCTACTTCTGCTCTCTCTTCTAAAGAGATTCAAGTCTTTCATTGTCTGATGCATGGTCAACCCTCTGAGACCACTACTTCATCATCCTCATATGCCCACCAAGGGCACCAAGGTGCTCATTCTTCTATAAGTAACTCTTCCACCTAGTAGATCATCGACAGCGGAGCCACTGATCATATGACAGGCTCAGCTTCAGGTCTTGTATACTACTCTACTCTGTATTATCAAGACAAAGTAAGCGTTGCTGATGGTTCTTTTTCCTCCATTGTTGGAAAAGGAACCATTCTCTGCTCTTCCCTCGCTCTATCTTTCATTCTTCATGTTCCTAAGTTTACTTGAAACCTTCTTTCCATTAATCACTTGACTACCTCTATGAACTGCTCGGTGACTTTTTTCTCTTTTCTTGTATCTTTCAGGACCTGAAGACGGGGAAGGTGGTTGTCTCTGGTAGCTTGTGTGATGGCCTTTACTTGTATGACCCTTCCAACTCAGCTCCTCCTCCGCAAGATCTTCATGTGGCATCATCTTCTGATTTGGATTCCCGGCAATGTTGCCTAGTACATCTCTCTATCCTTGTTATGAAACTTTTGTTACTTGCTATGTCGAACTCTGTGTTTAACAGTTTAATTTGTGATGTGTGTGAACTTAGTAAGCACAAACGAGTTTTTTTACTAATATGTCCCCTCCTAGTGCTACTCCTTTTGAGTATATTCATTCTGATGTTGGGGGCCCTTACTCGCTTGCTTCTATTTCTTGTTGCACTTGGGTTTACCTAATGAAACTAAAACTGAAGTTTTTCCCCTATTTTAGCGTTTCATAAAATGATCGTCACTCAGTTCCATGCCACCATTAAAATGTTGCAAAGTGATAATGGTCGTGAGTACATTGACTCTCACTTTGAATGATACCTCGGTGACTTGGATATCATCCACCAAATTTCATGTGTTTACACCTCTGCTCAGAATGGGGCCGTTGAGCGTAAGAATCGACACCTACTTGAGGTTTCACGATGTCTATTACTTACGATGCGACCTTCCCAAATATTACAGGGGGGATGTCGTTCTCACGGTTACACATCTTATTAATCGCACGCCTACTTGTATCCTTCTCCACAAAACCCCCTTGGACACTCAATATTACTCCTACTCAGCTTCATCCACGTATCTTTCAGTGTGTGCATGTATTTTGTTCACGTGCACCACACCTCCATGCTCGGCAACCATGCACTTTTATGTGTCTTTATGGGCTACTCTCCCGCCCAAAAAGGGTATAAGTGATTTGATCATGTGACCTGAAAGACTTTTGTCTCCATGGATGTCACTTTTCATGAATCCGAGTCTTATTATGGGAGCTCACTTTAGGGGGAGTTTGTTACCATGGATGTGAACTCTCCCTCTATTCATCTACCTATTTCTCATTCATATCAGCCTGTTATTTCTCTTGTTGTTTTGCCTCCAACATTGTCTCCTCGTTTTACTCCTCATTTGCAAGTTTAGACTTGTCAACGAAGGGGCAAAAACAATCAGGTTTCACACACCATACCGAAGCCACCGCCTGATCTGTTTACTGGTCTCCAAGACAACTGTGCTTCCACTCGGCATCCCTTATCTCATTATGTGACTTATGACTCATTGTCTTCCTTGCATAGAGCCTTTGTCACATCTTTGTCTTCCATATTCATCCCTTCCTCTTTGCAGTAAGCTTTGGGGCACCAAATGTGGAAGGAAGCTAAGCTAGAAGAGATGATGGCTCTTAAAAATAATTGCGCGTGGGATCTGGGTGTAAGTGGATATTTTCAGTGAAACAAAACTCGCATGGTCTTGTTCAACATTACAAAGCTAGGTTGGTGGTCATAGGATACACTCAGGTTGCTAGGATTGACAATCAGGAAACCTTTGCTTTTGTAGCAAAGATGAATTCCATCAGAATTCTTCTCTCTTGTGCTGTGTACAAAGGGTGGAGTCTCAGCCAGTTATACGTGAAGAATGTCTTCCTTCATAGGGATTTGAAAGTGGAAGTATATATGTCTCTATCTCCGGATCTTGCCTCTAAGGGATCTGAGAGAAAGTTATGCAGACTGAAGAAGGCTCTATATGGCCTAAAATAATCCCCGAGGGCTTGGTTTGGAAAATTCAAAAGTCATGATGACATTTGGGTATACTTAGATCAATGTTGACCATACCTTATTTATAAAACACATGAAAGGAAAATTGACCGCTCTGATGTCTATGTGGATGACACTTGTCATAATTGGGGATAACATGGAGGAGATCCAAAATCTGAAGACGAGATTAGATAATGAATTCAAGATAAAGAATTTTGGGAACCACAAATAATTCATTGGCATTGAAGTTGCAAGATCTAAGCACAGTATCTTTATCTCTCAGAGGAAATACATCCTAGACCTTCTTGAGACAACGAGGATGGGTGGGTTCAGACATGCAGACACCCTTATTGAAGTCAATAATAGATTGGGAACGATGGTGGAGAAGTTGTTGCAGATATCAATGATTTTCAACGACTTGTAGGGAGACTCATCTACCTATCCCTTACTCGCCCAAATATCTCTTACGTTGTCGGAATTATCAGTCAATACATGTATTCATCTAAATCTCACAACTTAGATGTTGTCTACTGGATTCTTCAATATCTCAAAACCACTCTTGGGTGTGGCATCTTGTTTACTGCCAACAAAGAATTAAACATTGAAGTTTTCACAGATGCTGACTGGGCAGGATCTGTTGATGACCGTAGATCCACTTCTGGATATTGTACCCTGGTTTGGGGAAATCTGGTAACCTAGAGAAGCAAAAACAACAGGTTGTTGTCAGGTCTAGTACTGAGACTGAATTCAGAGCAATAGCCCATGGAATATGTGAAGGAATGTAAATTTGATTAATTATGTCCAAACTTGGAAATCAAAGCAAGGGTCTCATCCGGCTTTATTGTCATAACACAACAGCAATTAACATCGCACACAATCCTGTTCAGTGTGACTGCACTAAACATGGTGAAGTCGACTGACATTTCATCAAGGAAAACATAGTGAGTGGAGTTGTGAGCACTTCATTTGTCCCCTCTGATCAACAGCCGGTTGATGCTCTTACTAAGGGTTTGAGTCACAGGGCATTTGGAAACATTATGACCAAGTTGGGTTTGACAGACATCGCAAGCCCAACTTGAGGTGGAATGTTAGAGTTTTTCGGTTTATCTTATTTCTGTATTTTGCCACTCTTTGTGGTCTATATTTTGTCACTCCTATATATAAAGGAGTGATAGTTGTTTAATAGATAATTTCCCATTTCTTTTAGCAGTTACTAATCTTTTTGGTGCCAAGTGGTTTGAGTGATGTATTGATGATTGTACTCGAGTATCTTGGGTATTTCTAATGAGAGACAACTGAAATCATTCAATCGTTTATCCAATTTTATAGTATGATTCAAGCCCAATTCCACGGTTCTATAATATGAATACATTCTAACAATGGCAAAGAATATGTTAACTAACATCTCTTGAAGTTAACCAAATAACATGACCATCCATGAACTCGCTTGTGTTGACACGCTCAAACGATAGCGAACGAAAAAGCAGTCACCTTCTTGAAGTTAAATGAACATTACTCTTTTAGATGTATGTTCCAAAGTTATATTGGCGCGGAGCTCTTCTTATTGCCAACTACCTAATCAATCACCTACCCTCACAGATTCTTGGCAGGGTTAACTTTGTTAAACATTTGACATCATTCTTTATATTTTTCCATATCATGCAAAGCCTGCAAGATCGTGTGTTTAAGTGTGTCGCTTATGTCAACATTTCAACACCATCACCGTACCAAACTTTGACCCTCGGGCTACTATGGGTATTTATGTGGGCTATGCTTCTAAAAAAAGGATTACAAGTGTTATCATCCCTCGAGTCATCGTATAGTAACCAGCATAGATGTTACCTTCCTTGAGCACAAGCCTTTCTTCACCGGTTTCCACATCAGGGGGCAATATATTCGAAGTGAATCCAGTCATCCTACTAAGTTCTTTAGTCCCTTATCCCAGGAGTTTTCACCCAACTGCAATGAAGGAGATAATGTTGTGAGTGATGACCGTTCTGGCATTGTATACCAGAGAAGGATACAACACAAACATACCTCTCAATGGCTCCAGTTGTCATTTGGCATTGGGAAGACAAGTAACTACATTAGCACTAGCTTTTCTAGTACTTCTTTACTTAACTCTAATCTTAATCATGATGACCACCGTATCATATTGCCTTGAGGAGAGAAAAATAAGTTTTTGCAAAATATCATCTCTCTTTGTTTCTCTCTGCAAAAAAACTTATATGCAGCACAAAGGTTTTATCTCATCCTTAGACTCAATCGTTATCCCAACTTCTTTACATGAAGCATTAAAGGATAAGAACTGGGCTTAGGTCTTGAATGAAGAGATGAGAGCTCTGAAGAAGATTTAAACTTAGGATATTGTCTCAAAACCAAGAGACAGAAGGATTGCAGGGTGCAAATGAAGTTATTCCTTAAAATACAAGAATGATAGCATATTGGATTGTTGTAAAGTGAGGTTGGTTGCAAAAGGGTACTCTCGGACATATGGGATAGACTACTATAAAACTTTTGCTCCAGTATGAAAAATAAATACTATGAGAGCCCTTTTTCTTGCTACTCAGTTCAATTGGGAGCTACATCAATTTGATGTAAAATGTTTCTCTGTAAGGACCTTGAGGAAGAGGTATATATGGATATCACACAAGAGTTCCACTCCAACAACAATGAAAACCAAGAGTACAGGCTAAGGAAGACTCTTTAAAAGTTTAAATAGTCTCATGTGACATGGTTCAAAAGATTCTCTAAAGTTATGCTCACTTTGGGGCACAAACAGAGCAGATCACAAGTTGTTCTTTAAACACTCACGGGAAGGTAAACTCACATTATTACTTGTGTATGTTGATGATATTATCATTTAAGGGAATGATCTAGCTGAGAGCAAGATGTGGAGAAGCAGTATCTAAATTTGAGATATAAAACCTAATAAGATTTAAGTACTTGCTTGAAATTGAGGTGGCCTGCTCTAAAGATAGAATCTTTATCTATTAGCGGAAGTATGTCATTGATTTTCTTAAAGCAAAAAATAGGATGCAAAACTAACATTGTACTCGTTGAACTAAACCGCATAATCGATAATGCTGAAGAAAGGTCAAAGGTGGATAAGGCTTAATATTAGAGATTGTTAAGGAATCTGATATATCTTGCACGTACACGGCCTCGATTGGCTTATGCGGACAACAACATTCATCTGTTTATGCATGATCCAAGAACCAAGCAACAACAAGACATAAATAGGATTTTATTGTAATGTCTCCACCTAGTTCTCAAGCCTGATTATTTTTTGTCAATTGCATCCCTCTCAAAAGATCTATATTCGTAAGGGTGACTAAATTTTACGTTGGCCGTCTACCTAACACAACTCTCACCATTTTTCATCCAGGCTTGGGACCGGCATATGCTGGTTTTAAAATTAAGAAAATTGTCGACAGCAGAAGATGTGAGAAGCTCGTCTAAGATGGTTTGGACACGTACAGAGGAGACCATTAGAGGCACATGTTAGGCATTGTGAGTCTAGTCACTAGGCATGCTAAATGGGGGAGGGGTAGACCATTAAAGACTTGGAATTAAACTATAAGGAAAGACATGATGTACTTAGGCATTAGTGAGATTATGTCAAAAGATAGGGCACAATGACGACAAAGGATCCATATAGCTGACCCCACTATAGTGGGATAAAGGCTTGAGTGGTGTTGTTGCATTCCTCTCTTCCCAACCATGATATATATAATTATATTTTGTGCATTGGTTAAGGTGCTGTCGTGTGACCTTGAGGTCACGGGTTCAAGTCCTAGAAGCGGACTCTTGCAAAAATACACGGTAAGGTTTGCCTACATTTCACCCTTGTGGTGGGATCCTTACCCCGGACCCTCGCTACGTGGGGATGCGTTATGCACCGAGCTGCCCGTCTCTACCTAGGTCAGCAATACTTCAAAAACCTGACAGGTACTCATGACATGAAACAAACTAAGCAACAGTAATAAAATTAGTACAGTAACAAAGACGATAAAAAAATTAAAGCATACAGTGAAAACAAAAGACTGGATCTAGGTTAATAGAGAGTACCTCAAAATCTAAATCACTGAGCCAACTTGAATAGTAAATGAAATCAAATTTGAATTCTGAATGTTAAACAAAATGCAATACAACTACGTCCATACTAAAAAAGAGTCAAATCAAAACAGATGCAATGTTCTAAAAGAAAAGACACTAACTAAAACTGCATAAAATCCTTAGAAGCTCATCCTAAGCGAATCTCTTGACATGCATCTTCTGTGGAGAAAATTATGAAGATAGATCAACTCATAGAAGAGTAAGAATGACTTTTTCTCTCAGTGACACAAACAACAATATTAAAACATGCATGAAAATGAAATATATAAAATCTGAGGCTAGGTTATATGTTTTCTAAACATGTTACTATACATGCTTTTCCATAAAATAAAAGATAATTATGTAAATTACATTTTTTGCACCTAAATTATTCTTTAGGGTTCTAATCTTAAATTCACTTAATTATTGAAATACGTAAACTCTTAGTTTTTACTTGTGACTGAGAATGTTCAAATTTATGTTCTTGATTTTTAATTTCATAGTTCACTCGGCACATCTTTTAATTTGAGTTTATGTGGCAACTAAAGGTGCGCTGATGTGTCCCAAGCGTGGAACACGGACTCGCATTTAACTGTTTTCATGCGTGGAAACCCCTATTTGAGGCTCATATGATCTACTAAGACCTATGAGTATGATAATGTGCATTCATCAACCAAGAGAGAAAGCACATCCCATAACCCATAGGGATCTTGCACCTATTGGTTGGCATGCTCAACTAATGGAGACATCGACATAGATCCACTAGTCTAAGGACTTATCATTCAATTCTTGCTCAAGTTCTATGTTTGTTACATGTTTTACTATGTCTAATAAGTTCTTAGGCCTATATTAACATGGCATAAAATTTACACTAGGTATTTATGTAATTTTATCTCAGAGATAACCATGTTTATATTACATATTAGAGGTTGTTATATTCTTCATACACATAAAGATGTGTGGATCCATAAACTAATGTTTAAGAAAAAATTGTGGTATGTTTAACTGAAAGGAATATAATTTCTTATCTCGGTGTTCTAGCGTCTGTAGACACGACATGGCGGCATGATTCTTTAGCTTAAATTGGAATTTATGATTCTATGCAAAACTTCTACGATCTGCCCCAAACTCATAAACAAAATTTGAAATTAATCGGGAACATTAAAATAAGTCAAAAGAATAAAAACTACAAATTATGGATCACCGCTTCCCTCTTTGGTTGGCTAAAATTCAACTATAGTCATTACGAATGTTGAAAGGAGAAGGGATAGGGCATGAACCGGAGAGAAAGAGAACAGCGGAAGGCTTATCCCTTCCCCAAAAGTGGGATTCTACAGGGAAGATGATGGTTTTAGGAGAAACATGTGTAACAGAGCCCTGCGAAAAAAGATGGCGAAGCTTTTTGTCGCTAGGTTTGCTCGGCTTCAACGTCGCACGGATAAATCATCAAAGACTGATGATGGGAGGAGGAACACTCGGCTACTTGAATCGCCAAGAGAAGGAGCCCTAACCTCGACTCATATTTTTCTATGAAGTGTTGATTACAACCGAGAAAGGCAAAGAGCGTGAAATGAAAAATTAAAGGCATTGGTCTACTAGAATTTTGGGAATAGGAGTTTGGCTTTTCAATTAATTATGAAATTGTCACTCCTTACTAGAATACTCTTATTTCATGGTGGAAAGACCCCGCGAACCATCAAATTACGACCAAATAATTTTTTGAAAAAATCATCGTGCTAACCAAAATTATTTAATACATGTAACTAACTAAATCGGCGATGGCGACATCAACACTAACATCAATCGGACCCTGAAATTAAAATGATAAGTAAACTCCAGATATTACATCTACAGTACCCCCAAGACTGTGTTAAAAACGCGCTTAAGGCTCAAGGCTCACCAGACTCAGAGGTATGCGCCTTCAGAGCATAAAAGGTATGTGGTGTGCAATTTTTGTTGTAAACTATTTTTTTTCAAAATAAAGAAAAAATGATGTGTGAACTCAATAATTTGTGCATGATTTAGTATTTTTAAAACATAATCGAGCATTGAGAGTTAGATATGATGCAAATGATCGCATTGATTCTATTTTTTAAGAGATCTAAATGATAGTAATGAATGATTAATGAGTAGAATAGATGAAGAATTTGATCTGATGTTTGATGTTGATTATTTAAAATGAATGTAGTTGCGCCTTACAATCGTTGGGTGCGCTCCTTGCCTTTGTCAGACGCGCGTCTAGGCCTTGAGGCTTGTGCCTAAGCTCCAAGACCCCCCGTGTCTTGCACCTTTAATAACTAAACCTCAAGAACAAAACAATTCCCTTACATGAAGGGTAAAATGTAAGACTCGAACCCATTTTGTATATGAAATATTTTATATTTTGAAGAATGAAAAAAATCCCCTTATAATGAAAAATAAAATTCAGTGTCGATTCGACGTCGCACAATTTATTTTGATGTTCCGTTTTTTTGAATATGTTTGCAACGCTCGTTTTGTTTTTGGTTAAATTTTGTTATTGCGTGATTTATTTTTGGTAACTTATTATTTGGTGAGTCTATTTGGGGGCTGAATTGGAGATTTTGTGATCGGTTGGTGGTTTGTGATGATTGGATGAAATTGTGGCTGGTTTTGGACTTGGGTATATTATATTATATCATATCATATTTTGAGGCAGTGGCTGAGTTTGCATCAGCTATGAAAATAATTAATCGAATAGATTACTTGCCGGTTGTAGATGTGTTGACTGGAAGAACTCCTTGTCGACTGGCTTGTCAACTGGAAGCATGTCTTATGTCGACTAGATTGCGTCGACTAGAAGAATGCCTTAAGCAGTCTGTTGGCTTAGCTTAAGCGGTGGATGTTGGTTTTATATTTAGCTGATTAGCACTTTAGCTGATTGACACTCTTCTGATATCTGCATTTCTACCTCTTGGAGCTCTCCACCTGTTGATTGTTGTCTAGGGTTGCTTTGATTCTCCTTCCTGATGCGGAGCAGAGACGAGCACGAGCTTTGGGGCCGTTATGGGCTGATTTGGCGACTTACCATATATGGCGTGCCCGGATCGACGATCGGACTCCGCGGTTGTGTCTGGCACGTCGTCGCGAGTCAAAAACATATATTAGTTTTTTTTTCATGTATTTAGTGGCCGATCCCACCGGCCAATCATAGTCGTTGATGGTGAAGCCCTAAATTGTTCTCTTCTTATAAATATTGGTCTAAGTGGTTGAACCAAGGAATTGAAGATTTTGGAGGCATTAAATCCCGGAATCCGTGATCCCTCCCGGGTGCCGACACCGTGGAACCCTAGGTCACGACTCATAGGCCTCCAAACTCCTCCCCAAGGTAATCTCTACCCCCACCTTCATTTTCCACGCCTCAAACCTTCGTTTCACCCGCTGCAGCCCGCCATTCCAGCCCCCGGAAAACAGCCGGCTACTGCCCCTTTTCCGACGCCCAACCCGCCTCCTCCCCTCAAACCCGCCGCCTCTCCACCGCCGCTATAGGGTAGCCTCCACCTCTTGTGCCTCTCCCCACTGCTGGCCGACCAGCCCTCACATTTCCCCACAGCCGGACAACTCCTTAAATTGCCCTAACCAGCCGCCGACCTCCACCGCCCCCTCCTCCCCAATCCGCCAACTCCCCTTCGTGGATCCACCGTTCTAACACCCCTAAAATCCTAGATCCGTCCAGATCTAAGGTTATAGCCGCCCGATCCATTATTTCCACCGCTCATACTTTTCATTTTTGCCCGGATCCAACTTTAAATAGCGGATCTACTCCTCTCCGGCCCGAATCTACTTATACGTGGTCGGATCCACTGTTTTATTGCCCGTTTTCACCCTTTACCGCCGAGGACAGCAACCGCCATCGTCTTCACGCCGCCGGCTCCATCTCCGATCGCCGATCTACACATCCGGCCCTCCAAATCTCCAGTGTCTCGGTTCAGCCCTCTACTTTGTGAGCTTTTGTAGTATTGTACTATTTGATTCAGCATTTTTTCATTTGGTGATTTATCATATCTTGTTGTGATTCCTGTTTGTAGACTTTGTTTTGGTGCTCTAATAATTTGCAGGAGAAAACATTCTCCGCGCGCTTCGCTTTGGCCCTCCGAGCGGAGGAAAGCAATTAAAATATTGCCTAAAATAAATATTTACTTGTTCTATTTTAATGTCTGTGTGGCGCTAAATTTTCATTGCTTATATTCATTCGTCGAAACATTGATCATCGCATCGCATATAGGTTTGGATTAACGTGTCACCCGTGCACTCACACCTAGCGTTGTAGGTTTGTGCACCACTAGCCTATCCCTACATCACTTCCCCTAGGCTCGATTCCTTCTCTCCATGGTCGTCGGTTCTAGGTGAGGTTCTGCTGCCTCCTTCTAGCACCTTTGTTGCCGCCTTACTGCAGTTTTTTGCACTCGCGGACTGAATTCTACCTTTAGCCGGCTTCAACTCCTCACTGTGATCCTCTTACTTCTCTCTCCTCACCTCCTTCCTGATTTCTGAAATTTAAGAGCATATATATCCCATATATTTTGGAACTTGATTCCTGCATAGGAGTTTTGGGAAATTTGAGTCCTTTATATAAATATAAAGCCCTGTTGGCCGGCTATTGTGATTGGGAATTTACCTTACCTGACCCTTTTGCATGGCTGTCTTTACTTGTGCTGGCAGGCTGTTTCGATGGGGGGTTTTGCCTTGGAATTGAACTGTTGTTAGCAGCCCTTGGAGCTGTTGTTAACAGCCCTTGGAGCTGTTGTTAACAGCCCTTGGAGCTATTGTTAACAGCCCTTGAAGCTATTATTAGCAGCCATGTGTGCTACTATTGGGTTGTTGCTACTTGGCAACCCACATGTTGGCTTTTGTTAGCTACCTCTTTGGCTTTTGCATGAAGTATTGAGTGGCTGAAATCTGATGTGCTGAGTGGCTGAAATCTGAAGTGTCGAGTGGCCCATAACTAACAACTCCTATAGGTTATAATTATGGTCATCTTAGGAGTCTGCCCTTAACTATTTAGTGGCGCAACCCTAAAGTAAATGATTTACTCGATACTGCGGAGGATGGAGTCCGGTGATAGATGCGGCGAGAATCCTATGAAGGACAAGAACAAAGGAAAAGTTGTGGTGAATTCTTACTGCTCTAATTACGTATACATTTGAATTATTTTGAATTATGAACATGTAAAACTATTTTACACTGAGCTATATTCTTGCATGACACTGAATATGAATTGAATTGAAGGAATTTGAAGATTTGAAATCGCTGAAAATATGAAATCTCTAAAAAACTAAACATGGATTAGCAAGTTGATCTCATAGCACACATACAATTTCTGACCATAAATTTGTATTTCCATGTTGTTTATGGGACAATCTTAACCCTCAGTAACTGCTCATTAAGAGCAGGCAATTTGAAAGCAGCATAGCGTACATAGATGAGAATTATACTAGTGAACTAATGTATAGCTAAGCTACTAAGGTGTAAACAAGCAAAAATATCTAAACAAGCCATATTACGTGTTCAGTTCTTTATTTTCATTTACCATATTGTCAGTTTCTAGCCTGCATGAGAAATATTGAGGGTTCATGTTAGGATAACAGTTAAAACTCGCATCAAACTAAATGAAATGAATCACACAGCGGAGTACAAAATAGTTGGAAGATGATTAGTGGAAAAAATACTTTAAAAATGTCTCGTTGGCTTCTTTCTGTTTGGTCATTTTTTTCAACATAAGAATAAAGCACAAGGTAAATTTCATCATGTCCCTCAACGTTTCCTTAGTAATGACCAGGTCTAAAAACTTTGAATATTGGCAATATGCTGTTAATATCACTTCATGTAAAAACCCTATAAGAAATGTTTTAAGTCCTTTACGGCCATAATAGTGACTTTGCAAGTGTACCTATTTGTAATGATTCAAATGTGAGTAACCTGCATATAATTTATCTAGCTCAAAAAAGTCTTAGGAGAGAAGTAATTTTAAGCATTTAGTTCAAAATTATTTTATACAGTGTTACCAGTGTAGTATTGAAGATAAAGTTACCCATCATCAAATTGGATAATATTGTAGTATATGGTTCAACTTTATGAGAGGAGTAAATCAAGAAAAGCAAAAATCTTCTGTGGGTTCACTGATTATAATCAATCGTCAGATATGATCATTAAGTATTATGTGTTAGAGAATATTAGGAAAGATGATGTATAGGCTCGTTAATATGGACCATTTAGGATTCTGGTTTAGTCCCACATTATTTGTATAGTTATCTTTTTTCTCTTCTCTCCTATATATTTGTACTCATACTTGTATTTTGGAATTCAATAAGGATATACAGGCTTTGAACCATTCTTCTACATGGTATCAAAGCCACTGATCTTCCTCTGAGCGGATACTTCTTTTTTGACCGCTGCTATTCGCCCTCCTCTGAGTGGGTACGCTTTGTGTGACCACTGCTATCCGCACGGTCTCCTTTATCCGCAAGGTTTCGCAGTTTCCTCTAGCTTACCCGCTTGTGCTAGTCTCTCTCGTGGCTTCCACTTCTCCTCACTCTCCTCCGCTCTTTTATAGTCTTCTTCTCTCTGTCAAGTGGACCCCACCCCCGTGCTTCTATCCGCTCGGCTATCCGCTCGGCCTTCTTCTCCCCGTGCTTCCAGCTAGTGCTCTTCTAACCGTTGCGGTTTGTCTAGCTGTTGCGGTCTCCCTGTGGTAGTCCATGCGCTCTTGCGGTCTCTTCTTGCGGGTTGTGGTCTGTCCGCCTAACCGATGTGCTTCTGTTCGCCTCGCCGCTGGCTCTTCTAATCATTGCAGACGTTGTTAGCCGCTCCTCGATCTTGCTTCCCGTTGTTTTTGTCTGCTCGGCTTCTCGCAATATTATCGGCATCTTCTCGCGGCTTGTGGTCTTTCTGCCTAGCCGCCGAGTCTCGGCCTGTTGTGCTTCTAACTGCAGCTCTGCTTAGTCGCTGGTCTGCTCTCCTTAGCAGCTTGTGGGTTGCCGCCTTAACCACTGCGGGTTGCCTTCTTAACCACTGCGGGTTGCCTTCTTAACCGTTGCGGGATGTTTCTATCTGTTGCGGGCCCTCCTTCCTCCCGCTTGTGTGGTCTCGTCTTGTCGCGGCGGTCTCTTTTTGTAACCGTTGCGGTCTCGTCTTTAGCCGCCTCTCTTGCCGCGGGTGTATTGTCGTCGTGACCGCTGCGGGTTTTTTTCTAACCGCTCGTGTGCTAAGTCATTGTGACCGATGCGAGCTCGGTCTCTTAGTCGTGGCGGGCTCTCTCTAACCGCTGCCGCCCACTCTAACTGCTTGTGGGTTCATGGTTTTCGAGGATTCTAATGCCACCTCTGCTCTGTCTGCTCGTGTTGCGGCTCCGATTCCCGAGCTTCGCGATGAACTCCGGATTACTACGATCTCCCTCAGTGGGAAGCGGAATTTCGTGGAATGGGTGCATGCACTCAGTTAGTCGAGTATTGCAGACGAAAGAACTTCTTCATCACTTGACTCGAGTCACTCATGTCGCCCTCATCGATGAGTGGCTTCGGGATGATGGTCGGGTCAAGTCATGACTGCTCAACTCCATGGACACCGAACCCTATAGGATGGTTATGTATCATGACACGGCAAAAGCAATGTGGGAGGAGCTTCATTCTTTTTACTTTGGGCATAATAGTCTTCAACACTTGTTCGACATCATCTCGGATCTTCAAAACCCTGATCTCGGGGCTCCCGGTGATATGATCTACTTTGTTGCTAAAGCCAAGACCTTGGTCGAGGCCTGGATCCAGTATCAGCCCCCTACTACAGATCTGACTACTCAACGAACCCAAAAAGAAGCTATCGGGATTGTGATGATGATGTACTGAGTTCCTTCTCACCTGCATAATGTTCGGGCCCAGATTCTCTCGTCTACTACCACTCCATCTCTGTCAGATGTTTGCTTTATGCTTTTGAAGGTCACACCGCCCCAGGATGCTCCTGTTACTCTCTCCCCAGCTCTACAACAATCTACACCTGCTTTGTTATCTCGGGGGTCCTCGGCCCGTGGGGGACGCAACACGTCTAGGGGACGTGGCCGGTCTGGCAGATCTCCGTTTAAGTGCACGTATTGCGGTCGGGATGGTCATCGTGAGGCCACCTGCTATCGCAAACATGGTCTGCCTCCACATCTTTCTGCTCCTGCTATGGCCGATCCTTCCACTTCTCCTGCCACGGATCTTGCAGCCTCTGCTCGGGAAGACATTAATGCTCTACGTACTCCGCTCCAACAACTACAAGGGGTGATCTTTTGCTCCTCTGGATCTGTTGCATCTGTTTCAAATGAAGGTATATCTTGCCTCTCACAGGGATCCCACTGTATTGTGGATTCGGGAGCCACAAACCATATTACTTCGCAGCGCCCTCCGCAATATTTGATGACTACCCACCCCAAGTTAATTACTGTAGCTAATGGTGATACCACCCCCGTATCTGGCGCTGCTAATATACCCCTCACACCCACTCTCTCTGTCTTCTGCTCTTCATGTTCCAAGATCACCATTTAACTTGTTCTCTGTTAGCCGGCTTACTCAAGACCTTAATTACTGTGTTACCTTCTCACCCTCTAACTTTGTTGTGCAGGATCGGAAAACGCAGAATATCATTGGTAAGGGGCGGCGGTCGAATGGGCTATACCTCCTTGACGTTTCTTCTTCTGCTCTCTTTGTTGTCTCCACTACTGATTGGCATCGTCGTCTTAGGCATGCTCCCCTCCAGATTCTCAAGAACACTCTTCCAGATGTCTCCCTGCATGAGTTTTCTTGTGAATCTTGTATATTTGGCAAACAGCATCGTGTTTCCTTTCATCCTACTTGTACTCGGAGTGATACTCCTTTATCATTAGTACATTCTGATATTTGGGGACCTTATAAAACCACTAATATGTTTGGCTATCATTATTTTGTCACTTTTATTGATGATTACTCTCGCTTAACCTGGTTATACTTACTTCGAGATCGTACTGAACTGACCTCTACATTTCGTGCATTTCTTATGGAAACTCATACTCAGTTCTCCTCTCCTTTAAAAATCATTCGCATTGATAATGCTCGGGAATACACTAGTCGGACATTCACGAATCAATGCACAGAGTTCGACATTATACATCAAACCTCGTGTGCATATACGTCTCAACAGAATGGTGTGGCCGAGCGAAAGAATCGTCATCTTCTTAATGTTACTCGGTCACTCATGATTCAAATGCAGGTTCATACTAGGTTTTGGAACTTTGTTGTGTCTGCAGCATGTCACCTCAACAATCCCATGTCATCCTCTGTGCTCGATTTTGTCACTCCGTTTAGTCTCCTCTTTCCGTCTCAATCCCCGTTCACTCTCACACCTCGTGTGTTTGGTTGTACTTGCTATGTTCACAACCTTGGTTCGACCACGGATAAGTTTGTCCCTCGTGCAAGCAAATGTATGTTTCTCGGGTACTCTCGAACTCAAAAAGGCTATATGTGTTATTCTTCAACTACTGACAAAGTACTTGTCTCTGTCGATGTTACCTTTCGTGAGGATCAACCATTCTATGACTCACTGTCTGCCTCTGCTGCTCTTCTCTCCCCTTTCATACCTCGTTCAACCGTTCCAGTCATGTCTTCCCTACCACGCCTTCTTCCCACTCCATTTTTGGCACCTGTTCCGCCTCAACCACCCAAACCTCCTCTTCTTCGCGTATACACTCGTCGTACCTCGGTCTCTGGAGCTCTACAACAACCCTCCTCCACAAGTGCTATCCTGTGGACTGACGATCCGAGCATCAACATCTACCGCTCAACCCATGGCAAATTATGTTTCTCTGCATCGCCTATCTCCACCTCTACGCCAGTTTGCTCTCTCTCCCCTCTATCTATATTCCTAACTTGATGCAGGAGGTTCTTCTTCATCCGGGGTGGTGTGCGGCTATGGATGAGGAAATGACCGCTCTTTGGTCTAACCAGACTTGGGATCTGGTTCATCTTCCTCCTAGACAATCTTGTGTCAGCTGCAAGTGGGTGTTTGCAATCAAACATGCTCCGGATGGAACAGTTGACCGCCTCAAAGCCAGACTAGTGGCTCGGGGGTTCACTCAACAACAGGGACTTGATTATGATAAAATCTTATCTCTCGTCGCCAAGTTGAACTATGTTCGGGTGCTGATCTCCTTGGTTGTTCATCGTCACTGTCCTCTCCATCAGCTGGATATAAAAAATGCTTTTTAAACTGGTGATCTTCAAGAAACGGTCTACATGAATCAACCTCCCGGGTTTGAAACCACGGGGGAGTCTCGTGTATGTCATCTTCGGAAATCTATTTATAGTCTCAAACAATCTCCCAGGGCTCGTTTTGATAAATTTAATAAGGTCGTTCGCAAAGTTGAATTCAAGAGGAGCTCGGCAGACTTATCACTCTTCACTCGTCATCAATCAACTGAGACTGTCATTCTCTTGATTTATGTGGATGATATTTTGATTACCGATGATGACTCCACAGGGATACAACAAATCAAGCAATACTTAAACTCTGTCTTTTAAACAAAAGATCAGAGGGCTCTCAGGTACTTTATTGGACTTGAGGTTGCAAGACGACCTGATGGTCTTGTCCTTTCACAACGAAAGTACTGTCTTGATATCATCCAAGATGCTGGCTAATCCGGGTGCAAACCTGTGGAAACTCTGATGGATGACAATCGCAAGTTATGTGCTCATGGGTCTGACTCTGATTCTGTACTTACGAACCATGAGTATTATTGGTGTCTTCTAGGAAAACTGATATATCTAACAGTTACAAGACCCGAAATTTCTTTTGTTGTTGGGGTGGTCAGCCGATTTATGAATGCTCCTCGGATCTCTCATCTCCAGGCAGTAGAACGCATCCTCAGATATTTGAAGACAGCTCCTGGACAAGAATTGGTATATAAGTCATCCTCCTCTCTATCTCTTATTGCATATTCAGATGCGAACTATGTTGGCTCCCTGGATGATCGACGTTCCACTACGGGTTTCTATACCTACTTTGGAGGGAATCTTATCACTTGGCGTAGCAAGAAGCAGTTTGTGGTTGCTCGCTCTTCTGCTGAAGTTGAGTATTGTGCAATGACGGTCGTTATATCTGAACTCACCTGGCTTGAGGGTCTTCTTAGTGATTTGGGGGTCACTTTATTCTCACCAGTAACTTTGTTTTTCGATAGTCAGGTTGCAATCCATATTGCGAAGAATCATGTGTTTCATGAGCGGACCAAGCACGTTGAAGTTGACTGTCACTTCGTCCGTGAAAAGGTTCAATTAAAGAAGTTTGAGCTGGAACATGTTCCTGCGTCAGATCAAGTTGCCGACATTTTCACCAAGGCATTACCACGACAAATGTACCATCAATTCTTATCCAATCTTGGTGCCTACGACTTGTACGCTCCAGCTTGTGGGGGAGTGTTAGAGAATATTAGGAAAGATGATGTATAAGCCCATTAATATGGCCCATTTAGGACTCTGGTTTAGTCTCATATTGTTTGTATAGTTGTCTTTTTCTCTCTTCTCTCATATATATTTGTACTCATACTTGTATTTTGGAATTCAACAAGGATATACAAGGTTTGAACCATTCTTCTACAATATGCATTGTAGAGCCAGAAAACAAAGAAATGTGAGATATACCACAAAAATATAAGTCATAACATGCAAATAAATCTTGTGAAAGAAAATGAAATATTAGATTAACCAGAAAAGAATTAGTTGAATGTACTGAACGAAGTATTGGGTAATACATTTTTCACAGACATTCAGTTTGTAAAATGATTAGATAGGATAATTACTGTATCTTTCACCCAAAATAATCAAACCATCTCGAGTAACCCCGCATCCTGAAAAAAAAATCATAGATTAAAAAAAGCAAGCAACCAGCAAAGATTATAAGTCAAATACTGTTGAATTATAAATGCAATGGCGTGAAAGAAATGATGTCATTTCTTACCATCATCCTCTACTTTAACGTAACACGATCCAACACTTAGAGAGACCACAACCTAAATAAATATCAAATTGAACTTTAGTACATTTCAAAATCAAAACAAGAATTATAAACCACAAAAATGAATAGCAGGTGGAATCAAGAGCAAAGTTAGGGATAAGAAGAAAAGCCCAAATGAAATGACAAATTGCGTCAATATTCAATGCATATCAGAGTATGGAAGACAAAGCGAGTTGCAAAAAAGCATAAACAAGATCTTTGCTAAGAACTTCTATGAATATTAACAGTTTACCCAAACAAAAACAAAAAATTTAGTGCTATCTTATCTTATGCACTTCATTTGTAGAATCTAAAGAACAGCTTGGGTACATTTTCACAAAATCGTTGACTGAAAATCTATTGTTTATAATATAAATAAGTTAGATATGACTAATTATGATACTCAAATTGAGGGGCACTGTTAAGAATTAGAATGAGCTATATATCTCCATATTTCTTATTATTATTTATAGAGAGCTTCGGTGTTTCTCCATAATCTTCTACTCTCATTAAATAGGTGATGTGGAGCAGAGACGAGACGAGCTTTGGGCCCGTTCGGGGCTGATTTGGCGACTTACCATATATGGTGTCCCCGGATCGACGATCGGATTCCGTAGATGTGTCCGGATCCGCGTCGCGAGTCGAGATCATATATTAGTTTATTTTTATTGGTTTATTTTCATGTATTTTAGTGGCCTCTTCCACCGGCCAATCATAGTCATTGATAGGGATGTCCTAGTGTCATGTTTTATTATAAATAATGGTCTAAAAGGCTGGACCAAGGCATTGCAGAATTTGGAGGCTTCTATTCTCGGATTCCAGCGATCACTCCCCGGTGTCGACGTCGTGGAACCCTAGGTGACGACTACTAGGTGATCAAACTCCTCCCCAAGCTACTACCCATTCTTAGCCACCTCCCCCCCCCCCAATACCTTCAGCCGCAACCCCCAGCCCCCCCCCCCCCAAAACAGACGCCGAACTCCTGTGCAAGCTGGCTGTCTGCAGCAGGCCGCCTCCCTGTTTCCCCCCACCCGGCCAGCCGTCGGCCCTCCCCTTTCACCTGGCCGCCAGCCCCTTTACCAGCCGCCATAGCCTCCTCTTTCCCCTCCACCCTAGCCATCGCCGACCACCCAGTTTTCCCCCTACAGCCGGCCCTCGTTCCAAGCCGTCGGTTTGGGCCCCCTCCTTCCCCCACGTGGATCCACTCTTCTTTAGCCCTAATTCTTTGGATCAATTCAGATCTTGGAATTTCAGCCCTGATCCATTATTTTCACCTTTCGTTCGTCACCCCTCCACCCGGATGCGATTTCTAAATATCGGATCTCATCTTTCCCACCCAAATCTCCCTCCTAGTGGCCGGATCTTTCCATTTCCGGCCCGATCTCCCCACTCGCCGCAGAGGACAGTCATCGCCACCATTTCCACGTCGCCGGTTCCACCACCGATCGCCGATCTACACATCCGGACCTAAATTCTTCAGTGTCTCGATTCAGTCTGCTACTCTGTGAGTTTTTTGTGGTATTGGCTTATTTGATACGACATTTTCATTGGTGAATTAATATATGTGTTGTGATTCTTACTAGTAGAAAATTGTTTTTGATGCGCTATTAATTTACAGGAGGAGCTATTCGTCGTGCGCTTTGCTTTGGCCCTCTGAGCGGAGGAAAGCCGTTATAAAATTGCCAAATTAATTAAATGTTTTCAATTTTGAATATTTGCGTTGTGTTAGAAAACTTCATTTCTCAAACTGATTTGTCGTCGTAACTGACGGTCGCATTGCATTTAGGATCATACTAGAGAGTCGCTTTTGCATTTATACCTAGAGTCCTAGGTTTTGTGCACCCCCTAGCCTACCCTATATCATTTTGGTATCAGAGGCAAGATTTTGCCATTTGCATGCTTCGTAGTGGTAGGTTTTAAATAGTCTTTGGGTTCATTTATGTCTAGTTTTCACCGGCAGCAGTCTCCCCTATCTAGGTGTCCTGAGTCTACCTATATCCAAACTCATAGAACCCCTTTAGAAAAACCTTCACGTTATCATTATGATTATCATTGTTTCCCGCACACCACTCCTAGAGATTGTGTCGACCTCTCGACACAATCTCATTATGCTAGAGGCGATCACCGCGACGAGAGGTCCTCATGTCTTTTTCATTACACCTCTCCGCGACTTCATGATGATAGAATTGAATATCGTTCAGGTCATCGCCGCTACACATCTTCTCTAAATGAGAACCCTGAGTTTGGTTATGTGCGACCTCCACTGCACGTTCACAGGGCACATACACACTCACACGCACAATCTGATTATGTTAAAAACTACCGTCTACACGACCCTCCGAAACCCTATAGAGGTCACCATCGGCAGGATCACAATACATGTTAAGACCCACCTATTGTTCCACCAATAGAGTTACCTGAGGCTGAATTTCTGCGATTAGTTCTTGACCGCTTTGATCTCTTAGAAGCTCAATTTGATCACCTAAGATCTACATTACGAAGACAGCCTAGTGATTTGGGTCAAGCCATCGATGTGGCGAGTAGTGCTCCCACCGAGATAAGAGACCCAACACTTGGTTTTGATCCTTCACAGTTTAATGAGAATCAGTGATCATGTGATCTTGAGGTTGAATCTGATCATGACCTTTTGATACAGGTGGAGAGTGATACTAGCATGACTAGTGAGCATGGTCACGTGGGTGAGGACGAGCGACCTAGTGACGTTGTGATGGTATACCCATCCTTTTCACATCACCTAGACCTACATCTAGATCTAGTGTCCCCTTTGAACAGAGACACAGTTCTCAACGCTATATCGATTGACACCACACTTGAGTCTGGTCACCCCCTACTCTTCCCTTAGGACTATCTCGAGTCACTTCAGTACTGAGAGTCGAGAGTATGGTGTTGACTTCATAGTGGCAACCTCACCCACTTACGAGGACACTACCTCTATCAGCGATACTCATCTGAGGAATCTTCCTATTATTAATGACCTCATTGTTGAACCTCCAGATAAGTCTCCTGATGAGCCACTACTCCCTTGGGAGGTTCATGAGGCTAGCGTTGATTTTGTTGAGGGTGTCCTACTTGCTCCCACGGACACTACTGTTATTGGTGTCCTCCTCGTGGTGGACTATCTATCATTATCGACCTCTTCGGAATCAAGACCCCGAGAGGCTCATTTGACAAGACTTCCCTCTTACACTTTAGTGATGAATCGTGTAGCCACACTAGTGATCATCTCACACGTGATGACTTTTGGTATACACCCCCTAGTGAGCCACCTGATAGGCTATATCATTTGAGAGATACCCATCACACCAGAGCTCCGCACTATTTTGTCACCATCTACATCATCCCCACGGGTGATGACGTCGGTCACCCCAGATTTTTTTATCGACCACCTATTAAGCCTCCCGACAGGCCACCCCATGTTAGTAATATCCAAGTCATTGTCAGACCTTCCCTTAGGAAGTGTGTCGAGTATGTTGTGCTCTATTTGCATCAGTCGCTTCATTTGCATGAGTCAGTTGGGTCACTTGTTCATCATTTGCATGCATTACATGAGTCGGTTCGACGATGAATAATAACGAGCAATGAAAGTTATAAAACTCATGCGGATAAGCAAAGGCGGGAACAAGTATTTAATGAAGGCGAGAAAGTAATGGTGTGAATCCGCCCAGAGAGGCTCCCCTCGGGGCCTGCCAAAAAGTTAAGCGACAGGCGAATGAGTCTGTACTCTATTATTAGTCGTATTTGGACAAATGTCTACCGGCTCGATATCCTGGCTAGTATGGGAATTCATCCAGTGTTTAATGTTGAGGATCTGACGTCATACTATAAGCCTCACGAGTATGTGGACCCGAGCAGTGGAGATGTCCAGCCGTCCCCACCCCCACTTCTGTTGTCTTACCACTCCCGTACTTCACCTACATCTGATGGCCACCACAGTCCACCCTGTGCTGCCACCCACCCACCTGGGAACTCGTCTTCTTCGGTTTCACCTTCGGCACCACCGATTGCACCGGGATCCACTTTTCGAGAGATGAGAGATGAGTGCATCACAGAGGTCAGATCCCATCAGTTTGTTCCCACCACGGACGGGTCGCGATGTCGCTACTTGGTACATTGGCAGGGCCGCCCCGACACAGACGACACTTGGATATTACCGTCTCGATTCGCCCCTAAACTTCAACTTCAGCAAGGCCGTCTCCATTCACCGGAGATGACAACTTTTCAGTCAGGGGGAGTTGATTGGCGAGGACACTCTTGCGCCGACGACACTTTGACGACTTCTGATGAACCTCTTCGAGTTGTACCTGACATTCATCGAGAGAATTCTGATCTCAATTCATCGGGAGAAATTCTTTCAAGCAGGGGAGATTGATGTGGAGCAGAGACGAGCACGAGCTTTGGGCCCGTTTGGGGCTGATTTGGTGACTTACCATATATGGCGTGCCCGGATCGACGATTGGACTCCGCAGATGTGTTCGAATCCGCGTCGCGAGTCGATATCACATATTAGTTTATTATTATTTGTTTATTTTCATGTATTTTAGTGGTCTCTCCCACCGGCCAATCATAGTCGTTGATAGGGATGCCCTAGTGTCTTGTTTTATTATAAATGATGGTCTAAGAGGCTGGACCAAGGCATTACAGGATTTGGAGGTTTCTATTCTCGGATTCCAGCGATCACTCCCTGGTGCCGACGTTGTGGAACCCTAGGTGACGACTCATAGGTGCTCAAACTCCTTCACAAGGTACTACCCATCCTTAGCCACCTCCACCCCCCCCCCCCTAAAACCTCCAGCCACAACTCCCAGCCCCCCCCCCAAACAGCCATCGACCTCCTGTGCAAGTCGGCTGCCTGCAGCAAACTGCCTGCCTGTTTTCCTCCACCCGGCCAGCCGTCGACCATCCCCTTTCACCCGGCCACCGGCCCCTTCACCAGCCGCCACACCCGCATCTTTCCCCTCCACCCTAGCCACCGCCGACCACCATGTTTTCCCCCTACAGTCGGCCCTCATCCCAAGCCGTCGGTCTGGGCCCCCTCCTTCTTCCCCCACGTGGATCCACTCTCATTTAGACCTAATTACTTGAATCAATTCAGATCTTGGAATTTTAGCCCCGATCTGTTATTTCCACCTTCCGTTCGTAACCCCTCTACCCGGATCTGATTCCTAAATATCGGATATTGTCTTCCCCACCCGGATCTCCCTCCTAGTGGCCAGATCTTTCCATTTCCAGCCCGATCTCCCCACTCGCCTCCGAGGACAGCCATCACCACCATTTCCACGCCGCCGGTTCCACCTCCGATCGCCGATCCACACATCCGGACCTAAATTCTTCAGTGCATCGGTTCAGCCCGCTACTTTGAGAGTTTTTTTGTGGTATTGGCTTATTTGATCCGACATTTTCATTGGTGAATTAATATATGTGTTGTGACTCTTGCTAGTATAAAATTATTTTTGATACGCTATTAATTTACAGGAGTTATTCGCGCTTTGCTTTGGTTCTCCAAGCGGAGGAAAGCCGTTATAAAATTGTCAAATTAATTAACTGTTTTCAATTTTGAATATTTTTGTGGTGTTAGAAAACTTCATTGCTCAAACTTATTTGTCGCCAAAACTGACGGTCGCATTGCATTTAGGATCATACTAGAGAGTCGCATTTGCATTTATACCTATAGTCCTAAGTTTTGTGCACCCCTAGCCTACCCTACATCAATAGGTAGGGCGTGTGGTCATAAAATACACAGGCAATATTATTCATTATATTTTATCTCACTCAAACTAGCATTATTCTTTGGGTTTGCTAGTCCACAAAAGCGGATAAGAGAAATAGGGTTGAATATTTATGGCAATCATCAAATCAACGCCAGAAGAAAAAAAATTAAATAGTCATCGTCCAAAGATTGTTGGATACATTGGACAAATTTTGGCTTTGAAGAAGGACTGGTGATAATGGTGATAGAAGAAGAAAATCGACTTGTTAAAAAATTATCCTAAATAGTCAGTGATAAGGCAATAAAATCATAAAAACAAACTAAACTGAGGAAAATGAAATAAAGCCATAATGCAAGAATAACATCATGCTAATACCTTGGTAGAACCGGCATCCAAACTATTATATACAAGCTCATCAACAACTCTGGGTAAGTCAAACAAAAATGTACTCGACCGCAATGACTCATGCACATTGCGTGATAAGCGCCTTATCTCTTTCATTGATATCTGAAAAAACAATAACAACAAAGTTGATCAACCAACAAAACGGTCGAGCATAGATAAGTATTGGTAGCAAAGGAATAGAAAAAATTAGGATTAAAGCATCATATAAAGCTATAAAAACCCAAAGAAATCTGAGATTAAATTTGAGGTGTTGCTTTGGGAAAATATTAAAACTATTGGACCTCATGCTATTAGGCCCAAACTTAAAAGACATAATTTCCACTTACAATCAACATTATCCTAATAGAAGTATAGAATGTATTTCTTATCAATATGATGTTGTATAGAAAGCTTACAATAAACTGAATTCTCATTATCCCAGTTGAGATATTTTTTTTCTCTTTACCACTAATAGGCATAAGAGTTTAAACACTAACATAGTATAAGGCATTTGAGATTTAATAAATAAATAGGCACATACTTTAGTATATATATCATGAGAAGAAGTGTTAACATTTGGATTTATATTGCAGATTACGGATGAGGTTATTTATCAAATAAATGGCTACTCGTTAGAAAAATGCTTAGCCCATATTCGCTCAAAACCTATTTCAGAAATTATTAAGGCATGCAGGTCACAAACAAGTTTAATGTCAATCAAATTAATTCAATTCCTTGGTTTCAATTTGAATATACCATTTTTTGACTGGGAAGGATATTGAAAAGATTTATCATAAGCTTTCAACAGAAGGTGAAGTCGTGAAACTTTTGCTTAATTCTCTTCTTTTCATATCTCAATCTCTAACCAACACTTATATTCATACCAAATAGAATGAAGGTGAAGTTATATGAAACTTTTGCTTAATTCTCTTCTATTCATATCCCAATGTCTAGCCAACCCTTATATTCATAGCAAATAGAATGAAGTTTGATGTATAATATTGCCATCAGCGTCAATAGCCTTATTGCAGGTATTTGGGGTTGGTTTATGCATCCTCATTTTTCAGTCGTTCTTGTTCAGATGCATGAGATGCTAAATTTAAATTACACAATTCATCTTAAAAACCTTTCATCTATGTTATCTTGGAATACCTATTCTCCTACATAATTCATCACTTGTAATTTGAAAATTTTATTACATATTCATCCAAACATCATCATCTGGATACATGCCCGAGAAAAGGATCACATCCTGTGGAGCACAGATACTTCCCCGAAGGCAGCATACCCGTACCGGATACGCCTATGTGGACACACTTAGACTTAACACATCATTTTGCATATTGTGATAGGAGTCTGTTTTTCTAGAGTAAACAAAAGTTGGCTCTATGCTAGGAAGCGTTGGTTCCTCTAATTAAGTTTTGTTTTTGTGCCGAGTAAGTTTCTGGTACTCGTATGTTTCTGTCATAACTCATAAGTACGCGTATTGAACGTGTTGATACGACGCAAGTTATTAACAAAACGTCTAACTTGTCTCTAGACTACTCGAGATTGAAGATGTTAATCTCTAATAATAAAATCTCCAACAATGAAGAAGAAGAAGAAAAAGATTGATAAGTAAACTTCAGTTTAATTTTATCTATTTATTGTACTTGTGAGATATATATATATATATATATATATATATTTTATTTATTATGATGTATCATGCAGTACTCATATCCTTGTTTATAAAAAAAATTTGTACCGCTGTACCGGATATGTATCGTATCCGGTACCAGTACCCGTACAGCCGTACCGATGCTTCCTAGATCACATCTAAGATGGTGAAGGGTCAGATCGACGGAGATCGCAATTCCCATTTCCTCAATGATTATTGTGGTTTTCTATGTTGAAAACCAAGGAGAAGATAAAGATATAGATAGAGAGAGAGAGAGAGAGATCTAAAGGAGGAGATTTGGAATAGAAGGAGATAAGAGACAGGGCATTGGCTAGCACTATGCTTAGTTGGTTCAGGAGAGGGAGAAAGAATAGACTAGGTAATTATTGCATACCATTTTCGTGGTATCCTCTTATCACAAAATACTCGTTAATCATGATGCACTTCTCAATTTTAACCGCCTAGCCTTAATTCTGAATGTTATACCCCTGTCAAATAGCCATCTATATCCACATTCTTTCAATGTAATTGATTTAAGATAGTTGCATCTATGACCTCTTCCATATCATGTATTCGACCTTGTTCAACTTAAAAATTCGATTTTTGATATCATCAGGTTCATCTCCAATAGCCCTATCCCAGATATGAGCAACCAATAAATATACTATTTTCAAAAATGGAACAAATAACCACTAATATTGTACACTTTCTTAGTAGATAATCTAAACAAGAGTGCATACACAACAATGTATACAAAGGGGAGAGAGATATTAGATTATTACAGGTAATGCGGACAAAATATATATATAATGTTAAAGAATGAAAAATCAAAACCCACAAAATAACCATTACTTTTGTTCATTGTAGTTAGACCCATGTTAAGGCCCATATTATCTTCTCCTTTATTAGTCTCACATTGTGTATTGAGAATTTATTTGTTGTGTAACTCCCTATATACAGGGTGTAGTTGTACATTGAATATATATAATGGAAATATTAAATTTATTTCTCATTTTCGTCTTCTCTCACATGATATCGGAGCCAAAACGGTTCTGATCTTGACCGCTCCTCTGTTTGTTCAGGCAGCCTGGCAGACAGCTCTCTTCTCACCGCACTTCTCTGCGCCTCAAGCAACTGCCTCTGTTGCCCCCCCCCCCCTTCTTGCTGCCTTTTATAGAATTTTCATGTTGCTGCTCTGGGACCCGCATGTCTGGCGCCTTGCTATGATCACTCGTGTGTTGTCCACGCTACTCTTGTCACGCAATCATGACCGCTGCTTCCTATTTGAAACTCTAGTTTGGTCACTGCTCCCTCTTCTGTCGAGCTTCCTCAGCTCTGCTCCTACCAATGTAGCTCAAAGCTTGTTGTGCTTCTCCTATTCGTAGCAACTGATCGTGTTTCTTTCAGCAAGCTCTCCTTGCGATTGTCAGACTGCCTTCCCGCAAACTCTCTCGCGATTTCTCAAGCGCGGAGTCTCCCGTCTTCCAGCTCAGATCATCGGCTCGCTCTGATCGCCCGACCGCCCAGATCGCGGATCTTCTGCTCGATCTGTTCTCCAGCATGCCTCTGTTATCGAGTTCCTCCCTCTTCTCTTCTCGTTGCGTCGTGACCGACAACTGCATCCTGACCGCAAGCTAATTCTTTGTTAGCTTGCTGCTTGCAGAAGCTCCCTATGTTTGTCACGCAACATTTGCTTGCCCCCCCTTCCCTCCCCGGGCCCCTACCTGCAGAGACCGCCTGTCCACTAAAAGTTCCTGATCTCAGCAATTCCTAGTCACCAAGCTTGCCAAATTCGTCTAGCTCACCAAGATTGCAAGGCTCATGTGATTGAGCCCTGCTGAGACCTCCTTTATCCTCTTGTCGAGTTGCTGCCTCTGTCTAGCCCTTAGCTTGTGATATGTCGGTCATGAGAACTCACGGGACTCATTCTAGCTCCTGTCCCCGCTCTGAAATTGCCATTCTTTGAGATGAACTTCGGGCCCTGCGGGAGCAAATTGCTCACACCTCTGGTCTCGTACCTTCTTCCTTCCATGCCAGCCTTGCATCTTACCCTCTTGGCTACCTCTTGGATTATGGACTCTTGCGCTACCAATCATGTCTCTCCACAAAAACCTTCTCGCTACATCGATGCTCCTGTCCCAAAATCTATCACAGTTGTGAACGCCACCACCCCTATCTGTGAATGCAGAGATCTTGTAGTGAATCCTTCCCTCTCATTACGATATGTTCTTCATGTACCTAACTTTGCCTTAAATCTCCTCCTGTCAGTCGTCTTACTCACAAGCACGACCGTTTCCAATACTTTTACCTCAACTTCTTTTGTGGTACAGGATCAACGGAAGTGGCGTGTCATTGATAATCGACCATCATATGGGCTCTACACTTTAAACGTTCTCACTTTCGTGTTATCCTCGATTACTTCTTGTTGACTAGCATCGTCGATTTGGACGTGATCATCTCCCTATCCTTCGCAAAGCACTTCCTGATTTTTCGTTGGTTGAGTTTCAATGTTAAACTTGTATCTACGACAAACAACACTGATCTACTTCCCCCTCCCCCCATTGCTCTTAGAGCTCCGCTCCCTTTGACTTGGTTCACTCAAATATCTGGAGTCTGTATAAAACTATCAGTATATCTAACTATCGATATTTTTTACCTTTATTGATGATCATTCTCGTGTCACCTGGTTATACTTTCATATGTGATCGCTCTGAGCTGTTGCGATGCTTTTGCTCCTTACTCGCTGAAACTCGTACTCAATTTTCACGCACCATTAAAATTCTTCACACTAATAATGTTCATGAGTATATCAGCCACGAATTTTAGGACACCTATAATCTCCTTAGCATTCTCCATCAAACATTTTGTTCCTATACGACTCAACAAAATGATGTTGTTGAGCAAAAGAACCGCCATCTTTTGGACGTTACTCGCTCCATTATGTTTCAGATGAATGTTCCAACCCATTATTGGCACTTTGTTATTTTCACCGCATGTTATTTAATTAATCGCATGTCGTCAAAAATGACCTCAAATTTATTACTCCCTTTTCCATTTTGTATATTTACCACACCACCCTTCCTCCTCGGATTTTTAGGATGTGCTTGCTTTGTCAATCATGTCAGACCTCATGTCGATGATGTAAACTGAAACCTATGGCTGTAGTTTGTGAAATATAATAAATGCGACCTTTTAAAATAATTGTGGCGCGAGAGCACTTCGCGGGCTAATTTTGAACGAATAAATGATCTAGACGTCGCTCGCGAACGTGAGACTACAGTACGTGCATATTAACATTACAAAATCACGACTCCGCAGGCATAGCATTCAAGAAATTGGCAACCACGAAGATGAAACAATGATAATTAGCAGACTGAATTAGTTGGGCAAGCTCTATTAATTAACCATTTATATTTGAGCATGAAAACAACAAAAGTGTTGCGAACAAGCGAGGTAGAGAGGTATACCCAGGGTAGAGGTGGCAGCGGTAGACGGGTCTCCCGGAAGGTAGTGGCTGACTGGAGGTGGGGTGGAGGAGGTCTGGTTGTGCCCTGGGATAGATCTGGCAGCAAAAACGGAGGTCGGAGGAGCTTCACTGGAGGCCACCGGGAAACAGAACGGTGCTGGAGATGACGTTGAGGGCTGGAGAAGTGGAAACGGGCAGCCGGGAGAAGAGGCAAGCCCGCACGATCGCTGAGTCTGCTGGAGGAAGATGTTGGTGGGTCGCCGAAGCCTAAGAGGAATTCTAGCAACCGCCACGGCGGCCGGAGGGGCCTCACGTAGCAGGAACGGTGGCTGGGTGGGCTTTTCTGGTGGTTCCGACGGAGGGGAGAGGCGCGGGATGGGAACCCTAGACAGGTTCTGCGACTGCGCCGAAGGAAGAGAAGCTCTTCCCAGATGGCGAGGAAGGGATGGATCTCGTCAGAAGAAACGTCGACACATGTGGTGGAAGAAACCTGAGAGGTCGTCGGGCCCCAAGGGAAACTCCGGCGGTGACGATGTGGCGGGGGAGCACGGGAACAGCGGCGACGGGCTTTCGGCGGAAGGAAACAGTAGGGAACTACTTCTGTCGGGGAGAAGAATCGCGGAATTAGAACTGGCGCTGGGAAAATCAACTGAAACCAAGAATCGGTTCAGTTCAATCTTTCCCAGTCGGGTTTTAGGAGGAATCAAGGTGGGTTTATAGGAGGAGGGATTAAGGTAATATTGTTATTGGCAGCCATTCTAGGAGTGCAATAAAAAAGGGGGGGCAGATTTGAGAAATATAAATGGAGAATTTTACGGCGGGCCAACTATTATGGATAGGGGACATTTGAATAAAATAGTTAATTAATTCAAGCTTGCCCTAAACTAATCTATCCCTAAACTATCGGATCTATGCATTTAGGGTCTCGTTGGTCGGACACACCAACGAGCCAACAAAATTGCACAATAGCGTACGCGATACAAAATTACATCAAAAGCACTAATAACATGCGCATACAACTCAACACAATAAAATAAAGCCAAACCCGCCACGACATGCGTTACACAAATAAAACAGGTACAAATAAAAATAAAGATGCATTGCGGGTTGCATCAGTCGATAAGGTGGCTCCTCGTATCAAATACATCTCTGTTGGGTACTCTCGCACACAGAAAGGTTATGTGTGTCATTCTCCTACTACTGGGAAAACAATCATCTTATGCGGATATTACCTTCTTTAAGGATAAACCATTTTACAAACCTCCTCCTGATGATAGATCCTTCCATGGCTCTCCAACACCCAGTTGTTCCCACTCACATGCTCCTCCCTTGCTCCCTACTCCTAATCATGAGCTAACCTTTCCTCACCCACTCCCTACACCTCCTCCCATGCTCCCCTCTCCTCCTCTACAAGTGTACACTCACTGTCATCCTCGGTCTGACGCCATGCGACATTTACCACCTACTGATGTTGTTTGTCAAGCCCGATGATCCTCCTGCGGCTACCACCCACGATGCAGTTGCTTCTGCCGCTCACTCTCTATCTGATTATGTTTCCTTGCACCGCCTCCCCCCCCCCATTCGTAGGTTTGGGGCATATTTTTCCTTTATTGCCACCCAGTCATCCATACATGAGGCTCTTCAGCATCCGGGATAGCGAGCGGCAATGGATGAGGAAATGATTGCTCTCTAGGCTAATCATGTAACGTTCCGGCCCACCGGATTATCTACCGGCCCACCGGGCACGTTACAGGGCTGCAGCCCAATACACCCCAACGCCTCCCCCGCCTGTTTCTCAGCAAGGCGCGTTGTTGGCCCACCAGGCGGGAGAGGCGTTGGGGTGTATTGGGTTGCAGCCCTGTAACGCGCCCGGTGGGCTGGTAGATAATCCGATGGGCCGGAACGTTAGAAATCACACATGAGACCTTATTTCCATTCCTCCTAATCATTCTCCAGTTTGTTGTAAATGGATTTTTACCATCAAACATCACTCTGATGGGACAATTGAGCATCTCAAAGCTCATATTGTCGCTTGTGGATTCATTCAACAACATTGTCTTGATTATGAAGAGAAGTTCTCTCTTGTTGTCAATCTCAATATTGCCCGCGTTGTTATCTCTATAATAGTCCATCGACATTGGACATTACACCAACTCAATATTAAGAATATTTTTCAAAATGGCGATCTTATGGAAACGGTATACATATAATAACCTCTTGGTTATGCAACCACGGGGGAGTCTCTAGTATGTCACCTCAAAAAATTTTTTTAAGGTCTCAAGCAATCACCACAGGCATAGTTTGACAAGTTCAGTCAATTTGTTCGTGATATTGATTTTACTCAGAGCTCTGCTGACTTCTCCTTGTTCATTTGTCATAGTCCAACGGGCACAGTGGTTCTTGTGTATGTTGATGACATTCTTCTAACAGAGGATGACATCACTGACATCACTTTCGTCAAGAAACATTTGACCTGACAAGTTTAGATTAAAGATTTGGGTCCTCTCTGATACTTCTTGGGTATCGAGGTTGCTCGACGTCGTGATGGTCTTGTATTATCTCAACGAAAATATTGTCTCGATCTTCTTCGTGATGCGTGTTATTCAGGATGTGAGTCCGCTGACACACATATGGATGACAATCACAAATTATACGCTCATGCATCTAACAATGATTTGCTCCTTCAAAATCTAGAATATTTTTATCATTTGGTTGGCAAACTCATTTATCTCACTGTCAATGGGTTGGATATATTCTTTGTCGGAGCTGTCAATCGTTTTATGCATGCCCCTCGGAACTCTCATCTTCAGGTCATGGAATGTATTCTCAGGTATCTGAAGAATGCCCCAGGACAAGGCCTTGTGTATCAATCGTCTTCTTCTCTATCCTGCATTGCCTACTCTGGCACTGATTATGTCAGCTATCTCGATGATCGTCACTCTACAAATGGATTCTGCATATATTTTGGTGGACACCTGGTCACCTGGTGAATCAAAAAGCAAATTGTTGTTGCTCGCTCATCTGCTGAGACTGAGTATCACTCAATGGCTTATGTTGTTTCTGAACTTACATAGCTAGAGAGTCTTCTCTCTGATTTGGGCATCAAACTTCCCTCTTCAACAGTACTTTTTTGCGATAATCAAGTCGTCATCCACATCGCCGGGAATCTTGTATTTCATGAGCGCACTAAACAAATTGAAGTTGATTGTCATTTTGTCTGAGAAAGGGTTCAAACTCGAAAGTTGATTTTACGACATGTTCTTGCTGCAGAACAAGTGTCAGATATAATGACAAAGGCCTTACATCGTCCCCTATATTGCAATTTCCTTTACAAGATTGTGCCTATGACTTGTACGCTCTAGCGTGCGGGGGAGTGTTCAAGAATGAAGAATAAAAGCCCATAAAATAACCATTATTCTTGCTCATTGTATTTGGCCTCATGTTAAGGCTCATATTGTTTTCTCCTTTATTAGTCTCGCATTGTGTATTTGGAGTTTGTTTGTTGTGTATCTCGCTATAGATAGGGCATAGTTGTACGTTGAATATATATATATATATATATATATATATATATATATATATATATAATGAAAATATTAAATTTATTTCACATTTTGTCTTCTCTCACAATAAATATAAGAGTACACTCTCACGCAAGCTGGATATTGACCATGCCTAGTTCATAAAGAATGAGAAAGCAAAACAAGGTAGTCTTAATGAAAATAGTTGGAACTTCTCTTGAAGATAATACATTTTGAAGAACCACATTCTTCTGATAAAGTGAGAATCTATTTCAATATGTTCAGACATCTAGTAGCAAATTGGATTCCTCGCAATGTGAATCGTAGTTTTATTGCCACAAAGATAGTTATATGGAAAGTAGTAGCGGCTCCATGTTTACCTTTTCTTAGTGCAATAATAAGATCTATACGATTGCAAGACTGATACGGCGCAGTTGTACTACAGAACCTATTAACAAGTTATCAATAAACTATTATGACCAAGTAGTATGAGAGGGAAAACACTTAGGATGACGATGCTCACTATGACCAATATGGAGAGAGTCAGGGGCGGTCTCAGGAAGAGATTTAGGATCTCTGTAAGGCGGTTTAGGTAGAGATAACTCAGGAGTAGTGGGAGTAGATTTAGGTAGAGCAAAAGAGAATTGGTCCTCAAGATGTAATGTCACTGCATACAATAGTCAGTTAGGTAGAAGGAACATAGAAAGCATATCCTTCTAGGAATTTAAAGCCTCCTACAAATATCATTCATTCAACCTGTGGGTCTATTTTATCTCATGTGGAGGTTAGGTTGTGAGTATAGCAGAATCATTCAAAAATCCTCGGAGCAAGGGGAAAGGATATGTTTTGAGATCAATAATGGAAAATGGGGCATGAGGGCAGGTTGGTTTATTGGTGCATGAACCGGACCAGTTGGTGGTTGAACCATCTTTCCCAGCATTCAATAAATTAGTTAACAACCTCTTTTATGAGCTGTTTTAACGAACCAGTTTGATGCATTGCATTCTGATAGCCTATATAACTCCATGTAATCCGTCCAGTTTATGCAATGAAAATGCTATGAATGAATTCTCTGTTTTCCCTCCAATAACTTTTATTTTCACTTTCCTGCAATGAAGAAGAACTTATGTAGAGGAAGATATTTCTATCATAGTTGTCCTCGTTTGTATAATAGTTCAAATTATTATCCCTGCAGATGGAATTTCGAGATTAAACCTTTCTTATAAATTACAATTTTGTGGATTCCAAAGGCTCTGGGTAGATAATTTCTAATCAAGAAAACTGTATCTGAAGTACTCGGTAAGAAGAATCCAAAAGCGATGCAAAGAACTGAATAATAAAGGAAAACGGGATGATTATGGAGGAAAATGAGAACAGGGTGTTCACCTTCTGCGACTCCCTCCCAGGGGAGCCGCCTTCTATCCCGGAAGAAAAGTAATCGGGCAAGAGCCACCGGCAGCCACAAGGGAACAAGAAATAGAGGCGAAATGGAAGGGTTGTACGGCGGCGAAGATGTCTAACTTGGTTCGCCGACGATCCCGTGTGGGAGCGATGGAGATTGGAGAGCAGGAGCCTGCGAGGGGTTCTGTATGAGACGTGGGAGTGGAGGCGAATTGAAAGGATGCGAGAGAATGGAAAGGAGACAGAAATCATTATTTATTTATTTATTTATTTGCTTTTTATATCAATTTAATTAATAATTAGCCGCGGGAAATAATAGTAAAAGTTTAATTTCTATTTATCTATACTACACTAATTCGTCAAACATTTTTTTGTGATGTTTTATCTCATTTTATTAAAAAAAAATTAAAGTTCTCCGCCAACAATAAAAATTGTGTTCTTTCTATCGCTCTCAAATTTCGTGCACATCGCAAGAATGAGCGACAATAGAAGTAAAATATTCAAGGGTTTGTGAGCATGGAGAGCGACGTCATGTCAGGACAATGACGTGGCTAGGTTAATGTCGTGTTTGGCACGGGGCCTCCCGTGCACTATTACAGCTGAAGTACTGTCGTTGTTGATTATAGGGGCGGAGCCCCATTCCTGTCACTCATATTTATGAAGAGTTGTTAAAGCATAAAGAGCATTGTTATAACTTATAAATGCATTGTATTTGTATATATATAAATTGAAATTTTTAGTTTTTTATGTATTTAAAAATACTTACATGTTGTAGATGGATCAACGCTCATTGGATTTGATAGATTATGTTCGGCTTAGTCTTAGAGTCAGTCGAATGCGCACACAGTCAAAATAGTCGACAGCGGAATTTCTACGTGGGAAATCCGGAAAAGAAAAAAAATCATGGGATCTGACTCGGTTCAGACAAATCTACTAGAAATATTGTTAGAGTACACAGCTAATTAAGCAAGGGTGACAGACACCTCTCGTTCTAGAATGTTAAAAGTCTTTCTGATGGTTGTGTGTATCAGGGGCACGCTTTAAAGATATGTGTCTTTTGATAAGCGGAGTGTGATGGCATGCACATGAGAGCTAAGCGTGAAGTGGCGCATCGGAGTGGAGCGCGAGCACGCGCACTATAGCAGAATTGAGAGCGGTGCACTAGAGCTCTCACTGAACAATGGATCGCGAGGTCTAGCACATGAGAGGAAAGCATCTTCTTATGAGTGGAACGTGGGGGGGTGCGCATTGGAGCAGACATAAGAGCAGTGTGTTGGAGCATTCACTGAAGTGGACTTGAGAGGGGAGAGTGGAGCGCGACAGAGCACGCTAAAGAGGAGCACATGAGGGGGAGCGCATTAGAGAGCCATGTTCATGATAGTGATGTGTTCACAGTAACAGGAAGCAAAGCGATGCTGGAGTTGCGTGTTTTACGGTAGCAATGTATTCACCATAGGTGTATGCTCACTGGAGTGCAGCGCGGGGCGCACACTGGAGTAGATTTGAGAGCGGTGCACATTGGAGTTAACTTGAGAGCGGAGCGCGGGGAAGCATGCTAGAGAGGAGCGCGAGGTTGCACACTAGAGAGACATGTTCACGGTAGCGAGCACCAAAGCGACACTAGAGTTGCGTGTTTCATAGTAGTTGTGTGTTCGTTGTAGTTTTATGTTCACTAGAACACAGCACAGGAGCATGCATTAGAGGAAACTTGAGAGCAGTGCACTAGAGAGCGCACTAAAGCGGAGCGCAGGCATGTACACTAGAGTGGACTTGAGAGCGAAGTGCGGCGGAGTACGCAGGAGAGTAGCGCTGGGGCGCGCACTAGAGAGACATGTTCACTGTAGCGATATGGTCACGATAACTGGAACCAGAGCGACAATGTAATTGCGTGCTCACGACAGCGTCGTATTCACGGTGACTGTATGTCCACTAGAGCATAGTGCGAGGGCGCACTCTGGAGCAGACTTAAGAGAGTTGCACTGGAGCGGAACGTAGGGGCGTGCACTAGAGTGGACTTGAGACTAGAGTGTGGCATAGCACGCTGGAGAGGAGTGTGGGGGCACACACTAGAGGGTTATGTGTGCACGAACTTGTAGAAAATCATGTGTTCACGCGAGCACATTAGAAAAGCATGTGGTCAGGCGGGCACATAGAAGGGTCTATGTTCACACGAGAACACATGGAAGCTTGTGTTGCGTGAGCACACATAAGAGTTTGTATTAATGCGAGCGCACTAGAAAGTTTGTGTTCATGCAAGTACGTTGAAGAGTCAATGTTCATGCGAGCACACAGAAGACTCCGTGTTCACAAGAGCACACAGAGTAACTGCACACTCGAGAACACACTTTAGAGACGCGTGTATGTGGACACCAGAGGATCATACGACTTTCCTCACCTCTCCAAATTTCATTCCCTTCAAATGAAGGAGTATACTCATTTATAGATTTTAAGAGGGGCACATAAGTAAATATGTAATTTAAATTATTTAACGGATGAATGAAAATGCTTGGTTTATGTCCTTCGAATCACTGATTCAGCGGCCAGGCAACTTTACCACCACCACCCCCCCCCCCCCTCCCGTGGATTCAGGCAGTCTGAGCAGTCCGATCAGGTTCGCCTTAGCGGCGATGACCAATGGAGGTAGCTACCTCGCACATAATGAAAGCGCTTGGAATTTGGTGGAAATTTATGAAGCTAGCTTCGTCTCGTCGCCATGAGTCCATCGGTGTTGACAAATTCTCAATCAAAGATGTTTTGAAAATTTCATCCCCATTAATAGTCGTTTTGGCATTTTTTGGGGGAGGAAGATGAGTGACAAAGGAAGGAAGAGGTTGCGCATGGCCAAGGGAGGGCTTGGGCGACCCTTGCGACAGCTTCCGACCACCAATTGGTGGTTGAAATGAGGGGGGAGGCAGCAGCCTCCACCCCCAATCGCACCTCAGGCTAGGGCCTAAAGCCCTAGCGCGAGGAAGGGGTGACCGTGTCGGGCTGGGCGCCCAGGTCCAACCCAGTTCGGTCTGATTCGGGCTAGTTTTCGGCGTGTAGCCTTCCAAAGTTTGTTTAAGGGGTCAAACAGACTCGGAATCACGCGAAATTTTGTTCATTGAAACTGTCTCGTCGATCCGATCACATTCTTGGTCTTGGTTATTTGGTTTGACCACTCTAAAATTTTGGGAAACCCCATCTATACAAAAAACATTTAAATACCTAAACATAAAATAATTTTCCTTATCTCCTATGCCCCCCCCCCCCCCCAATTGCCTTAGCCGTTCGCGCCTGTTGGGTTCTCTCCCGACCTGAAGAAAGGCATAGGCACTAGTCTTCATCTAAACAGGAGGACAAACCAAGCATGCACAGGCATTGTGCACGGTCGCGCGCTTGGCAGGCAAGTGTGTGGGGTCGGCAAGCGCGCGGGACCAACGAGCGTGCGCGCCCCGCGCCGCCACCTCCGCTGCATATGTCCGCCTCAAGCGCCTCCGTCCGCCACCGTTGTCGGGCAACATGCCCAGAACCGCCCAGAGGGCATGTTCATCATTTCTGGAAAATTGTTGATCCAAGTGACCGGAATGAAGCAAAGTTATTTGTCAACTCAAAGTCCAGCCGGGTGCAATTACCAACACATCCCTTCAAGAAAGCTATAAAAAGGTCCACTAGTCTTCATGAAGACAAGCAACTTGAGAGAGCAGAAAGAGTCCTGATGTTTTCGGTGGGGACGTGAGACTTAGATCGTTCCATCGCTCAAAATTCGTTCTTCTCCTTTTTCTGGTCCGCTTACGCTTTGCACTCGCGTAGACGCATCAAGCAGACGCAAAAAGAACTTAAAAGGACGCACTCGTGGACGCTATCTCCAAAGATCCGTGGACTTGGCCATTTTGCCCTTTTTATGTACTTAAGGCTTGTAAATGGAGAGGTAGTTTGTCACCCTCCACGGAACATAAACACTTGTAGCCTCAAGGAAGATAGTTGATTTTGTCCCGACACCGATCGGACCACGTTATTTTTCTCCCTTTTTGGGTTTTCCACGTTAAAATGCATTTGTGTCATTGTTGTTTGGTTTGCTTTTGAATGTTTGTGCGCCTGATACGATTCTACGAACCAGAGAAAAACCGAGTGACCCGCATCAAATTTATACCACTATATTTTGATGCATCCATGTGTTCTTAGAATAATCATGTAGCAATAGTAGCAATTGAGTTGGACAATTTGGAGATTTCATCATATATTCCGGAATATGGTATTATCATCTATCTCAAAATTACTCATCAAGCACACTATGTAGTTTGTGGACCCATTAGTTAGTCCTTGTTTTTTTCGTTTATTATATACATGTGATTTTATTTTTTCAAACAAATACTATTTTGTGTCAAAGGAATAATTGCTTGATTGGATACTTAAGGTGATCGAAGTCTGAATTATGTTGTTATGATCTTAAGTATACTAAGATCAGATAAAGTTATCGGTAGATCACGACCACGTGCTCTCTTGGGTTGTTATAGAGCCAGATATTATCGTAAGAACCCTAAACAAGTTAATAAGAACTGCGTAAGAGCATTTCAAAAGTAGGTACCCATTTCAAGTTAGAGGTCAAAAAAAACATGTGGATGAATGAAGAATTGAAGTGTTTTGTGGCATGGACAATCCATGAATATGTACACTTGTAGACACATTCATATGAAAGCCGGTTTGCTAAGATTGAGGAGAAGATTGTTGAGACTATGTATCTTCTTCAGAGGGTTAAACCATGTAAAATATATTCTTCTCCAAAGAAAAAGAATCCTGAAAATACTACAACAATCAGAACTATTTACAATCATAGAATAACTATTCATAAGCAAGAATTGGAAGGTAAAACTCCGGTACAATTTATCTACAAATGTGTTACAAAAGCTGATTATGTATGTTACAACAGAGTAAGTGAAGGAGGATGACATACAACTATAAAGCTTATTTTTTCGCATCCTAATTCTATTAAGCTATGTTGCATGTTTTCATTTGTATTTGAAGTAGTTTGTACTTATAAAACCAATAGATGTATCAGATGCATTTATTTTTGATATAGTTGGGGCCTTAATAAATTAGGGTGCTGTTATGCAAACCCACTGTTTTTAGCACAGAAAAAAACAAAGCCATTTTTTCTGATGATACTAAAACCAATAAAATCAGACTTTTGACATAAATACATCCTTAAATTACCCTTATTTTACACTTTGCACCTTAAATTTTTGTTTTTGGCACTTTGCACCTTAAAAACTTACAAAACTCAGCACATTGCTCCTTATTATCATTTTAAGGTAAATTTTATGTGCAACCCAATTTTATCTATGGGCAAACTGCATATTCAAAAAAAATGCCAAAACTAATATGTGCAAATCGGCCCTTTACGGGTACATAAGTCTTTATGGTTTCTTAGTTTGATTTGCACTTAACCTTATTTGCACATTGCCGAAATTGATCTGCTCATAACAACACCCTTTTTTAAACTCCTCCAAAAAATGATATTGTGAAATTGAGGGTATTTTAGTCCTATACAAAGTCATGAATACTAATCATTTGATCTTACTACCTTAGCTGAACTCGCACTTTCCTTTATCAACAATGACGGACAGTGACGACATGGTGTCGGCATGGTTGGTAGCGAGGAGGAACTTGGAGGAGTCAGCCTATGCATTTGTCGCCTCACAAAATCAGAGAAAAGGGAAAGAGATGGGAATAGCTCTTTAGTTTGTAAAGAGGAAAGTAGAATATTTGGACCAGTATATTGCGGCCTCCATCAACAAATCAAAGTTATTCATCCTTAATGAGTGGATGTTAATATCATATATAACAAAGACTACATTAACAGATTAGGGCAGCCCGATGCACAATGCATCCCTGCACAACGAGTGTCTGGGGAAGGGTTCCATCACAAGGGTGAAATGTATGCAAATCTTATTCTGTCTTTTTTCAAGAGTCTGCTTACAGGACAAACCCATGACCTCAAGGTCACATGAACAATACCTTGACCAGTGCCCCAAGGCTGCCCTTCAAAGACTACATAAGCAGATAAAATTCAATTTTTGGATTAGTACCAGTTAAATCTTACACCATTGCTTGGTGGATATACATAATAAATAGTTTTTTTAATGGAAAGGTTGACAAGAATTTAGCAATATATGACGTCTACAGATCAACGAACAATAACGAGTTAGATCAAAAACGATAGTAATACTCATTGGAGATAGCAATTGGCACCCTAATTTGCGTCGGATCCGAAAAGCCTTGCAAAACATCGTTATAAAACCGAAATGTGGGTTATTTATGAACTTAACCCGGGTTGATTCGTGAACCAGCTCAATCAAAATTGAAGTGGTCAAAACATATTGAGGACCAACTCAATTGCTTAAGCACCATGACTAACGATAAATCATATGACATTTATACGCCGATATATATCTCATAAATCCGATATAACACGGCGGGACCAAATCACTCTCGCGCGACTTGGGAAATTCTAACAAATGTATAATTTGATTATGGCAAAATATTCAGATAACTCCTTTTAAAACATTGTATTATGCAAATAATCCCAGGAAGGTTCCAACCCTAACTAGTAGATGAAAAGATCAACCTGTTTTCGAACCACATAAATTATCATGACTAGTTTTTATAAATTGTCATTTTACTTTCTTCCAAAACAAACAATAAGGAAATCATAGTCAAACATAAGCATTTTATAGATTCAAATTTTTAATAGGCGCACCGCACATGAGACACGTCTTAAGATACGCATGCGGAGCCAATGGTACAATGCCACATGGCCACCAGCGTTGATGATAACTGGGCGGCATCACCCCAACTTTTGCTTGAAGGTCGAACATTACTCAAAAACTCAATCGACTTTTGAATCGAAGCTGTTTGATTTGAATCTAGCTTCGATCGATCCACCAAACTCACCTTTGCTTGAAATCGGGTCGAATGAATGTCTTCAATCGGATCCGGAGGCGGGGACAGATCAGCTCAACCAGTTGTTTACAATTCATTTTACATTCAAATCCAATCAAAACCCAAACAAAATTTGTATGCAGAGGAAAACAATGAAAATATGGCTTTCAACAGAGAAAAAAATATCAAAAAGATACAACTATTATTAGCTTTACAAAGAACAAGAAAAAAGTATAAATTTCCAATTTGATTTATTTCTATAATTGGTGTAGATACAATGTTCTAAAAAGTGGGGACAAGCAATCTTCCAAAGATTGAGGGGAAAATGAGTATGGTATCTCTATGTTTGCTATCAGAAATGGAAATAAACACATAAATCTCCATTCAATCACAGGATACAAATTTCTTCTCTTCGTAGTACCGGTTTTCGCTCTTTTTCTTATTCAAGTTTCTTCGCTGCAGTCGCGGAAAACAAAATGTATTATCTACCATGCCATGAAACAACATCAGAAAACAACGGGTAGAACTCAGAATAATGTTTACTAATATGCCATCCAATTGTTTTCCTAGAATGACAAACATAAATGTTTACATGACTTTACACATACATATATATATAGAGAGAAAGAGGATTATTTACCGGGATTTCCCCTCAAACTTCGCATAATTACAGCTTGCACTCCTCTAACTTTCGAGATTACAAAAACCTCCCTTCAATGTTTACATTTCATAACACCCATGCACAAAAGTACCCAATTGGAGAATCTTCAGAGGGTCTTTTTGTGCATGGATGTTATGAAATGTAAACATGGTGGTGGTGGTGGTGTGTGTGTGTGTGTGGGGGGGGGGGGGGGGGGGGGGGGGGGGAGCTGTGATTACACAAACTTCGAGGGGAAGTCCTGGCAAATAACCTTATATATATATTATGAGAAATGAGTAAATGCATTTAAAAATTTCAGATTTGTGGTGTATTTATCAATCTCCAAATCTAACACAAATATACAAGGATATTTTTTATTTTTTACATTAAACTTTATCATGAAAATTAAGTAATAGATAATATATTGCCATCAAATTGATAAATACATAGGGGCTGAGAATGTGACTTCACATATGATTGGAGGTTAGATTTTCATACCGCAACATTGTAAAATTAGGGTTTGTGGTATACCAATATATTATTGTGGTGATATAACAGTCAAAATCTCAACCTAGAAATTATGGAACAGAAAGAAAAAGAATAGCACCTTGTAGGCTTCAAGGTTGTGAATGATTCTACTGGCTATTGAGGATGATGTTATGTTCTGAGGGCTCACAATGGTCTTGAAAATACCCATAGCCTTGGGAATAGAATATGGATCCATTTCCTCCTAGAAAAATTTAAAAAATATTGATTAAATTTATCTTACAGCAAATAGAATTTTTTGTCCCTTCAAGCTGTCATATACAAAGGCAAAGAGAACTCACATTGCTGCTACCGCTTTCAGAAACTGTTCCATGCACAACCATTGATATGTTGAAGGTCCGAATCTAGAATTTGAGTTGGAAATTTCAAAGAAAGGAAGTAATTCAGACATGATAAAAGATCACAAATCTTCAAAGAAATGGGAAGGATAAAGATTGTAGTCATATATTATGAAATTTGTCATTAATTAGAATAAAGCTTTGTTTGGCATGATGGCGGACATAAATGCGGTGATTATGAACCGTCGTTCGTGAACATCTGACCGCACCTAAAGAACTTAATCCACTTTTATGCTGAAAACTAATTATTTTTTCTTTGTGGGGGGCAAACCGTCGTGCCAAAGATACATTTTATGACAGTGACGTTTTTGCCCAAACTCACTGGAGCAAAAACGCCACACCAAACGGTGCCTAAGATAATACTCAGATTACATAGGTTTAACAATGGATTATGATTTTTTACTTGAGGAATATGAAGAAAATTGAGAAAGCTTCAATATGAAAGTGATTATGCTACCTCCAACTGTTCGAAAACTAGGAAGTGTTAATGAGAATAAAGGTGAAATTTTTAGAATGGTGGATCAGTAATTCTAAAAACTCTAGAGTACACAAATAAAGGTGAAAGCCTAGGATGATGTACTAGTAAAAAATTCTCATTTTCTATGATATAAAACTGATGATTATGTACCATGTCTGTTGTGACTTCCCAGGGAGCACCAATGATTACTTCGTCGACATATCGGCAAGCAAGCACGCTAAGGCTGCGTTCATGGAGATGCATGATGGGATTGGATCCTCTCCGATGACTGCAAGGAATGCCATGAATAAGAAAGATTTCAAAACAATCTTCAATACCATAGGTCAAATGGATGGTTCCTTGATTAATATATATATATAAAATTTACTGGACTTTCCCTCGAAGTTTGTGTAATTACATGTTGCATCCCTCTAACTTTCGAAATTACAAAAGCCTCCAGTCAATGTTGACTTTTCATGAAATCCATGCACAAAAATACCCTTCTGGAGTACATTTTGAGGGGGGGATGCAGGTTGTAATTATGCAAACATCAACATCGAGGGGAGATCGTGGTACATAAGCAAATACATATATTGTTAGGGAATTAAAATTGGATGCGAGAGCACTAAACTTGTCGTTGACATTTATTGGTGTATCGGCAGGCCCGCAACCTGAATTAGCCGACATCGTGAAGAAGATCGAGACAATACTTCAGTTGAGACAAGATGAGGACATCAGATCGTCAGGCTACCCAAATTCCCAAAAAATCGGAGGTGACTCAAATTTTTGGTCTGAAAGTGTGAGGCCAAGCGCTTCTTGATCATTGATATGAAATCCAGATCACTGCCCATAATGAGGATATCATCCCCAAAATAGAAGCAATATCACCGTGTCTGCTAGGCATTGACAAGTAAATGGGGAGAAGTTTGCGAGCTCCGAATAAAACCAAAATCTCAAATGGCCTGACTGGACAGGTCAAACTAGCCCTGATGTGACTGCTTGAGCCCATAAAGAGATTTTATGAGGAAACAAACAAAAGACTCTCAAATGGTTTCACAGCAAGGAGGTTGTTGCATGTAGATGGTCTTGGTAAGATCGTCATTAAGGAATTCATTCTTGATATCAAGCTGATGCAACTGCTAATGACGATGAGCGACCAAGAAGATCAAGACCCGAATGATATTCAGCTTAGCGACAAGAGAGAATGTCTGTTCATACTCGATGTCATATTGTCGAGTGAAACTGTGAGCCACAAGATGAGCTTTAAGGCGCTCAACTGCCCATCAGGGAGATGCTTTATAGTAAAAACCCATGTACACCCCACACGGGATTGACCAATAGGAACAAAAATAAGATCTTAGATCTGATTGGCCAAAAGGTCATCCCTTTCCTGATTCATCGCGACCCACCACCTCGGATGCTAAAGAACGTCCTGCACTGCTGCACAAAAGAGGGGGTGGAAATAGAATACAAGGAAGTGGAAAACCTGTAAAATTATGGAGATGAGTAGTGAAGGGAGACATAATGAGAGAGAGGGTGAGCGGTAGAAGAAACGCCACCCTAGGCAAGAACCATAATCAAATCAGCCGGTTGTGTAGCGTCATCGATATGTGGAAACTGTCGTAGGACATCAGACCAAGGAAGACAACGAGTGTACAAATGGAGAGGAGAAAGTGGCGGTGTGGGAATCATGGGCGGGAGAGTGAGAAGCACAAGAGGTGTAGCATTAAGAGGTTCAATAGGATGCGGGATAGCATGTGAGAAGTAATCATGAGGAGTCAAGGAGTAGAATGATTTATCCTCGAGAACAGTGACATCAATGAAGATAATGGTTATTTGATCAACGAGAGAGTAGCACACAATACTTATGTGTGTGATAGTACCCGACAAGCATATACTTAGTAGCACGTGGAGCCAATTTGTCCATGGAAGGGGTAAGATGATGGACAAACAAACATTTCTGAAGACACGAGTCAAGGATAAAATGGGTGATGAAAGAAAGAGGATGACGAACGACGTCGCAAAGTTGAGAACGGACGAGGGAATGCAAATAATAAAAAAACATGCGGTGGAGATTGTGAAGTGTCAATAGATCTTGGGGGCCTGCATTTTAAATATAAGAGAGCGAGCAACCTCAAGGAGGTGAAGGTTCTTCCACTCGACCACACCATTTTGTTGTGGGGTATAATTGTATAAGCGCATGATGATTGGTGGAAAATATCCGACGAGTTGTAGGTTTCCTGAAAGTCATTACCGGTATATTCACGCGCATTATCGATGCGAAGTATTTAAATTGCGCGCGATAATTGTGTACAAATTTCAGCGATGGAGTGAAAAACACAGTAATTACGATCGATCATGCAACAAATATAACCAAGTCATTCATGAATGATCATAAATAAATGTAAGAAAATAACGATATCCAGATAAACTAACATTTTTATACGGTCCCCAAAAGTCTGAATGAACTAAATTAAATAGAGCAGAGCTTTTAGTACAATGAGAGGAGAAGGTGGAACAATGTTGTTTCCCGTAAATATAAGATTCACAAGTAAATTAAGAAAACAGAATATTAGAAGAAGAGCATGACCAAGGCGTTGATGTCAATCAACAGAAGTAACAAAGGACAAGGCTGAGGGAGGAAGACCAGAGTGTAGAACCCATTTGATAGTCAGCCTTTATCAATGATATTCCGCGTTCGTAGATTATGCACCACAAAGGAAGAAGAGGTAAACATGAATGGGCAGTTAAGATCACGAGTAAGTCGACTGACAAAGAAAAGATTAAATTGTGAGAAGTGCAAAACGCAAATAGATGTATGAATTCAAAGGAACATCGTCGGATCTACAAACAGCGGTGGTAACGCCATTGGCAAAAATGATAAATTTTGGAGCATAATATTGGTGTACCGAGAAGATTGTTACAGAGTATTGTGATTGGTGGCAACCGAGCCCACAATCCAAAGGGGAGCTATGAGAAAAACAAGATATACCTTCTAATGCAGCAAGCCCAGAGCCGACCCGCTCTGGCGACCCTCACGGCCTAGCCAGGAGTAAGTAACCAGCCCCGTAGTTATCAGAGTTCCTCCTGTAGGGTGTCAATATCAGCATGGGATGTGCTGGGAGCATCCATTATTGTAAAGGCGTATGGAGGTATCGCCTGAGGGAACCCATGTTTCCTATAATGGTAGCTTCAGTATGATTAGCCCCACCACAATAGGTGCACAGACGTGTGCTCTGCCCCTTGGAACGGGTGCGACCAACACACCCATCACCACGAGACCCATTTTGACCTCCACAAGACTCAGTAGATGGAGGAAGGGCTTCAACAGAGTGGTGGAGCAAGGCAGGGGAGGGATCCATGGAGACCTCAGTGTGTAGAATCACCTTCAGGATCATGGAGCAAATATCGGAGAGAGTAGGAATGGTTGGAGAAGAGAAGAATAAGATGCGCTGTATAGGTGTGGTGGTACCCTGATCCATCATTAGCGCGATACCTACGGCTTGCGTCTGAACCCGTTGGGTCACAAAATCAAAAGTGGGTGACTGGTGTTGAATCTAAGCCTCAACAATTGTGTTTTGTTGTGCTACGAACAAGGTTAGATCACTGTTCGGACTGGATCCTATAGTCTGAATGTTTCGAAAAAGAACGAACAAGTGTTAAGACTATCTTGTCTAGAATAGAGGGACTTCTGTTCATCCCACATACCCTTGACCGTTTCGTGGTGTATTGTCATTTGATAGGATTCAATTTCCATGGAGTTTAAAATACACGCTTAAATGCGGCCATCATCCCGGAGTCATTACGAACGTCAGGAGGTGATGAAGAAGAGGATAACGAGTTAGGTGATGAAGAGGACCCCTGATCTAGAGGACCTGACGCACTGGTGGACCCACTCAACAAAGTTTTTCTTCCCAGAAAGGGAGATGGTGGTCATGTGGAATTCATCCCGAACATTAGGAGGTGGAGCTGGAGCGAAAGCTGGACGAGTAGAAGAGTCAGATGCAGGATTTATCCCCATGTAGCAAGAACAACAGGGTTCAACGACCTCTGAAATTGAGGGGCGGTGAGAGCTTAAAAATATAGGGTCCGGTGAGCTCGGGTAAAGAACAAGAATAGAGGACTGGCGAGTTGGGTTCAGCAAACTCGGACTGAAAACAAAGGCTCATTGAGAATTGAGGAGTGGCGCGGTTTGGCGATCTATGGCTGAAAACAAAGGTTCAACGAGAACAGGAGACAGGGGGCGAGTTCCTGGAGGAGGGAGGTCACGAGTGTCAAGTCGTGAATGAGAGACACTAGCACCGACGTCTGCGAGTGCATTCATGAGTGAAGCAATTACGCCAAAAATGGGAAGGCCGCGAGAGACATTGGTCGAGTACGCGTGCACGCAAGAATCTGGAATACCGCGAGAGTTTGTCCAGAAGGAGACGAGTGGTTTGTCTAGAGGAATGCAGTGATGTCCACGACAGTAAGTGGGAGCAAGGACGCTTGATGAGGAATCGAATAGTGAGCAAGTGAGGAATCTGGAATGCCGAGAGAGCTTGTACAGAAAGCGGTGAGGAGATGGAAGGGATGACGTCTACAGATGCAGAAGAGGAATTCAGTGATGTCTGCGGTAGGAGGTGGCATCAAGGATGTTGGGTGAGGTAGCGAGTACGCACGACTAGAGGTGCAAACGAGTCGAGCTTGGCAAAATTTCCAAGCTCGAGCTCCAGCTAATCATTTCAAGCTCGAGCTCGATCTCCTCGAGCTCATTTTGTCCTGGTTCGAGCTCGAGTTCAATGTCTGCTTATCGAGCTTGGAGCTGCTCACGAGTTTTTTAGCTCATGAGCCTGATTTTATTAAAAATTTTAATGTTTTAAAAAAATATAGGAATAAAAAGGCTCGCGAGCTCATGAACAATAATTTTTGAGCTCGAGCTCGACTCGTAATAGAGCTCCACAGGCTCGAGTTCGAGCTTTTTTCGAGACGGCGCAACTCAACTTGCACCCCTACATACGACAATAGGTGGGTCTATAAAAGGCGGGGCGGGGGGGGGGGGGGGGGGGGGGGCAGAAGTTTGCGAAGAGAACCGAACGAGCTTAGCAATGGGCCTGCAAGTACCTTCCAAAAAAAACTGAAATAACAAACATAAATGGCGGGTCAATTTTGCTTGAAGTGGAAGTGAGCTCAATCGGCAAGAGAGCAGGAACTCAATCGTCGAAAGGTTTAAGTCAAGAATTGTGCGGCTCAGATACCATGTAGAGAAAACGGAATGCAAATCTTAATATTTTATTTTTTCCACTATATCCAACTTAATACAAGTATTTGTACACATAATTATAGGATGGAGGAGTGAAGACTCAACTCCAAACCAAGATCAGAGACTATCTATATATGAGAAAAAAGAGGGCCTTTACATGGTCCTTGGCATGCGCTAGTTAATAGAATTTCTACAAATTTAACTTTAGCCCTTTTTTGCAATTTGTGGTACATTTTTCTCCCACAAATATTCCTCTGAACTCTGGAATTGAGAAAAAAATGAAATCAGTTACAGTGATATTCATTTTTACACAAACTCATTCCTTGTTAACTTTTAATTTGACTGTTTGTTGACCTGCAATGAGTTATTTTTAACTTTATTATTCTCAGAGGTAAAATGTATGCCATCTTGATTTAATATTACTCTACTACGGTTAAAAGCAAAAATAAAAAAAAAATTTAAGATAACTTCCCAGCCTTCAAGATTGAAACTACACATTTAAAATGAACTTCAAGAATGAGAACTCAGTTCCATCCATTTTCAACTCAACAAACACCTGAACACACAACAAAAAGTGAGATCTAATCGCTTCCAGGAACTAACGGTGACCTTTACGGGCCACTCGCCTTCACTGAATGACCAAGTTTATGGCTGTGTAGTGAAGTCAATTGTATAATTTTGCTTTAAAGCACTCTACTAGTGAGAAGAAACGAAAATTGAAATTATGAGTACCTCACAATCTGATCACTGTGGATGCCAACTAGAAGAAAATCTCCAAGTTGCCTAGCATCTCTAAAGATCTGTTAAAGAAAAATTTATATCATAAAACTTAAACAAGAGAGAGAACTAAAACTTAAATTTCTGTACTAATGATTTGATTTCAAAATCATTATATGGCTTGTAATATAAGACATTAATGTTGATTTTAACAAGATATCACGATTTTAATTGAAATTGATTTTCATTTTAGTGAAGAGTGATGACAAAACTTTAGCCATTTTTTCCCTCCATTTGACAGTACCTGCACTGCACAAATAATGAAAGAAACAAGGTACGGTAACAGTTCCATCAGCTATGAGTTTCATGAAAATTCTATGACAAGAGATGACGAACAATTGATTAGAAACTAACAGATATATGCTGTTAATGCTGACAATTTTGAAGGAAGAGCGGCTACTCTTTATTTGCTATTTTTTTGGGTGTAACATCCCAGTTTTTACGTCGCGTTAAATTAAATTGCAGGATGCGATGGCGAGCAAAATTAAACGAGTCGGCAAACCGTGAAGGTATCTCCTAGTTTATTTGATTCACTTTAGTGGCAAGTTAGTAACTTAAAAAGGAGAGAAATATCAAATTAATATCAAGCATTTTTCCCCCTTCCGGTTCAACTGGCCCGACGGTTTTAAAAACCGCTCTCTTAGCCACTCCCAAATAAAGCCGCGTTTTCTCATCCCGTAACCCCCTCATCCGCATTTCGCACGCAGTGGAGTCGGCGACTTCTCACGTAATCGCAGGTGAGTTCGGCGAGCTTAACCCTAGCCCACCCCTCCTTCCTCGACGGATTACAGCGCCGACCCTTTCCCCTCCCTCTGCACGTGGCGGTGACCTTCCTCCTCCCTTCTGGTGTCGTGGGAGACTCCGTTCCTAACCCTAGCCGGTGGTTGAAGTTTCCTCTTTCGCCGTTTTTGGTCCCGGTGAGTGTGTTTTACTCTCTCCTCCTATTTTAGGGTTTCTTCACTCCTTTATCATCGATTTTACCCTAATGTCATGGCGATTTCAGAAATTGTAGGGGATAATTGTCTCTAATTGGAGGAGTTCGCCGTGATCAAACCTCTTGAAGGAAGGATCATGTCACCTCGCCACGTCTACGAACGTCGTAACACCACAGTAAGAAATTCGACTTCTTTTTGTCCAGCAGTTCAGATTATTTTAATATGTATTAAAAATGTTGATAAATGCACTTAGATTTACAAGTTCCTATAGTTAGAACCGGGTCAAAGGAGTAGGTATACGCTTGGGCTTAATTTAGCATAATCAGTATCATGAAAATCCTAAGCCCAGTGTATTTAACAAGAGTCCTACTCTGTGTTAGATTCACTGAACATCAGTCTAAGTGAAATTTGGGGAAAATGGCGAGGAAGGATTTCCCTCTCGATCCTGGTGGAGGCACACCACCGTATTTCCAGGGCCAGTAGGCCACCATTCGTATTTCAAGCTTTGGGTCGATGACCCTTGTTTCAGATTTGGAACTCCCCAGATAGGAGTATGTGTTCCATTCGAGAGACACTCAGTCCAGGACAACACCAAACTTGTCACTCAGAATGCAGTTTTTAGTTTGTGTACAGTCGCCCTTAGTGACATGAGTTAATAAGAAGTCAGTGAAACGGGTTGAAACTTACAACAGATATAACTTCAAAACTTCAGAAATCAACGATTTATACAGATAAGAAAAGGTGTGTCAGATCACACGATAGGTTGAATTCATGTCAGAACATGATTTCAAGTGTCACGTTTAATGTTAGAATAATTATATACGAACTTTTAAATTCAAGTATTGCTCACCAAAAAAAAGAAAATGTTTTTCTTTAAGTGTTGCTGGAGAGAGTAATTTTTTTTACTCTTCTGTGGGTCTGACCCATTTGGAACTCATTTTTACAGGGGGCTCAGGTCAGGTGATGCAACCTATGGTGCATCTTTTTATTTTTATTTTTTGTACCTATATTTTTCCTCTTGTCGTGCATGTCTTGACGCTTAGTTGAGATATTATGTTCTGTCACGCATGTTATTCGCGCTCTTGATGTAATTCTTGTACCGCGCATGCTGTCGCGCAATTTTTGTTGGCTCGTTGGTGCGACCGGCCAACGAGATCTTAAATGCATAGGTCCGATAATTTATGTGATAAGTTAGCTAGGGCAAGCTTTAAAAAATTACTTATTCTCGTAAGTTCTTCATGTGTTAAAATCAACCCACTTTCCTTTGGCCCATTTCCCTACAAAGAATTAATTCTTATCTTCATTTGGATGGCTGCCAATAGCATTAAAACTCTATTCCCCCATATAAAAATAAACCCTCCCCTCTTTTCATACTTAGCTGGAAGAAGAGATTGAACGAACCGTTTAGGTATCGTTCGATTTCTCACCCAGCGCCACCTCTGCAAACCTGATACCGACGCCACCGCCTGCCTGCTCAACTGGAGGCCCGACGCCGCCCCTTCCTTCCCTTTCCCCGCCCCGTCCAGCTCCGGCGTCGCCTTTGGTGGCCCTTTCCTGGGCCGGCGAGATCGGGAGTTGCTTTCCCCTTCCCCGACGACAATGAGGCCACCTCCAGATACCTCCACTGCTGCCTTTTGGCCTCTCCCCACTGTAGTCGACGACCCAACTGTCGCTGGTTTCTTCTCCAGCTTCGTCCGCAACCTTCCAGATTTCTCCTGCTTGACGAAAACCTCCCGCGAGGCTTTGTCGGCGGTCACTTCCGCTGCTTGAAGTGTCGTCTGCCACCGTCGAGGCGTCTGTTGTCTTCCTCCGACGGATTCAGGCTCCTCCAGCCAACCATCAAGCTTCAAGCCCTGCCACCGGACAGTTCTCTGGTTACTACAGCTCTAGCCACTGCCTCTCCGCCTTGGGTATACCTCGCTTCTCGCTCCATCCTCAAGCATATTTTATGCTTATGATATTTAAACAAATGGTAATTGTTAGAATAGCTCATGTATTAGGCCCATGTTTTGGGCCCATTTTCTTGTTCTCTCCTCTTTAGTCCCACATCTTGTATATGATTTGTTTCCTCTCTTTCTCTCCTATATATTTGTATACTCTCTTTGTATTTACATACTCAATCAATATACACAAGTTTCAGGCAATTTCTACATGGTATCAGAGCCAGGTTACGACTCTCGCGGTTTGCCCCTGTCTAACCGCACTGTGTAAACACTCTCGCGGTCTTCCTCCCGCGGCTTGTTTCTCGCGGCCTGTTTGGTTTCTAGCCGCGCTTCCTCGCGGCCTGCTCTTTCAGACCGCCTTCCTCTGCCCTCATTTTCTCTCCGTGGATCCACCTTTCCCCTTCCCCCCCCCCCTCCTGCTTTTATAGCATTTCCTCTCTCCGTGGGACCTCTTTCTTCCTGTCCGCTGCGGCCTCTCTCCTAGTCGCGACCTCTCTTCTGTCCGCCGCGACCTCTCTCCTGTCCGCCGCGGTCTCTCTTCTGTCCGCCGCGGCCTGGTATTCTCTGTCCGCCGCGGCCTCTCTTCTCACCGCGGCCTCCTTCTCTGACCGCCGCGGCCTCTCTTCTCGCCGCGGCCTCCTTCTCTGTCCGCTGCTCAGATCTGCCTGACCGTGCGGGCTGTCTTCTTCTCGCCTGCATCTTGGTCGCGATCTCCGGCCTCTCTCCTAGTCGCGCGACTTGTCTCAGTCCGACGCGACTTGTCCCAGTCCGGCACACCTTGTCTCAGTCCGGCGCATACGATCTGCCTGACCGTGCGAGCTGTCTCCTTCCTGCTTGCATCTTGGTCGCGATCTTCTTCCGTCGCCTGATCGCCCGACTTGTCTCCGTCCCGTGCGGCTTGTCTCAGACCGCCCGGTTTGTTTCTTTATCTGCGGCCCTCTTCCCTAGCTGTCTAAGGGTTGCGGCCTGTCTCCATGACTTCCTCTGGTTCTTCTCCCAGCTCAGCAGCCAGCCCGCCCCCTGTCCCTCCGGCTTGTCCTCCAGACCGCCCGGCCTGTTCTGTCGACCTCCGTGACGAGCTCCGGATCACTACTATCTCTCTTTCTGGCAAGAAGAACTTTATCCCTTGGGTACATTCTGTTCGGCGGGTTCTCCAGGCTAAGGGCCTTCTCCCGCACCTTACTCAGGCACCTCCTTCTCCACCTACGGATGATTGGCTTCGTAATGACGGTCGTGTTCAGACTTGGATTCTGAACTCCTTGGATGGTGAGCCCTATCAAATGGCTATGTACCACGACACCGCCAAGGCTATGTGGGATGAGCTTCATTCCTTGTATTCTGGCCGCGATAGCCTCCAGCATCTTTATGACATCCTCACCGATCTCTTCACTCTTGACACTGGCGGCGCCTCAGATATGACCTCGTTTGTCGCCCGGGCTAAAACGCTTGCTGAAGCCTGGATCCAGCACCAGCCGCCGACCACTGATCTTGCTGCTCAGCGGGCTCAGAAGGAAGCTGCTTGCATTGCCATCCTTATGGCTCGCCTTCCTTCTCATCTTCACAGTCTTCGTGCTCAGGTCCTGGCCGCTCCTACTACGCCCTCTTTTTCGGATGTCTGCTCCATGCTTCTCCGGGTCTCGCCTCCTCCAGATCCTCCTGCTCCTTCTCCACCGGCTCTCCTTCAGCATGCCCCTCCACTCTTACCCTCTCCTCCTCCTCCTTCTACTCGGGGGGGACGGTTGGGCTCGCGGGGCCGTGGCCGTGGCGGCCGTGGCCGGCCAAAGTGCTCCTTCTGCGGCCGGGATGGCCATCTTGAGGCGGCTTGTTACAAGAAACTCGGCTACCCCCCTCGCCCGACGGCTTCTGCCGTTACTGATGCTCCTCCGGATCTCGAGACCGTCCGTCTTCAGCTACAACATCTTCAGGGGCTGCTCAACCCCCCCTCGGCCTCCGTCGCCTCTGTCTCCCACACAGGTACTGCTTGTCTCTCCCACAGCCCGGATTGGATTATGGACTCTGGCGCTACTCATCACATTACTTCGCAACGACCTGCCGAGTACTCGGGTTCTCCTTATCCGAAGTCCATCACCGTGGCCAATGGGGCGCTGGTTCCTGTTTCCGGCTCGGCCGATCTTTCTATCCACCCATCTCTCGTTCTTCGCTCGGCTCTTCATGTTCCGAGTTCCCCTTTTAACTTACTCTCTGTTGGGCGTCTTACGAGTGACTTGGATTGTTCTGTTATATTTACTTCCTCTTCTTTTGTTATACAGGATCGACGGACGCGGACTACCATTGGTAAAGGTCAGCTGCGGAATGGGCTCTACCTTCTCGATGCCTCTCCACTCGCTCTGTCTTCCGTCTCCTCCACTGCCTGGCATCGCCGCCTTGGTCATGCCCCTCTGCCAGTTCTCCAGCGGGCTCTTCCAGATCTTTCTTTTACTTCTTTTCAGTGTGATTCATGTATTCTCGGCAAACAGCCACGTTCTTCGTTTCCTTCACATTGTACTCGGAGTGCGGCTCCTTTTGATCTTGTTCATTCGGATATTTGGGGACCATTTCGGATTCCTAGTATATGTGGTTATCGTTATTTTCTAACCTTTATTGATGATCATTCCCGCACCACGTGGCTCTACTTACTTCGCGAACGCTCCGAGCTTCCCCGGGTGTTTCGGGCCTTTGTCCTCGAGACCCGGACACAATTCCATACCACCCTCAAAACTCTCCGAACTGATAACGCTCGTGAGTACACCAGCCACGACTTTACCACCTTATGTACGGAATACGGGATTCTCCATCAAACCTCTTGTGCGTATACCCCGCAACAAAATGGGGTTGCCGAACGCAAGAACCGTCATTTATTGGATGTTGCCCGCTCCCTCATGATCCAAATGCATGTTCCTAAAGCCTACTGGAACTTTGCGGTCTCCACTGCCTGCTTTCTCATCAATCGCCTCCCTTCCTCTGTCCTCAATTATGCGACTCCCTTCAGCATATTGTTTCCCTCCACTCCGGCTTTCCCTCTCTCGCCCCGTATCTTCGGCAGCACCTGCTATGTCCACTGCCTCGGGCCCTCCACCGATAAATTGGACCCCAGGGCGGCGAAACACATCTTTGTTGGCTACTCCCACACCCAGAAGGGCTATGTTTGTTACTCACCCGCTACCGGCAAGGTCACTGTCTCTGCAGACGTTACCTTCCGGGAAGACGAACCGTTCTTTCCTGCTCCCTTCCCTACTGCTCCACCACCGCCTCCTCTCCCGCCGTCCATCCCTCGTCCCGTTATTCCTACTACTCCACCACCACCCCCGCTCTCTCCTCCACCCGCTCCTTCTACCACCAAACCACTCGTTATCCGGGTCTACACTCGTCGCCCTCCCTGTTCCGTCGCCCCTCTGCCGCCGACCTCTGCCATGGATGCTTCGCGTCCCTCTGATCAGGTAACGCCCTCCACTGCTCATCCTCTGGAGGCTTATGTCTCTCTTCATCGCCTCTCTCCACCTCTGCACACCTTTGCTACTTCTCTTTCTTCGGTTTCTGTTCCTAACTCTGTACAGGAGGCGCTTCAACATCCGGGCTGGCGGGCAGCCATGGAAGAAGAGATGTCTGCTCTCTGGGCTAACCAGACCTGGTCCGTTGTCCCCCTCCCTCCGGGTCACAAACCGGTAGGGTGCAAGTGGGTCTTTGTCATCAAACATGCTGCTGATGGGACGATCGACCGTCTGAAGGCTCGCCTTGTCGCTCGCGGCTTCACTCAACAACCGGGGCTCGACTATGAGGAAACCTTTTCTCCGGTCGCCAAGCTCAATACCGTTCGGGTCCTCCTTTCTGTCGCTGTTCATCGCCGGTGGCCTCTCTTTCAGCTTGATGTTAAGAATGCGTTCTTAAATGGGGATCTCCAGGAAACGGTCTACATGCGACAACCGCCCGGGTTTGAGACCACGGGGGAGTCTCAGGTTTGCCGCCTTCGCAAGGCTCTGTATGGTCTCAAACAATCTCCACGGACCTGGTTTGAGAAATTCAGTAAAGTACTTCGCGCTGTCGGCTTTAGCCGTAGCTCGGCTGATTTCTCGCTCTTCACTCGTCACCGACCATCAGGGACGGTCCTTCTATTAGTATATGTTGATGACATCATCATCACAGGAGATGACTCCCAAGGGATACATGCAGTCAAAGCACATCTGAACTCGGTCTTTCAGACAAAGGACCTAGGGACTCTGCGATATTTTCTGGGACTTGAGGTTGCCAGGCGACCGGACGGCCTTATTCTATCTCAACGGAAATACTGTACTGATCTTCTTCATGATGCTGGCCTCTTAGGGTGTAAGCCATGTGATACCCCCATGGATGTGAACCACAAGTTGTGTGCTCAGGCTTCTGACTCAGATCTTCTCCTCCAGAACCCTGAATATTATCGACGACTTGTTGGCAAGTTGATCTATCTTACTGTTACCCGACCAGATATTTCCTTTGCTGTTGGTCTTGTCAGTCGATACATGCATTCTCCTCGCAAGTCTCATCTTCTGGCTGTTGAACGCATTCTGAGGTACTTAAAAACAGCCCCGGGTCAAGGACTTGTGTACCGGACTTCCTCGTCTGCTCCTACCTTAGTGGCATACTCCGATGCGGACTATGCGGGCTCTCTTGATGACCGGCGGTCTACTAGTGGTTTCTGCACATACTTTGGGGGACATTTGGTTACATGGCGAAGCAAGAAACAAGCGGTCGTTGCTCGCTCATCGGCTGAGGCAGAATACCGCGCAATGGCTTCTGTTGTATCCGAACTCACATGGCTTGAAAGTCTTCTCACTGACCTGGGTGTTAAATTACCTTCTCCTGCTCTACTTCTTTGTGATAGCCAAGCGGCTATACATATCGCCAAGAACTCAGTCTTCCACGAAAGAACGAAGCACATTGAAGTCGATTGCCACTTTGTTCGAGAGAAAGTTCAAATGAAGAAGCTCGATTTAAAGCATGTTCCAGGGACAGAACAAGTGGCAGATGTCCTCACAAAGGCTCTTCCCAAAGCATCCTTCCATCAATGCTTGTCCAAGCTTGGTGCATACGATTTGTACGCTCCAGCTTGCGGGGGAGTGTTAGAATAGCCCATGTATTAGGCCCATGTTTTGGGGCCATTTTCTTGTTCTCTCCTCTTTAGTCCCACATCTTGTATAGGATTTGTTTCCTCTCTTTCTCTCCTATATATTTGTATACTCTCTTTGTATTTACATACTCAATCAATATACACAAGTTTCAGGCAATTTCTACAGTAATTAACTTGAGCTTGCCCTATTAATCGTATCTCTTAATTTCCATTAATTTCCATATACGTGTTGTCACCCTCTTGAATACTATGCCTGTGAAATTGTGATTTGTGACGTTATCATGCACGTGTGGTAGCTTTACGTTCGTGTGCGACGCTTTGACCGTTTATTTCATTGGAAAATAGCCTGTGAATACCTTCGCTCCACATTTATTTTAAAAAGGTCGCATTTACTTCGTTTAAAAAAAACTACCCCCCACCTTGGATGCCATCATCAGGGGATCCGCTTAGGATAGGCGGCTCAATCTTCAGTCGTCAGTTTGTACAGTTGTACCACTGTTGTTGTACTTTTCTTTTATTTACAGACATTTGTATTTGATGTACTTCACCCATGTTTTTGTAATATCAGTTATTTTAGTTTGACGGTAATTCAGTCCCTTAATGTTATATTTTCAGTTTTAGTTGGCTCTGTGAATTCAGCTTGACAATGTACACTTTTAACTTTAGAATTACTTCATTATTCCGTTGTAAGCCCTTTTTTAGCACTTTATTACTTTTACATGTTTTATACCAGTTTATATACCGTTACTTATTTTACTTGTTATCGCGAACCTGGCCGGACTGCTGATTCCTGTTAAACTTGGTTGGGGTGTTACAGTATATGCAGGTCAGCAGGGACATGCTGATAAACCTAATTGAACTGGCCATGAAGAAAAAAATATAGAAGAGAAAGTTACATCATTTGAGTACCTCAACATGGCCAGCATGAAAAAGATCAAAAGTGCCATCAATATACACAACTCTAGCATCTGGACCAGGTCCCTACAGTACATAGATAATACATTATAGCGGAAGGTAAGAATAAAATTTGCAAGATTCATCAAAGAAAATGTTGCACAAATATGAATATATCACAGATAGAAACTCTAAAATGTATTATTTGCATTGAAATAAAGATAACATAGAAAATTTTCATTTCTGAAAATTATAAAATGATCAGCACATAATGTTTTCTGAACAATTATTAAGATTCCACAGCACTACTAGTTGTACCTGTAACTGATTTATGGTAGAGTGCATATGCGTTACTCTAAGCCTCAAAAACATTCAAAATTATCTTCTCACGAACAAATATTTTAAGAAATGTTGTAGCATTATTTAAGTGACTGGTAGTGAAGATTATCATGTATCGTTTTTAATACTTGATCTCACAGGGCGGCCTAACATAATCTATGTTAAAGAACCCTACAATGAAACAACAATCTCTATGTATTCTCCTCGACTTGACATTAGGTATTTGCCTCAATTGTGTAACACCCCGGAATTTAAAGTTAAATTATCTATGTTTTTACAATCAATGGCTATTAATTCGATGGCTATTTAATAATTAGTTATGTGGATAATTGTATGGATTTAGTTATGACATTAGATCCAACTGTTGAATTAATGGAATATATCAATTTAAAATATTTAATGTTGGGGATTATTTTGATTAATGTCTAGGTGGCATATAAAGAAGAGGTAGTGGGCGAAAATCTTCCTTTTGACCTATTCTACAGGGAGGGCTGGACATTAGAAGGAAGAAGTGGGGAAATTTTGCAAGATTAAGACTCCTATTAGCCTATTAGGATTATTGGTTAGTTTGATTATCATTAGTTAGGAACTTAGGGTGACTATGTAAGTTGGTTGTTGGTTAGTTTGATGACCATTAATTGACTATCTAAGTTGGTTGTTCATCAGATTAATGACACAAATAATGGTGCACTTAAAAGGTAAATTTTGCACACTGGTAAATGATATAATTTTTTTAGATAGCCCATTAGTTGAGGATTTTCATCTTGAGTATTGAGGAATCTCATCGGACATCGATGGGACCCTCAATTAAACAATTGGGTAATTGGGCTAACATGGGTTAGCCTAAGTTGGCCAACTAGGTGAATTGACACAATCTAACAAAACTGACCTCGATACACCCTACCTTGGTGCACTAAAATTCGCCTTTAAGAATACAGCCTGTAAAATTGCAGGCATACCCTACCTTAATGCACTCTGCATGCATTGTTTTAGGCTTCTTCTTTGTCTTTCATGTTCCCCTTACCTACGCATATGAAATATTTCACTTTTGTAAGCGGGATCGTGTGGTCTGGGGCCTCTGGGCTCATCCAGACTACCTGATTATGCCACAATCCGAACAAATCTGACAGCATGGATGAGTGCAACTAGCGATGGCATCTCTGTTAGTGTCACGAACTGCTGTCTTGGCCCACTTAGCCCATTAAGATCATATAGGATTAATTACCTATGTTTAGTGTTTAGATATGTTCTCTACGCTCATATAGTCAATATTGTGTTAGAAGAGAGGCTGTCGGTTTGTGAGTTGGGTGAGGGGCAACATGGCTAGAAGGGTCAATGGGAACAAGAGTATGACGTGACGTGGGTCAAATGTAGTGAGTGATGCGATCCACATGCAATAGTCCAACAATCACAATAAATTCTGAAATTATTAATAGAATCCACAAGCATTCACGCTAGAGATTAGATGTTAGAAAAACAAGCCACATCAGATAATTTAGAACAAAAGTGCTTCAATTAAATGACTACAAATAAACATTTCAGATAGAATAAAATTTTAGCAAACTTTTACAGATTGATATCACAAATGATATGATTGTATACTAAATACACACCAATACCTAATCTTGACTTCAAATAAGCACTTACGTGAGTAATAGGAGCCTGGGGAAGTGATTGGTTGCTGAATTTAGGGACTGGACAGCAGGTTCGTTGCAATTCTGCAAATATTTCTGAATTCAAAAAAGGATTTTGCTGTAATGGTAAGTCACGAGTGTGATTCTAAGGCTACTGGAGTGATAGGGAAGGTATGGGGATTGCTGGGAGGGAGTAGAAGGCGTTGACAAGGGTGTTCATGCATAGAGATTAGAGAATGAGGCTGGGAAGAACATTGGCAGTAACTGTGCAATTGTGAGGGCTGCAGGCCAGCAGAGAGTTTTGGGCTTGGAGGAACTCTTTCCAGCGCCGGTGGCTGTGCAGGAATTGGGAATTGTAAGGGGATCTGGCTCTGGATGTACATGGAAATGGGAAAGGAAGGGGTTGGCTGTGCAGGAATTGGATGATTGTGGTAGTTATTTGCTGAAAGGAGGATCTGGTAACATTTTTTAGTGGTTAATGGGTGGTTACTGCAAGAATTTAAGTAGTTAGGCAGTAACTAGGTAGTAGGTAGTTACTGCAGGAATTTAAGTAGTTACTGTAAGAGTTAGGCAGTTATATGGCTGATTTGGTGGTGAAGAGAGGTAGTTATTGGTGGTTACGAGTAGGGAGGTAGTTATAGGTGGTGTGAAGGTTGATATCTTGGATTCGGCACCAAGGTTCAGAATTGGAACCATGGGCCGACCGCAAGAATTTGAAATTTCTTTTCAAAATCTGTGATATCTGAAAACAAGACCCAAGGCCCTTATTTATAGACATAAAATTCAGTACGGATGGCCAATATCAACTGGAACATAAACCAATAAATTTACATGAAATAAAATTTCAATAAATAAATTGTATAAAAATATGCCGCCATTGCTCTAAACGCAACTACCAGCTCGGATTGTCTATCCAACAATCCTATCTCCCCTCCTGCGTATGTAAACTCATGTGGGCTTCGATAAGTGTCGGTCAGCCCTCGATCTGCGATCTCCATCATGATGTCTTCATCTGTAGGCATGAACAATAGGAGAACGAGGTGGAGTAGGTTGAGTAGCTCTCGGACATCCTGGTTCGAACTTGTTGCAGTCCGGATCTCGGCTTCAACATCATGGTGTTATGAATGTGAACATTGGTCAGGAGTGGAAAGGTCCGAATGGCGAGGATGAACGGCAACGACAACTCATCGAGGCTTCGGTAAGCTACCGGAATCATTTGTCTTTATGGACTGTTAGAGATTATTGTTTCCAACTATATCAAGATATTCACTAGTCTCTTCCAGCAAAAACTAAGCAAATTGAGTTGGACAAATCTTTGCTTATCTTCAGCGTAACATCCTCAACCAAGGTGGTGAATCGAATGGTCAGGATGCACTTGCAATGCCTTACAAGAGGAAAAACCCAAAGAATGAATTTTTTGGATACCATAGGCAAAATAATGCTACATGCATTATACATTTATACCACTATTCATTGCACATCACCCCCTATTGCTAATGTTCAGATGTGTTCGTGTATCTAGTGCCATCTCAAAACATGGTAAGATGGAAGGATCAAGCTCTGCATCATTGTGGCCAAACATTGGAAACCGCATGTGATAACTTATTACCGGGAGAAAACGTATGAAAAGTTATTATGACGAATAACATCAATAAAATATTTAGCTAATTCTGTGTCTGACAAAAAAATCCTTTCTTCTTGCCTTAAGAGTCAGAAAATTGGGCGAGGTTGAAGTTAAGGCCCCAACGCTAGCTAACAGTGATGAGAAATATTACACAAGTTCTCATCAAAATTATGTGGACCCTTAAAGTCTTGTAATGTACGGGACAATTTGCTTATCATTTGACACCACTTCAAGACGCAAAAAATACATGTAGGGACACATGAAGCTCTAATATAATGGAAAAACATAGATGCATTTATAGGGATTACATACAGGAAGAAGATTAAGTGTAACCCATGCTAGGCATGACCATTGATCGGCCATGTAGGGTGTAATAATTTTTTTTTTTACAAATGTCTTTTATTCTCATAAAATTTTTTTTTGTTCGTTGCAATTTCTCTTTTTCATGGGACAGAATTTAAATAACTTAAGAATGAAATTAGGGCAAAGATGAATTAATTTAATCTAGAAATTAGATCATATATTGTTTATCAATCTTGAGAAAGCGCTTATAACAAGGTTTGAAGAAAGATCTTATGGAGAATCTTAGAAAAAAGATGTAAATGTATCATACATTGATGTAATCAAAAACATGCATAAAAATTTAGTGATGAGGGTGAGAACATCTGGAGGATTAACACGGGAATTTTCAATCACTGTAGACTTACATCAAGGGTCAGATTTAAGCTCTTATCTCTTTACCCTTGTCATAGATGAGCTCATTGGACATCCAACAAGCAATACCTTGGTATTTATTGTTTGCATATGATATTGTTTTGGTCGATGAGACGCGGGGTTCTAAATGAGAAACATTAATCTTGGCAAGACACTTTAGAAAAGAAAGGTTTTAGGTCGAGTAATACAAAGACAGAGTATATGAAGCTTAAATTTAGTAGTGCAAGGAAGACGGATGACTCCGTCATTAAGTTGGGCGACCATGATATTTTTCACAATGAGTGCTTTAAATATTAGGGATCGATCGTTCAAAAAAATAGAGGTGCAAATAAAGATGTGATACATAGAATCCAAGCAGATTGGTTGAAGTGAAGAGGCACGTTGGGATCTTGTGTGATCGTAAAGTACCATTAAAACTTAAAGAAAAAATTCACTGTACTACAATTAGACAAGCGATGCTCTATAATTCTGATTGTTGGCCAGAGAATTGTGTAGATTAGCAAAAAAAATGGAGTTATGGAGATGAGAATGCTTAGGTGGATATGTGGACACACGAGACGGAATAAAATTAGGAATGAATGTACCAGGGAAAAGATGGGAGTGACACCAATTGTAGAGATGATGCGAGAAGCTTGATTAAGATGGTTTGAACACGTACAAAGGAGACCATTAGAGGCACCCATTAGGCATTGTGAGAGTTCAGCCACTAGGCATGTTAAACGGGAGAGGGGTAGACCAAAAAAGACTTCGAATGAAACAATAAGGAAAGATATGTACTTAGGCTCGTGAGATTATGACTAAAGATATGGTGCAATGGCGACAATGGATCAATATAGCAGACCATGTTGGAACCAAGATTTGGCCCAACGAAGAGTTTGGACCCAAAGGGGGCAGCCCACACCTACTTCTCCAGAGAAAGAACGTTAAGCTGAGGACTTGGTACTTGACACAGACACTGGCTGCAGTGCGGAGGACCAACCACACACCCGGAAGAACTTTGAGCGTTTCCCCTCTAAGCCAATGCTGAAATCGGGCACCTTGGAGAGCCTTAGAAGCCAACCAAAAATGACATGAGGAGGAAGAAGCTAAAAAACTAGATCCTCCAAATGTGCCCTTCAGGGTCTATTTTTAGTTTTTCTGGCGGGGACTGCCAATAGCACAATCCCGCCTTTGGAATTACTAAATGCACCCCAAATTAATCTGTCAATGGCTATCCGCAGACAAACAAATAAAACTTTGCCTGGAGAACATTCCTGGAGGGGCGAGTGCCTGACGAAACCAGCACTTGCCCACCTCTTTTGGCGAGTGCCCGGTGAGACTAGCGCTCACCTGCCACTTTGGCGAGTGCCTCTTGAGAACAGCACTCGCTCGCCTCTTTGGCGAGTTCCTGATGAAACTAACACTAGCCGCCTCTTTGGCGAGTGCCTGATGAAACTAGTACTCGTCCGCCTCTTTGGCGAGTGCTTGATGAAACTAGCACTCGCCCGCCTCTTTAGCGAGTGCCTGATGAGACCAGCACTCGCCCGCCTCTTTGGCGAGTGCCTGATGGGACTAGCACTCGCCTGGCTCTTTGGCGAGTGCCTGATGAGACTAGCACTCGCCTGGTTAAGGGTTTGTCAATATAGGCAAGAGCAAGCCCACCTCTCCGTCTTGCCTACTCGGCGAACACGAGGTTGTACAGACCCCACTATGGTGGGATAAAGACTCGAGTATTGTTGTATTCAATGCAACTCTTTCTCTTTCTCTCTCTTTTGTGCGCACGCGCATTTCCTCTCTACCGAGCACCCAACAAAGAAAGTGGCGGCTCCTGGGCACATCGACATCATTGGGAACTATCTTGAATCATGAAGAAGAATAAATTGGCACAATCCTTCGATATCATCCTTATTGATCAGTGCTAAGATCCATTGCTAGGGCACACAAACACAATCACTTCCACCAAAATTGAAAGAAAGCCCTGTTTGGAAACCCGACACCGAACGGCGTGCTAACAAAAAAAGGCAAATGCAGACCGTTAGCAAAGGGGCTTGATCAAGACTAGAGCCAAATTGGTGAAAATTGGCCAAACCAAACTTTGCCATTTGGGAAACCTTCAATGGTGTTCATAGGGTTGCCACCGCTTTCTCAAACATCTGAAGATTCTCAAAAATACTAACCTCAACCAGGACCACATAGCGATCTATTGTCATGATTATGTTGAAGTACAGCATATCAACTGTTGAGTTTTAGCATTCAACAAAAATAACTCATTATTTCTTTTTTTCCCATTCAAATTATTATCAATAACAGAACACTCATTAAGTAACAATGTTTAAGAACAATTCAGAAAAACAAACCTTCGCATTGGAAAATTGCATTATCCGACGAGATGTTGGAAGAAAATGAGATAGAGTTTCCATGCATCCAGTTCCAGCACTCCCAGGCTTTCCTTCATTATGACACAGCTCACTATCGGATATGCTAGCCTGGCCATCGACCTCGGTACACCTCAATGTAGACAGTATCCTACCTAAACATGAGCATTATACCAATCAGATATTTATCAAACAGAAACTATTTTTAGTAAATGACCAAAAAAATCTAAATAGTTGAACCATGAGACCTTGGAGACCTAAAAATACACAAATCTAATATATTAACATAATGCAATATACAAGGCATCTCCATATTAAGTATTGAAGTGCCCAGGTCAGAGCATGAAACATACACATGAGATACAATAACTTGTACAAAAACTTGAGATAATCTACGTACTAAGAACGAAAAGAGATAAGAGGATGAATGAGACCAGATAAAATCAGCTAAATAGTTCCATCAAATTAGACGCACAAATAGTGAAGCCTATAGGATCTCACCAAAAGATCAAACGAAGATAGAAATGTTGTCTATACAAAAAAATCAAATGATATTTTTACATATAATTACACAAGAGCTATAAGATACTTCATTAGAATATACAAAAATGACTAGAATCATGATATTTTTTTGATGGAGATCGATTATGCGTCATTTCGAATGTGTGGGAATGATTTTTTTTTAGCCTTAGATGAACCATCAGAGATTGTGATCGTGATCAACTCAAATTTTCATAATTTTCTTTTATTTTTTTGAGTTGTAATTTGAGAGTAAGGTTAAACTATCCGTCGGGCGATCGTGGACATCCGATGTATTTAACCTAATCCCCCCCTTATATTATCCCAGCAGTCGACTAAAAGGGGGATTGAGAATCAGGCTTCTGAAAAACCGCAAGCCCTCGATCATTCCTTCGGTGCGACGCTGAAGGCCCCTCGTGGTGTGAGGTCATCCCCCTCCTCCATATGCCTATTACTGGACCCACCGCCGCCGCTATCTCCAGCTCGACATCTCTACATCATTGTCGTTCCTTCCCCGACATCCTGCCGCTGCCCCCCTCCTTTAGACCACCACCAGCCGTCAAATCTCGTCACATCCCCACTTCTCCAACCTTCCGCCAGCCTCCACCACTCCAGTAACCTCCACAAACCCTTCCCCCTCCCTTCCCACCTCAATCAAGCCCCCAACTGCTAGATTTCCTTCCCACCTCCCCTCCAGCTGATGGATTCCACTTCCCATGCCCATCCATCTGCCGATTTGAGCCTCCCCACCCTCAGCCGCACACCTTGCACCTCCAAATCCTAGTCGAGCATCTCATTCCCTCTTCCCCCTCCATATCCAATCCATAAACAATCCACCCCTCTCTGATAGGCCTCTTCCAATAGCCCATACACTATCTCCTCCACAAAACAACCTCTCTTACCCTTTGCTAATCGTTGACAACCATTACGCTCTCATTGAATCTCCACGTCAACGTCTTCGACCCCTTTACTTTTGAGTTTCGCACTTATTTCAAATTTTACATTGTACGGATGCACTCTTCTTTGCCAGTAATATTTGGCTTTCATTATCTTGTCTGGGCTCTTTATTTTGACGTACATTATTTATTCACCTTGCACTTTAGTTTCAGGGCACTCAAATTATTCTGTAATCGTCGCATAATTACTAATCTCGGATATTTATGCTTAATCGAGGCTAAATGCACGAGTGTTTTAAAATTAATATTGTTTAATTAATTGCACGTCAAAATTAATTGATTGATTGAGTCATTGCATTAGAGTTAGCATTCACTAGTTCAGCAGATTATGTATGTGCCTTCATCCGCATCTTCATTTTAGGCCTATTGTATTCATTGTGTGCTCGCCTGCATTGCATCTAGGGTTAGGGCATCACACCTTCGATTATTTGTAGATTTGTTCTGCGTCATAGTTAATTGACATATATCTGTGAAAAAGAGGATTTATAAATTCAACAATAAAATATTGGGACACGATTAATGAAACAAACAATTTTGCACATCACTTGAAATAATTCCAAAAGATTCGGGTCATTGGAATGACGCTGGTGCTAACCTAATTTTTGTCGAACGAAGGTTTCTTATCAAATCTCACTTGAGTGCTTTATTTGATCATAGATGTCATGTTATAGCTATTTTTGACATCGGCGCTAAATTGAGTGAAGAAACGAGAAAATGAGAGGGATGAAGAATCCTTTAGCATTAACGATTCAAAGTTGCATGCATTGGATCAACAGAGTAAATCCAAGGATCGACACTTCCTCGCTCAAACTTAGTAAAAAGAACTCCATCGCTTTCAAAGAAAATAATGAATATCTTCCGCACACAAGAAAACTGTTTTGAAAAAAATAACTCACACAAGATAGATAATTACCTCCTTAGTAATTTAAAAAAGATCAAAAGGTTTTCAAACTTTCACGAGCAAATGATGAAAATACAATAGCAATTGAGGTTACAAACCCAGTGCTTGCCAAAACTAATGATCATGATGACATGAAAATCACATAAATAAATTAATATATTCAATACATTTCTTAAATAAATGCCACACTTTTGATTCCACCTTTTCTATCATGTATAGCATTGTTGTTTCATGACAACGTAGCTCCTAGTTGAATTTCATGATAAACGATCAATCAAACGCCATCCAAAATATTTAAGCAAACTTGGACTTGAGATGGTATCACCATTGGCAAGATAAAAATTCAACTTGAAATGGGTAGTTTTATAAACTTTGGGGAATTGATTTTACTATAGTCCAAATTTTCCATAGTCAAGGTGTGACAAATCGCAGTAGACGCCAATACAACCATATGCATACTAGATCTTTGTGGAGGTTTGGATGAAGTAATACTATAAAGGAGATCATAAGACAGGCAGCATATGAACACTAAAATTGCCATGACCAAGAGATGCGATGGAAAAAAATCTGGAAGATGAAGTTTTTAGACAAGGGATAGGAAGATAAGCAAGGGTAATTACATGTTCTCAATCCATCAAGTGGTGAATGAAATGAATGTTTATGCATATGAAAGTGACTTTTTATCGAATGTGATAAATAAATTTGGTTTCAAAACATCATACCGACAATATCAGTGCTTGAAACCCCTTCGGTGCGTTTGATTTGCTTGTAGCGTCCCACCTTTTTTGCTACTGCATAAGCATCAGTTCCATCGGGGAGCAAACAAGGATCATCTCCATGTATGATGTAATCAATCTGGTATTCATTGAACAAAGTGTTCATGAACTGCTCAGTAATTTCATAAGGAGCATTTGTTATAACTTCATCCACCCACTTAAGCCCACTGACAAGTATCAATCTGGAAAAGGTTTATTTGTTAGGCTTGTGTCTGTATTTGAATGAAAAATATACAAAAGTAATAGCTGCCATTATTGCCCCCCAAAATAACTAGAGAACAGAGGAAATTACAAATCTATTAAATACCACTCTGGCTGACTGGCTTCTAAAGCAAGAATGGCAATAAATATGAAACAAAATGCAACCTACAAACATAATTTATAAATGATATAAAGATCAAACCTAGGTGAAAGATTGATCACACCAAGCAGCAGTTATTTCATCTCTATAAACTATAATTAGAATAATCTAATTGAAAAATAAATTTCTATTTTTTTTTGAAAAAGGCAAAACTTTGACAATTTATAATCAAACATCAAAGAAAATGTTAACAGGCAAGAAAATAGTTAATAGAAACATAGATGAGATCCTTATAAACAGAACAGAACCTTTCTTCCATGGATAAAACAGGCGGCCCCTTGTTTGCAACAATCTCTTCATCGCTCACAACTCCTACTACCAAAACATCTCCCAATGCCTTGGCCTGCCTCAAAGCATTCGCATGGCCATAGTGCATGAGATCAAAGCAGCCATCCATGTAAACCCTAACCGGCCTCTTGCTGCTTTTCCACCTATATATCCCTAAATCCGGCCAAAGAAAAGGGAAGGCATGAGCTCCAATTCCCCCAAAGTAGCCCTTCGAGAGACCCACAATCGCAGCAGTTATCATGATCCCCCCAAGCCCAACCAGCTTCGGAACCCCATACCAGATCCAATTACTGTTCTCGAAATTCATTAATCCCGTTGCTGGATCCATCTAACGATCAGACACAATCAAAATCACACCCCCGCTGCAAGAAAACAGACCAAAATTCAATTTTCCAGCAGATAGTCAGCTTTTAGGGTGCCAGATTTGCCCACCAAAACCTCAAAAATGAACAAAGTTCGCAAAAATGAACAAAACGGAGCTGTAAAAAGGCATGGATTCCGATATTCTAACAACCCTAAAACAGAAACAGCAGAAGATCAAACCGCGAGAAAACAGCTCTACTCACTGAGACGAGGAGAGAGAGATAGAGGTCGCGTCAAGTATCCCCTTCCTTTGACGGAATATAGAAAGTGAGAAGTCGATGGCGATCTCTCCCTCTCTCTCTCCCTCTCTCGGCTCACATTGAGGGCGTGAGAGAGATCTAGGGTTTCGCAGATCCAAAGATTCGGGGATTCAATTGGACGCGTGGAGGGACCTGCGAGAGCTGGAATACGAAACTGTTTGTTGCGTTTGGCGGGTCTTTTCATTTTTTTAGTATAGTCTGTCAGTTGTGTTATTTAGTGGGAGTAAGGGGGGTATTTGAGTCTTTTGGGTGAGTAGGACTTCTATTTTATTGGGGAATATCGCGGGTAGAAGATTATGCAGAAAAATATTATGTTTTGGTCCAGTGGTGTGCGGCGGCTTCGGAAGATCTCCTGCTCCGTGCAATCGATCCATTCAGGCGGGCCTTAGGATTTTAATGGGATCTTATATTAGATCTTGCTATTGTGGCCTTAGGATCTTATCTTGCTATTGTTCTTTCTTTTGTTGTTAATGATAAGCCGTGTTGGTGATTGTTGTTATTGCTGACTGCGTTGGGGTTTATTGAGGTGTTGCTGGTGATTGCGATTTTGTCCGCAGCTCTGTTGTTGTGAGAAGAAAACGCAACACTGTTCTTCCCAAATTGACACGTGGCGTTCGCATAACTCGTCAGACCACAATTACAGAATCATGAGAGTGTTTTGTCTTTGTGGGTTTCGTTACTGGAGCCACCGGCAACTTTCCTGTGATGTCTTGTTCCGGCGACCGCTGATTCCGGCAATATTTTTTATGAAATGTATTCATAGTTGTCACGATCGCGATTCGGATTTTACGATCTTACGATCCTACGATCCTGATTTTTTAAAGAGATCTTTGATCCGACCATACTATTTAATCCAATCTTATCTCGAAATGATCTCATCTATGATCTCGATCGTAACAATATTGTATGTATCTAAGCTAATATATAAAGTACAGACTATGTTTTTATATATATATATCTGATATATCTATGTTAATATATAAAGTTCTTTATTCTTCTACAGTGCTTCTGTCTGTCAAAAAATCGTCATTAAAAAAACCTCACACTCACGATGGAGGCCACTCCTGCCGGCAGAGCCGGCGGCGGCTAGATGGAACCCCACTGATGGGGTTGCTGGGATCCGGCGAACCCGGCGGGGGTAGGTCGGAGGCGGTCCGGCAGGGCCACCGTCATGTCCATCAATTTTTTTTAAAAAAATTCACTGCCACCACTCCACCATCGGCCTATCCGGCCCCCACTGGCGGGTTCGCCAGACCCCGGATTCAGGTCTAACGGGCAGGGTCACCGCCAGCGGTGGCCTTGCCTGCTGGCCGCCGGAAGGATCCTGGCGGGTTCGCCAGGGTCCGGCGAACCCGCCGGTGGGGTTCGGGCAGGCTGTGGGTGCTTCGCCGGCGGCGGCGTGCCCATCAAGGGCAGGCAAAAGAGGGCAGTGTGATGCAGGCAAAAGTGGGTAGCGTGATGCAGGCGGAAGTGGGCAGGGAGATGCAGGCGGAAGAGGGCGGCGAGATGCAGGTGGCGGGATACAGGCGGCGGGATGCAGGCAGAGAAGTTGTCAAATTAATTTGCCTAAAGTCTAAAGTTTAAAATTAATTTTAAACTATAGTTTGAAAATTAATTTTTAAAAAAACAATACATAAAAAATTCAAAAAACATAAAAAATTAATACATAAAAAATAACTCGCCGGGGGCGAGTAAATATCTTTTTTGTCGATTAATAGTAAATCAATTATAATCATCATTCTGTCCTTTAAGATCATATATATATATATATATATATATATATATATATATATATATATATATATATATATATATATATATATATATATATATATATATATTATATATATATATATATATATATATATGATACGCCCGTGTTTTTTTAAGCGGAAAAAAGCGCGAGCCGTATAATCACCCCCGCGTCTTCTATCAGTTTCTTCGGGCCTAGGGTTATTTCAAACCCTTTTACCCTCCTCATCGCGCGATTCCATTTCCGCCAGACGAGCGAAGGACGCCGGCAGGTGACGAGCGAAGAACGACGACGGCGCGGTTATTCCAAACCCTTTCATCATCGCAGCTTTTAAGTGACTCCAAACGAGCGAAGAACGACGACGGCGCGGTTATTCCAAACCCTTTCATCATCCTCCCTGAAGCGAAGAACGACGACGGCAAAGCCCTCTCCATCGCGGCTTCCTATTGTGAATAACCCTTTGTCGTCATGCATTTAGTGCAGTATATATTTCTTCATAAAAATTAACATTCTCAAGCTCTCTCTTTCCGTTGGAGACATTTGTATCTAATGCTCTTTTTTTTGCTTTTACAGTGTTTTTGTTCTAGATGTAAAAATGTAGCAAGATCTGGAGATGGAAGAATTCAAGCTAAACATTGTTTTCATGCAGAGTTTTGCGCGATCTACACCTCCTGAATCCACAATTTTGAAGGAAGCCAAGTTGGATTCTATGATGTGCAGCAGCAGCAGCTAGCTAACTAGTTCAGTGGCCTTAAGTAAACTACTGTTATCGTTTAGAGTAACACAATTAAGGATCCACATTCAATTTTCCACCTTCAGATTGCAGCTGAATTATTTGTGTACGACTTGATTATGACTTCTTGTTAACGAAATTTTGTAACTTCTTGTATGTACTTGTGTATGGTATTTCTAAGCTGAATTATTTGTGTAACTGTTTGTAACCATTTGTGGCTAGATTAGGATGTGCCTCTATTCAAATCCAGCAAATGAACCATATGTTGATTTTTATTTTTTTCCGTGTGAAGGCTTTATAAATAAGTGTGTAGGCTTTATACGATGTAGCATTGTATAAGTGGGAAGTTCATTTGTTTGATAATGATTATCATTTGCTATATTTATATGGAAGAATTTAGTCTTTGTACAATGTAAAAATGTTTCAAAATGTGTTTAAAAAAACAAGCTTTAAACTTTGTTTTGAGAAAGATAGCCAAAACATGTTATAAAAGGGAATATATACACTCAAGCTTTTTTAAGCTTAAAAAAGCTTGAGTGTATATTTTACGGTGTTTTTGTTCAAGATGTAAAAATGTAGCAAGATCTGGAGATGGAAGAATTCAAGCTAAACATTGTTTTCATGCAGAGTTTTGCGCGATCTGCACCTCCTGAATCCACAATTTTGAAGGAAGCCGGGTTGGATTCTCTGATGTGCAGCAGCAGCAGCTAGCTAACTAGTTCAGTGGCCTTAAGTAAACTACTGTCATCGTTCAGAGAAACACAATTAAGGATCCACATTCAAATTTTCACCTTCAGATTGCAGCTGAATTATTTGTGTACGGCTTGATTATGACTTCTTGTTAACGAAATTTTGTAACTTCTTGTATGTACTTGTGTATGCTATTTTTAAGCTAAATTATTTGTGTAATTGTTTGTAACCATTTATGGCTAGATTAAGACGTGCCTCTATTCAAATCCAGCAAATGAACCATATGTTGATTTTTTTTTCTGTGTGAAGGCTTTATACAATGTAGCATTATATAAGTGGGAAGTTCATTTATTTGATAATGATTATCATTTGCTATATTTATATGAAAGAATTTAGTCTTTGTGCAATGTAAAAATGTTTCAAAATGTGTTTAAAAAACAAGCTTTAAACTTTGTTTTGAGAAAGATGGCCAAAACATGTTATAAAAGGGAATATATAGACTCAAGCTTTTTTAAGCTTAAAAAAGCTTGAGTGTATATATTCCAAGCCATATATATATATATATATTAGTACGAGCATCTTCTTATTGACTACGACTGTGCTCGATGCTCTCGGGCGGCATTCGGCCGCATCCAGGCTGGCTTCGCCAGCCTGTGCACGGGCTTCGCCCACCACGCACGATCTTCGCCCACCTGCGCACGGGTTTTGCCCGTGCTTGATGCTGCGGGCAGCCTTCGACCGCATTGAAGCTGGCCTCACCCGCTTCGACGCAATCTACCAGCTCGGTGTTGCACCCGCCACTCGCGGTCCCCCCAAAGTGCTCCGGGGGACGCGAGTGACGGGTGCGACACCGAGCTGGTGGATTGTGTTGGGCGTCGGGCGCGGGCGAAGCCCGGAGCATCGGGCGCAGGCGAAGGCCGCCCGAGAGCATCGCGCGCGGGCGAAGGCCGCCCGAGAGCATCGCGCGGGCGAAGGCCGGCCGAGAGCATCATGCGCGAGCGAAGGCCGGCCGAGAGCATCGCGCGAGGGCGAAGGCCGCCCGGGAGCATCGCGCGCGGGCGAAGGCCGCCCGGGTGCATCGCGCGTGGGCGAAGGCCTCCCGGGAGCATCGCGCGTGGGCAAAGGCCGGCCGAAAGCATCGCGCGCAGGCGAAGGCCGCCTAGGAGCATCGCGCGCGGACGAAGACCGCCCGGGAGCACCGCGCGCGGACGAAGGCCGCCCGGGAGCATCGCGCGCGGGCGAAGGCCGCCCGGGAGCATCGCGCGCGGGCGAAGGCCGACCGGGAGCATCGCGCGCGGGCGAAGGCCGACCGGGAGCATCGCGCGGGCGAAGCCCGCCGGGAGCATCGCGCGCGGGCGAAGGCCGCCCGGGAGCATCGCGCGGGGCGAAGGCCGCCCGGGAGCATCGCGCGCGGGCGAAGGCCGCCCGGGAGCACCGCGCGCGGGAGAAGGCCGCCCGGGAGCATCGCGCGCGGGCGAAGGCCGCCCGGGAGCATCGCGCGCGGGCGAAGGCCGCCCGGGAGCATCGCGCGCGGGCGAAGGCCGCCCGAGAGCATCGCGTGCGCGCGAAAGCTGCCCGAGAGCATCAGGCTCGTATGTATATAATATTTATTATATTTCATGTGCAATCTTTATAAACTTTCAGTCATTATTTCATTTTACTATAATTTGATATTAGCAAAGCCGGTCTCTTTGGACACGGATTCAGACCAACAAACAAAAAAAATAAAAAAATGTTGTTTTGGAGCTGTGATGGTGGGAATTGATGGTTTATAAATCAAAAATAGTGTGTCCGGATGTCCCAAGGGGAGACTCTGACCTCTCTCAAACAGAGTGTCCGGATATTCCAAGCGGAGACTCGGACCTCTCTCAAACAGAGTGTCCGGATATTCCAAGCGGAGACCCCGACCTCCCGCAAACAAAATGCCCAGATATCTCAAGCGCACTCCGACCTCTCTTAAACAGAGTGGCCGATATCCCAGGTGGAGACTCTGGTCTCTCTCAAAGAGAGTGTCTGGATATTCCAAGCGGAGACTCTGACCTCTCTCAAACAGAGTGCCCGAATATCCTAAGTGGAGACTCTGACCTCTCTCAAACATAATGTCTGGATATCCTAAGTGGAGATTCCAACCTCTCTTAAAAAGTGTGTTCAGATATCCTAAGTGGAGATTCTAACCTCTCTCAACAGAGTGTTCAGATATCCTAAGCAAAAATTTCGATCTCTGAAACAATATGCTCGGATATCTTAAGTGGGAACTTCGACCTTTCCAACAAAATGTTCAGGTATCCTAGAAGAAGACTCTGATCGAGCAGACAGACCCTAATCCTCCTGAGACACGACCGAATAAAAGTTACTCGCCGCCTCCACCCGAACGGACCCCGGCCCTCCTGAGACGCGAACGAATAAATGTTCATTGCCACCTCCACCCGGACGGATCTCGGTCTCCTTGAGATGCTGACGAAGAAAGATTACTCAGCACCTCCACCTGGACAGACTCAGGTCTTGTTAGAAATATGATGCATAAAATATTATAAATAAAATATTTTATTGGAGTCTTTTGGTGTTCTGTGTTAAGCTCCGTACTTTGATGAAAAACTCCAAAACCAAAAGGAGGGAATCCAAGTTGTGCCGATTTCTCCCAACATGCGTCGACTTGCGTCGATTTCTCTGCACTTGCATCAACAAGCACTCGACGGAACATGCATCGAGTAGTGCTCTGTCGACTTACGCCGACTTGGCTGCGTCGATAAGAACTCGGCGCATGCGTCAATTTCCTTCTGACGCGACGCTGCGTCGATTAGAACTTGACGCAACTTCGTCGAGTTCCTTGCTGATTTTCATTACGCGTTGTTTTTCGTTACGCGTTTCTCGCCATTAACTCCAACGTTCACCTGCATGATTAAAGTTTCTAATTATAATCGTTGAGATTTATTGCGTGATTAAAGTTTCCTTAATAGGTGATTTTCTTGTTCATTTTTAAAAACACTCTCTGCATATTCAGTGATGACGACTTTGGAACTTTGGCTCTTCGACGATTTTCATCGAGATTTCATTTTCTTTACTTTTGCTTCATCAAGTTGGAATTTTGGTGCTCTGTGCTTCATCAGTGTCCGCGCACGTCGGAGTTTCGGGATCTAGTCGGGTGTTGTACCTTGGAGAAGTGAACATCGGTTGAAAGCTCTGTCAGAGGGTGACACAACTTCTGTAGGGCAGTGATCACAAGCCTTACCCATGCTCGATTCTAAACTTATATTATATTCTTAATTTTACCTCTCACCTCTTCTGTTTATATAAGTTTGTATAATCTTGTTTCTCAAGATCTATTATTATCATGTTTTATAGAAATCTTTAAAACTAAAAATTATTCATTATTTTGTAATAAACATCAAAATATTCCTACATTCTAAAGAAGTTTTTATATGCACATCACATAATCTCTTTGAGAAAGGGTCATGTTGGGTTATCATCCAACAAACTGCCTAATACTAGTGAGAGCCCTTCATTGGATATTCTTTGGGAAGTCTAACAATAACAAGATAAATTAAATCAAATAATCAAAATGATTTTCTTTATTTTCATTTGTATATGTACATCAATTTATTGTTTATTTTTTAAATTTCAGAAAACTATAATGACACCTAAATTTGAGGACTTTGTCGAAATTAAACCCGAGAAATTTAACGGAAATGGTTTTCGTCATCGGCAAGCCCAAGTAGAATACTGGTTTAATACTTTAGATCCTTATCTGCTATCTTTGATGCCCCCGTTGCTGAAATCAAAAACCCCAGCGCTACAAACATAGTTGCCTCATCCCTTCCTTCATCATCATCTTCTAGTGCCAACACCATTAGAACTTATGTTAGACGTACTCCTGATAGAGATCCGGTAGATATAGAATATCATTGACGCAACAGAATCTTCAGTGCCTTGTCCGACAGCCTTTACGATGTTTTCCTTCAATATCGTACGACTAAAAATATGTGATTTGCTCTTGAAGCGCGCTATATGTGACAACCCCAAAATAATAATAATAATACTAAATTCCCGATGATGAAAAGAACTGAAAATAAGTGTCGATTCGACATCGCACATTTATTTATGATGTTCGAGCTTTCCGATGGATTTTGTGACAATCGTTTTGATTTTTTTTTCTTTTTTTTGTCATTTCAATGAATTATGGAAACCCATAATGGGTCGGCTAGTATTTGCTTTTGAATAGGCTGTTTTATTGTTTTGGCTTTGTGATGTACTTGATATGAATTGGATTAATTTGGTTGCTGACTTGGTGGGCTCGTTTAAGTGGCTTTGTGATGGCCTAATTTGAAATGGATGGTTTTATGTATTGGGTTGGCCTTGTATTGGGTTGACTGGTTTAGTGCCTAAGTGGGCTGCCAATTTCATTTTTGTCTCTAGGAGGTTCAGAATCCACCGCTTGACGTTAGGGCTGGCTCACTGGGAGGGCTTGTCACTGCTGCTGCTCCATGTGAGGTCTTGCTCACTGGGCGGGCTTATCGCTGCTGCTCGACGATAGGGCTTGCTCTAGCTCTTTTTTTTTTCTTCTCGACACTCCACAGTGAGTCTTCTCCCTCTTTTCCCTCTTCTTATTCTTTATTATTGCTGGAACCTGCTAGTGAAGTGATAGATAGAGTTAGATTTGGGGATTTTAAGCAATGGGTTGGATTTTTTTCCATGGATGTCGGTGATATATTTTTGGAATACTGGACATGTAATTCTTGATGGGGGGATTGTTACCTAGCTACTTTTTTTCCTGTTGACCAGCAGCTGTCTGTTGGAGGTTTATTCTTCTATTTCTAGTTCCTATTTTTACAATAACTGAAGTTAAGTGTTGTCTCGTCTTGAGAAAGTTGCCGCTAGTGGGAGATATTATAATGGAAATTAGCTGCCCTTCACACCTCTTTTGGACTCTTTTATTACATATATCGTACAATTCGATGATTTACGTTTGATAATCCTACATTAGACAATTCCTCTTGAGTCGTAGTTGTAATCATCGTCGAAATTAAATCATAGCTACTTAACGGCGCAACCGATTTCATTTATGTTATAGTGGACGGCGTCCGGTGATAAGCGCGATGAGCATCTCGATGTTGTTAAAGGTCAGGGAAAGGCGGTGAGTTCTTACTTCTTTAACACTCCAACATTTTTTTTAATAATGAAGGGAATTTAGAAAGTAATTCCTTTTGTATTTGTATATCGTTCGAAGTTTTGGAATCACTGATATCTCAAAATCACTAAAGGATGTGAAATTGGAAATAGCTCATAATAAGCGATAATTTTGACGGAAACTGTGAATCAAATACATGTTGAATAATGAGACAATAATTTATAGATGCAAACAAATCTTTTGAGATTTACGAATACAAATGAAATAAAGAGGAATGTAAATGAAATGATAAGGGTTAACCCAGTGTTGTGGGGGGTGGGGGGGGGGGGGGGTATGAATACCCATGACAGAATAATTGAAACTGCATGCGGTCGTGGAAGGCCAGAAGCCGTTGAAGGCTCAGGGGTCGTTGAAGACCTATGCATGAAAACATACCCTTGTGATTTGTAAGTAATAAGATAAAGAGATGAAATAATGAAGCATAAGATTGAGATATATCAACAAAAATGATAATGTGAATGATAAGGTACTGATTTCATGTGTGCATGACATGAATGATATAAAGGCATATAATTGCTAATTTTTATTATTTACTTGGACAGTACTTGAAGAGGTATGTTTTCTCGCTTAGTCATATTTGTTTTTATGACTAAGTTCGTCGTCTATTTTATGTATGTACTTGAAGCGACCGTAAGTGCGCAAGAGAAGGTTAGGTTATTAGAGGATGAACGACATAGACTCGTGGCAGAACGTCTGAAGGTATGAGTTTTATGTTGTGTTGAATTTGTACTCATACATATATAATTATATATATATGTTGCAACGAATGCTTGACAAACAGATACAACAATAGAATTTCTATGGGTCTGAATTGGGGCTCCACACTATAACCTTGACAATGAGGGTATATAACGTTGTAATGTTTCCAATAGGGGTGTGCACAGTGCGGTTTGGTGCGGTTTTTGCCCAAACCGCAACCGCACCGTAAGGGCTCGGTTTTTGCCCGAGCAAAACCGTACCACACCGAAATTATGAGGTGCGGTTTCGGTTCGATGCAATTTTTTGCGGTGCGGTTGCGGTTTCGGTGCGGTTTTTAACATGTATTTTATATAAACTATATGTAAGCATCAGAATTATGAATGTTGCTTGATAATTTATGAGTTCTTTTATGTTTTGCTGTTTTCCTCTCTTTATTGTATTAAATTACATCATTTTTTTACAACAGGTGATTTCATTTTCATAAATTTTGATGCAGTTATTTGTCTTTCTTTTTGGAGACGTCATACCAACTTATGAACTATATAATATTTTGTGAATATTATGTTTTATAAATAAATATTTTCACACTAAACTTTGTTGCAAGAGATTCATTCATTCTTATATATCAACACTTCTTATGCAATATTTTGTTTTAATTTGGATTATTAAAACTAAGAGACTGTTCTAATTGATATCCAAGTTGTCTGTGTGTGGAAGAGATACAACAACACTCAAACCTTTATCCCACTATAGTGTTGTCGGCTATATGGATCATTTGTCGTCATTGTGTCATATCTTGACATATTCTCACTAATGCGTACATCATGTTTTTCTTATAGTTTTAAGTCATTATTCCACTGTAGTGTGTGTGGAAGAGATGATTCAGCAAAATATCTCACATAATTATAATAACTCTGTCGGTAATATATCAACTCTTACTTAATATACTTAAATATGATGTCACATAATTATAAAAAATTAAATACACAAAATATTCGGAGCGGTGCGGTTTTTGCGGTTTTCAAAATCCAAAAACCGCACCGCACCGAACCGCACTCGGTTTGTAAAAGTTTAAAACCGCAGCGCACCTAAACTACGCGGTGCGGTTTAAAAATCGGTGCAGTTTTTGCGGTGCGGGCGGTTTTTGCGGTTTGCGGTTTTTCATGCTCACCTCTAGTTTCCAATCTCTACAAATTCAAGATTGATGCATCTAAGCACATCAATCCTCAACTCCATCAACTGGATGAGATATTGTCCAAGATCTGAGCCGATGACTCAATCCTTTCCGAAAACTATTTAGTAGTATGTCTCATCGACTTTATCCGTGATTCTTGGTCAAGCTTTAGCACTAGACTAAGGCATGACCAATCCAACCTCACTTATGTTCAAATCCAAAATGCTATCCGCATAGATGAAAATTATAAGAGTAAAAATTATAAAAACTTCAAAGACCATGCTACTAAAATAAATCTGACTGAATCTCATGGAAACCAATCATCTCACCATCACTTTAAAACCAAGGGCAAGAACTATAAAAAACCCTTCTGTCCAGGTTCCAGACATCAAAAACTCAATCATCCCAAGCCTAGTTCTTCATGCCAAAATATAGGCGAGGGAATTGGGGCTTCATCTGTGACCACACAAATCACTTCTCAACCAATTACTTTTACAAGAAGACTGAACCCGTGGTTGGCAAATCTCATGGCTTCAAGCCTCAGCCAACATGGTCCAAACATTGGATCAGCCTATCTTCGGGTTAGATTACACTCCTAGTCTTCTTCTCACTTATTCATCAGATTGGTGACTTGATTCCAGAGCAAATGTTCAGACTTATTATGATCGTCCCCGCTTTGACACCTTTCAGGACATTAGTGGAGAAAGCGTGATTTTAGGAGATGCTTTATCGGCACAAATTCTTAGCACGGGCGAGTAGATCTTCGGTTGACATCCGGGAAGACACTAATCTTGCATGATGTGTTTTATGTGTCGAGAGTTAGGAACTTCTGAGCTAATCTATGCTAGTGAAGAAGGGTTATAAAATTATCCTAGAGTCAAATAAAGTTGTAATAACATTTAATGATATTTTTATTGGTAAATGATTTGTTTGTGATGGTTTATTCAAACTAAATGTTCCTGGATTAGAAGTAAATCAAATTTTCTCTTCTTTAATTCCTAGTTCTTCTCCTGATTTTTAACATGCTAAATTAGGGCATGTGAATTCTAATTGTTTGAAAAAATTGATGTCCTTAAATCTAATTCTTAAAACAAATATTGCACCAAGTGCTAAATGTGAACTTTTTGTGCAAGCCAAATTTTCACGAAAGTTTTTTAAATCAATTGATAGAACTTCAAAACATTTAGAGTTAATTCACTCGGATGTGTGTGACTCGAACCACCAATCTACTAGAGGTGGAAATAAATATTTTGTAACTTTCATAAATGATTTTACTAAGTATTGTTACATGTATTTGTTAAAAAATAAATATGAAATTTTTTCATATTTTAAGATTTTCAAAGCCGAAGTTGAAAATCAATTCGGGTCATCCATTAAGATTCTTAGATCCGACCGAGATGAAAAATACACTTCAAATGAACTAACTCAATTTTACCAAGAAAGTGAAATAATTCATCAAGTGACTGCTCCATATTCACTCCAATCAAATGGTGTAGCTGAACGTAAAAATATTCAGGCCTTGATGAACATGGTCAATGCCATGTTAGTCGAGTCCGGTGCCCCGAAAAACCTTTGGGGAGAAGCATTGTCTACCCTCTCTTTCATCCTTAATATGACTCCTTCAAAACAAAGTGATAAAACTCCTATAAATTATTTAAATTAAGAAAGCATAACCTCCACTTTCTTCGAGTGTGAGGGTGTTTGGCTAAGGCATCAATTCCAGAACCTAAAAAAGATCTAAAACAATAGATTCTATTTTTATAGTATATGCTTCCGATAGTAGTGCTAATAAATTTCTTATAACTAATTCACTTATCAATGAAATCTCTAATAACATTATTATAGAAGTCAAAGACACAGTTTATTTTGAAAATAAATTCTCAAACAAATTAAATAACTCATCTCAACCTTCATCTAGCACATATCATCCTTCTTTTTCTCTATACCCGTTAGAAAATGATGAACCTAGAAAAAGCAAAAGAGTTAGAATCAAAAAAACTTTTGGAGAAGACTACTTCACTTATCTAGTTAAAGGAGGATCTTATACATATGAGAAAGTCATGACCTCATCTGATTGCCCTCTTTGGAAAAAAGCAATAAACTTAGAAATTAATTCATTTCAAGAAAATAAAACATGGATTCTAACTGATCTACCTCTCGGTGCCAAAATCATAGGTTGTAAATGGATCTTTAGGAAAAAACTAAATTCAGATGACTTTATAGACAAATATAAGACTCGTCTTGTTGTTAAAGGCTATGCTAAAAAAATAAGGAATATATTATTTAGATACATATGCTCTTGTAGATAGAATCACTTTTTTTCGTATTCTAGTTTTCTTAGCTTCGATCTATAAGATGATCATTCATCAAATGGATGTCAAGACTGCTTTCTTGCATGAAGACTTAAATGAAGAAGTCTGCATGTCTCAACCCAAAAATTTTGTGGTCAAAGGCCAAGAAACAAAAGTTTATAAATTAATTATATATCTTTATGGATTAAAACAAACACCTAAGTAATGACATTAAAAATTTGATTATATAATCACTTCCTTTGATTTTAAATCTAATGAATTTGATAATTGTATTTATGCTAAACAAAATGGATATAAATTTGCTCTATTTTCCTCTATGTATATGATATCTTAATATTTAGAAATTCAATTAAAATAGTTAATCAAACTAAAAACAATCTGTCTTCCAAATTTGATATGAATGATTTGTGAGTAGCTAATATCATATTAGCAATGAAACTAGTTAAAACTGATTCTAATATATTTTTTCACTTTCATACTCGATTGAAAAAATGCTGAATAAATTTAACTTGTATGATTCCGCTCTCGCATCTACTCCTTATGACGTTAGCATAAAACATTGTAATAACATTGGTGAACTTGTTGATCAACACAGATATACACAAATGATAGGATCACTACTATACATGGTTAACCGCAATTTGCTCGATATTTCTTATGTCATAGGCCGATTAAGTAGATATACTAGTAATCCAAATGATGATCATTGGATGACATTAAGTAGAATATTTAAATACCTTTAAGAAACTATAAATCATAGTTTTGTATATATGTGTTTTTTCAAAGTGCTAGAAGAATATTCAGATGTCAATTGAGTAACTGATTCTTTAGACGTTAAGTCTACAATAGATTTGTATTCCTCCTTGGAGGAGTTGCTATCTCATGGGCTTCTACAAAACAAACTGTGATTTCTAAAAGTACCATGGAATTTAAGCTTATAGCTTTATACACAACATGTGTTGAAGCTGAATGGATTAAGAATTTACTTGCTGAAATTTCTTTATGTGAAAAATCAATACCTGCTATTTGCTTTGCATTGTGACAATAAATCGGTTATATATTTGACTGTTTTTAATTGTACTAATTTCAAAATGAATAAGTTTATGAGGATCATGTACAAATCAGTGAAACAAAGAAGAAAATAAGTGATATTACTCAACTATGTAAAGTTAGAATTGAATATGACTGATAATCTTACCAAGAGATTGTCCCGAAGGGAAATATTATTGTCATCGAGGGGAATGAGGCTTAAGCTCACATGATTGATGCCAACGATGGATACCCAACCCATGTGATTGAAGATCCCATGAATTGGGTTCAATGTGGTAGAAACGAAGTCATTGCTATAGCGTAGTTGGGAGCACAAAATTTCAAAGGTTGAGAAAATCTTCTCCCTATTCCTATGATGTTGTGCTCTACGTAACAAGTTAGGATAAAATAATTTAAGTTCTTAAAGGTTGCCAAAAGAATATATCTTTGCGAGATATTGGTTACCAATATCTCTTGAGGCACCACCTATGGGAAGGTAGTCGTGAGACCGCGACTTTGGGATCCGGGCTGCACCCTAATAACCCTCATGCAAAATCAAAGAATGTGCATGACCATTAACGCGTCCACTGCCATAACCAAAGAAAAATCAATCTTTTGTGTCCTTATCTAATTTACCGGTCAAAAGTTTATAATTTAAAGCCTCTGACACATTTTATTCTTCGGCAGAGAAAATTAGTACTAAGTATATGTCCAAAGTAACCATTCCACCTATACCCATTGCATTGGATACAACTTGATGAAACAAATTTATATTTGATTTTATTTATTATTAGTAATATTAAATTTATGAAGTTCACATATTATGTTTTTCGCTTTTGCAGGGCATTGTTATTACTTTGCGGTTTTTTCGAGCTCCTTAATAGGAGATTTTCTTGTTCGTTTTTAAGAACGCTCTCTGAATATTCAGCGATGACGACTATGACACTCTGTCTCTTAAACAATTTTCATCGAGATTTCATTTTTTTTTTATGTTTGCTTCATCAAGTGACAGTTCGGGCACTTTGTGCTTCTTCGGTGTCCGCGCACATCGAAGTTTCGGGATCTAGCCAGGTGTTCTACAATGAAGAAGTGAGCATCAGTTGAAAGCCCTACTGAAGGGTGGTGCAACTTCTTTAGGGCAGCGATCACACGCCTTACCCAGACTCGATTCTAAACTTATATTATATTCTGAATTTTATTTCTCATATCTTCTGTTTATATAAATTTTTATAATCCTGTTTCTAAAGATCTGCTATTATTATGTTTTACAGAAATCTTTAAAACTGAAAATTATTCATTATTCTGGAATATAAATCAAAATATTCCTACAAATCCTCCTAAAGCGCGATCAAACAAAAGTTCTTCGTCAGCTGCACTTAGATGGACCCATGTCCTCCTAAAGTGTGATCGAACAAAGTTTCTTCGCCACCCCCACTCAGACGAACTCAGATCCTCCTAAAGCGCAATCGAACAAAGGTTCTTCGCTACCTCCACCCGGACAGACCCAGGTCCTTCTAAAGCGCGATCGAACAAAGGTTATTCGTCACCTCCATCCAAATGGACCCAAGTCCTCCCAAAGCACAATGAAACAAAGGTTCCTTATCACCTCCACCCGGACGGACTGAGTGTAACGACCCTAGCCGATCCAACGTGACAATGTCACAGGTCCGCTTTAGGCGAACTTACCGGGCTGCAGCCCAAACACCCCAACCCCTCTCCAGCCTCTGGCGGGTTGTTGGTGGCCACATCCTCCCTTTGATAAGGCAAACTCGATAGTCAAGCGCGTAACACGGGGACTTCCCAGGAGGTCACCCGTCTCAGTACTACTCCAGCCCGAGCACGCTTAACTATAGAGTTTTTCCACTTCTCATCACCAATTGAGCAGCACGGGGACTTCCCAGGAGGTCACCCATCCCAATTGAACCTCCCTCTGATACCAACTTGTAACACCCCCATCTGTAGCATGGAATATAACAGAAGGTCCGGCCGGGGCCCCACGGCATATTCCACGGACAGTCAATGCAGTTACATATTAATACCAAATTACTAATATAAAATTTTGAGTCCTAACACAGAGTATTCTAGCGAAAATTTTTAAAAGAAGTTGGAAGAACCCATCACAAAACATGAATGTCCACTAAAACCCAAGGCAGGAATGAAAGAACAAATACACAAGGAGTCTTGGTCTTATGACCTTACAATTGTTTACTTAAATAATACGTATTTTACATACTTCGGCATGCAGACCGACCATACATGAAAATAGTAAAAGAAAAACACTTCGCTTTGGCCTTCAAGGGCCAACACTGCATTAAGGGCTTCAGCCCGCTACTTGCCACTTGGCCCACCTGCTCCTGTATAAGAACAATCCACCGAACGGTGGCAAAACAAGGCAACGGTCAGCTAAAGCTGAACAAATTATAACGACTCCACCCCCTACTCGGGGAGGCGGTGATCCTTTCCTATAATATATTAGCAAAACCAAACAGCAATGAAAGTGCAATTTAAGTACACTTCATCACAGGCGTAGGCACGAATGACCACACACCCCGTGCACTCAGGGCACATTCTCGGTGTCCGGACAAAAACCAGGGACTCACCACCGTTCGCAAGATAGCAACAAACATTAGCATTTGGTAGTCTTTATGGCCTGCGTAAGGCTTGAGTCACGTAACTATGACAGCGACAGGTAACACTACCCACGAACGCTCGGCATAACTACTGGGTAGGTTCGGCCCTTTCCCGTTGCTCACATCGCCGGGCGCAGAAAGCCACGATGCGGGTCGGCCTCCCCCTTCCCATTTCTCCAGACTTTTACATAACCACGTTATGATATACGGATGTCTCTCAGGCCACCAAGCTGGGCTATCAAAGCTCACAAAAGACAACACAAACAAATTTCTGATCCTTCCTCGTCAGGGTCGTGAGGGGCAACGCTATCTGCGAGAAGTTCTCTACGCAGCGCCTGTAGTAGCCGACAAGCCCCATAAAACCCCAGACTTTCGCTATAGAAGACAACACAGGTCACTCACGTATTGCAGCAACCTTTGCGAGATTCACCGCGATACCTTGACCACGACCATATGACCATGGAACGATATAGAAGATAGCCAAAACTGACACTTAGAAAATTTGGCATACACTAATTACTTCTTAAGGTCTCCAGAACAATATGCAAGTGCTCTGCATGATCATCCTCGGATTGGGAGTACACTAGGATATCATCGATGAACACAGTCACGAATTGATCCAAATACTGCTTAAACGTCCTGTTCATTAGATCCATAACTACTGATGGCGCATTCGTCAGCCCGAAAGGCATGATAGTAAACTCATAATGTCCATAACGTGTACTGAACGCCGTCTTGGGAATATCACTCTCACTAATTCTTGGATGAAAGTAACCAGACTACAAATCCAGCTTCAAATACATAGTCGATCCAAACTAGCTGATCGAACAAATCATCGATCCTCAGAATCAGATACTTATTCTTCTCCGTTAGCTTATTCAGCTCCCGATAATCGATACAAAGCAGCGTATTTCCGTCCTTCTTTTTCACGAAGAGAACCGGGGCATTCCAAGGTGACGAACTTGGACACACAAACCCATACTCTATCAATTCTTGAAGTCGCACCTTCAATTCAGCCATCTCTCTCGGTGTTAAGCAGTAAGGAGACCGCGACACCGGCTTGGCACCAGAAATCAACTCAATGGTGAACTCAATCTCTCTCCGATGTGGGGCTCCAGGGAAATTTTTGAGGAAGATGTCGGCAAGCTCCGACACCACCGAAACACCGACCAACCCAGGCTTGGGATTCGTAGTCTCTAGTTAAGAACAACTCCCCCCTTCAAGAACTGATAACTTAGTCTCGCTTCAGTGTTTAGCCCTAGTGTGACCCCCTTAGGGTTACACCACCTACAATCTTTAACGACAATGTTTATGTTTGGTTTGTATATACATAATCGATACAACAGAAAGCAATAAGACGGACCACAAGAAAACCTTGGATGCTAAGGAGCGAGAAGTCCCGCAACGAACAGTACTCTCCACCACCAAGAGTGGGACAAAGCCCACTTACACAAATCATAAGCCAGTAACTAATCATGTCATAAGTATAAAAGCTATAAGCTAAACCGTACCTGTCATCTCGTCCCTTTGCTTATGGCCTTCTGCCTTTTCCTTTGTCTTTGGAAACCCACCCCAATAGTCACATGCTATATGTCCTGATTTGCTATAGTTATAACAGTGGATTGGGCCTCCTCGCCCAAATGTTGCTCCAGACCTAGCCTCCTTTGCCACTGGAGTATCACTCCGACATTTCATGACAATATGTCTTGTCTTGCCACATGTATAACAAGTAAGTGGGACTCGCCCTGCAGCTTCTCCTGACTTAGCTTTCTTTGTCTTTGGGGCATCAGCACGACAATCGCGGGTAAGGTGTCCCGACAAGTATGGCAAGCATAAGAAGCTTGACCAGTAGAGGTTCTAGACCTCTTATGCCACCTCCTGTGGTATTCAGGCTTTACAGAACTCGCGGAGTTCGGTACCCTGCACACTGGCATCTGGTGGACTTTTCCCAAATCTACTTCCAACGATCTAGCTGACTCCACCAACGCTCGGAATCCCAATAACTTCGGCCCTACCAATAGAAGTCGTAAATCATCACGCAGACCGTTATAAAACCTGTTTACCATAATCTGTTTTTCCTCCAACTCAAATCCTGAGTAGCGCCTTATCGTGACAAACACATGCAAATACTCGTCAACAGAGTGCGTCCCTTATGTCAAAAGCATGTTCAACTGTTGATCCGATGATCTTCTAATTTCCACTTGCTTCAGAGCACCAACTGACATTGAAGTCACCACAGGGACAGGGGGTTCCACATGCCTTCCATGTTGGGCATTGATCATAACGAACACTACTTCCGCTACCATTCAGATGCTTTCAGCAGAAGGAGGGGTCGTAGGCATGTCATTAAGCGCACTTCTCTCCATAGAGTGCTAACATTGTGACTGCACTACACCACTCTTAATCACCTATAATCGGGAAACACTTAATTAGGTGACAAACAATTGTCAAAAAGTAATCATATGAACACTCAGGTTCCTCAAACATGTGTATTTTCAATACTAAGTGGACATTCATGAGTTCTTTTCATGTTATAGCGATGACGCACATACATGTGCTCACCATCCCTTAAGAAAATTCGCCCACGAATTCACATAAGAAAGACCGACACCGTAGTCTGCGACCAAATTGTAACACCCTTATCCGTCACATGAGATATAACAGAAGGTCCGACTGGGGGCCCACGCCATATTCCACGGACAGTCAGTGGAGTTACATATTAATACCAAATTACTAAAATAAAATTTCGAATCCTAACACAGTGCATTCTAGCGGAAGCTTATAAAATATGTTGGAAGTACCCATCACAAAACATGAATGTCCACTATAGCCCAAGGCAGGAATGAAAGAACAAATACACAAGGAGTCTTGACCTTATGACCTTACAATTGTTTACTTAAACAATAAATGTTTTACATACTTCGGCACACATGCCGACCATACATGAAAATAGTAAAAGAAAAACGCTTTGCTTTGGCCTTCAAGGGCCAGCACTGCATCAAGGGCTTCAGCCCGCTACTTGTCACTTGGCTCACCTGTTCATGCATAAGAACAATCCACCGAACGGTGGCAAAACAAGACAACGGTCAGCTAAAGCTGACCAAATTATAATGACCTCACCCCTTACTCGGGCGGCGGCGCTCCTTCCCTGCAATATATTAGCAAAACCAAACAACAATGAAAGTACAATTTAAGCACACTTCACCACATGTGTAGGCATTAATGGCCACACCCCGTGCTCTCAGGGCACATTCTCGGTGTCCGGACAACAATCAGGGACTCACCACTGTTCGCAAGACGGTAACAAACATGAGCATTTGGTAGTCTTTACGGCCTGCGCAAGGCCTAAGACCCTTAACTATGGCAACGATAGATAACACTGCCCATGAACGCTAGGCATAGCTACTGGGTAGGTTCGACCCTTTCCCGTTGCTCACATCGTCGGGCATAGAAAGCCACGACGCGGGTCGGCCTCCCCTATCCCATTTCTCCAGACTTTACATAACCACGTTATGAAATACAGATGGCTCCCAGGCCACCAAGCCGGGCTCTCAAAGCACTCAGCCCCACAATACAAGCCCCATGTCTCCACGAAACAAGCCTCAAACAAAGCTCTTAAGGAGCTGTCGCCGGCGGTAGCACTACCGCCGCGCGGTACCTGGTAGAAATGCGATTCTACCCAGTTTTTCGGGTGCTCCTTGGAGTTAGTCCCCAAAGTTCCGTACTGCAATCTACCGCGTAGAAACCCGAAAAACAAACATCACGGAGTCTTCTCCGGCCATAACAAGCATAATGAAAAACATCATCAATTCAGACCAACCCGTCAGAATGGGCTTCACACACCATGTCTATGTTCGTACTTTGATTCCGAACTCTAAATGCAAAACTATGGGGATACTCAGTATCTACCCGAAGGAAGACATCATGCTCACCGCTCACTTGCGGGAGAGGGTTTCCTATGCAAAAGGAAGAGGACTTTACATGTCCAAGTAGAGAATCGTTACCCTTTGCGCTCTCTTTGGCGCCATGACAAAGATCTAGACGGATGAACGCGACCGCAACGATCTTGCCTGCACAGATATGGACTCGGCTTGCGAATCGGAACACCAAAACTTCAACGACGGTGAGATCTCCATTCCGGCGCTGCCGCTCCTCCAAGAAATCCAGGTCAAATCCTCAACTCCAAAATAAATGAAGTGAAAACGGCCAAACATGGATTATATATAAAGCTACCGCCGCGCGGTACCTTAATTCAATGCCTCGTTTCAAGCGCAACCGCCCAAACCCTCCAATCACAGGCCGACACGTGGCCACGCCGTTATGGTTTCACTACCGCTGAGCGATAGGATGCTAACGCCGCACGATAGCCGTTTGTCGGTTACGACACGACACCAGCCGCTATCCCGCGCGCCAACTGCTACCGCCGCGTGGTAGAATCCCGAGGACTTTAATAATTAGATTGACTTAGCTATCGCCAGCGTAACCCTATCACCAGGCGATAGCTTCCCGAGAGCTCTACAAGTTTAATTCCCGGCTACCGCCGCGCGGTAACAACTTTCCGCCACGCGGTAAGTCCAGCGTTGAGTCGACTTAGCACTCTCAACGCTCTCGACACTGTCGACGCTAACCCTGGAGCTACTGCCGCGTGGTAACTAGCTACCGTCGGGCGATAATATCCAAAGAACCGTTTCCTATTTTTAGAAAATTGGGGCGTTACACCGAGGTCCTCCTAAAGAGCGATTGAACAAAGGTTTCTTGCCACCTCCACCCGGACGGGCTCCTTTTAAAGCACGATCGAATAAAGGTTTTTCTCCACTTCCACTCAAACGGACCCAGGTCCTCCTAAAGCGCGACCAAATAAAGCTTCTTCGCCACCTCCACTCTGGCGGACCTAGGTCCTCCTAAAGTGCGACAAAACAAAGGTTCTTCGTCATCTCCACTCGGGCGGACTTAAGTTCTCCTAAAGTGTGATCGAACAAAGGTTCCTCGCTACCTGCACTCGGACGGACTCAGGTTCTCCCAAAACACAATCGAATAAAAGTCCTTTGCCACCACCACTCAGACGGACCCAGTCCTTCTAAAGTGCAAACAAACAAAAGTCGTTCACCACTACCATCCGGACGGACTCTGGTCCTCCTCAGACAAAAGCGAGCAAAGTTTCTTCGTCAGATCCCGAGTCTTCTCAAAGCACGCATGAACCAAGGTCCGTCGCCGCCTTCTAGAGCAAACAGACCTCCAAGTCCATATGCACTGCCAAGGCAAGGGGGAAGTGTCCTCCCTCATCACCGCTTAAGAAACAAGTTCCCGCCACTAACGCTCGACGATAATCACCAACAATAACATGCGGCGAACATAAAAGCGTTAGATACTCCCAGGCTGCTGCAATGCATGTCATGACAGTTAGTCGCCCCCGCGTGGGCAACAATAAGGAACGGTTCGACAACTACTGAGATCCTCCACCTAATGCCGACGAGGTGTTGGAGCATACGTTCCACACTTCTTGGTTTGAAAATAACAAATCTCAAATGTATTTGATCATAGTGTATCTTATGGTGTGCAGATATAATAGGTATAACACTCTGATAATTTTGGATGGTTGACGAACATCAGATTTTACAAAGTTGAGCTATCGTAGACGATAGTCACTACCGCCCCGCGTTAGCATGATGACATCAGTCATGACGTAGGCCACGATTAAGAATGATCGGTACGATGCGCATTATCAGAGATACCGTCTGGCGATATCAAGTTATCGCAGCGCGATAGTCCAACGGTCGTACACGACCTCCAGCACCGCGACGCGGTTATTGCAGAGTGGGACACGTTTCAACCATTGGATTTATCGTAGGCGATATCGCTCTACCGCTGCGCGATATTGAAAAAACTATAAATGGGATGAACTTCGGGAATTTAAGGGTACACCTCCAGAAGCCTAGATTTCGTGCATCTTCAGCAAGATAACTCCGTGCAATCAAAAAACTTCGGAAGTGTTAGTGCAATCTGAAGAGCGAAGAAGGGATTGTTCGTGCTTCTCATCTCCGGCGATCATCGCAAGGATTTTCCGGCCTCTTCAGTGCTTAAGACCCGAGGGAGTTTTTATTCTCAGATTATTTTTCCTTCTAGTTCATTCTCTTTGTAATCGGAAGAGAATTCACCGCCTTATAAGTAGCGACGAGACCCGTGTGCGGTTTAGGGGAAAATCATCGTCGTGTGTGTAATGACTAGGTCGTGGTGAGATCTATGAGGAGGTTAGTTGCTGTATCTAGGGAAAGATAGGTTTTAGTCGGCCGGTCCTTGAAAGAAGGACCGGTAAATTCAAAAAAGAGATTTTAGTTTTTTCATCACAACCTTGATTTCAAGATTTATTGAAATCTTTTGTTTGTAATTTTCTTATCACTTTTGAAATACACTTGTATTTCGTTTTATCATAAATCTCAAAATGATTTGTTATAAGTATTTGGTTGTTACTAAGCTTTCTTGATTCTAGAATAATTTGACTAAGTATTTTGTTAATTCGAAACATTATAGTTTGCCCTTATTCACCCCCTTAAAGGCGCCTCAAGATCCAACAGGCGGGACCCTCACCACACAAGGCCGACCCCCGTGGGGAGTCGCAAGCTCAACATGTCACGCAAAAAACTTACGCGACTAAGCAAAAAATGTGACAAAGGAAATGCACGAGCCACCCATACCAGGTGTACGACACTGATGCAATTAAGTGATCCCCCGTCACCAACGCCATTTTTCAGGCCAGCTCCTGCTCAGGGAGCAGAACGCCCCCGCATTCTTCGCATTACGCCAAACCCCTTTAATTAGGTCAGAGTTCAACATGCGCACACAACGAGCGTACCTTCGTTTGCGCACCCGGTCCAATTTCGAGCTAAGACGATCGATTCTCCGGTCCGAGAAAAAACCGGATGACCCCCAACAAATGTTATTGTATTAAAATTTCAAAATCTTCAAATTATTATAGCATTCGCCATTAATAATATGACAAGTGCAACAAACATTAACCGATACCACCTCATAACCAACAATAACTTATCAGATTCCTGAAAAACTGGCTCCACTGCCGGAAATGGAGGTGGCCGAATTGCTGAAAGTCTTGGATCTCCTAAATACTTAGGCTTCCGTTTGAGGGGACTTAATTTTCGCCGGTCAGGCGACCGTATGAACCGGTTAAATTTAGGCCGGTTCATGCGGTCGCAACTGTCTGACCGGCGAAAATAAGCCCCGCCAAACGGAGCCTTACTAAAGTAAAGTTTTAGGCCCGGTTTGGATCGTTTAATTCCGCTCTATCTGGGCAGAACGAAACGTCTCAATTATTTCTTTTTGATTTTTTGCCTTGATCTGGAATCATGTATGTACAATCAATCATTTCACAATCGCAACCCTTCTCCCAAATAAAATTTTATCATTTATGACTTTTTGAATTATTGTGCTATTAAATTTTTTTTTTACTTTTCTGCTAGTAGACAATATCTATTTTATAGTTTTGATATCCTATTTTTAAAGGACGTTGTTAACAACAAATATTTTTTGGCTGTAGCAAACAAAAAAAAGCTACTTTTTAAAAATATATATTTTAAATTTTTATATTTGGCTATTAACAGACCAGTCCTAAAACAGGTTACTGGTCGGCGTGGAGGGCAGACCAGCATTGCATCCGCCGTCGACGATGGAATTTATGGGACGGCTGATGTTAACCCTGCCGGAGGTCAGAGGCAGATTGACGATAATTTCGAGGACACTGCCGTGGCGGTCGGGGCATGAAATTTGCTCGCCGGGCAATAAATCCGAGCGTGATTTCTCTCCATGTCTTCTCCCGCTTCCTCCTTCATATCTTCCATGTCTTCTCCGCCGCCGGCCGCGACGGTGATGTCGTAACATGCTTTAGGACTGAGTTTGCTAACATCCAAATATAAAAATAAAAAATCATTTTAAAGTAGATTTTTTTTTTGATTTGCTAACAACAAAACAAAGTTAGCTGTTAATAGCATCCTTTTTTAAATAGCACATTGTTTTTCATTTTGTGGAGATGAAGATATTAATTCACAATAATTTCATTTTAAAAAATTTCAACTTGTAATTGTGAGGTTTTTCACATTTAATTTTTCTGAACAAATTTTATTATAATATATAATTTCAATGAGTGAATTCATTTCTGCGATCGAACAACAAAATTATTCAAATTCAATTCCGATGGCTCAATTTCATCCTATAGTCGAATAAAATCGCTAGAATTTATCTCAAATTCCAATTTCCGCGAGAATTAGAACTGTCTGAATTGTAATTCTGTCATACCAAACAAGGTTTGTTCGGTTAGACAGAATTAAGACTTCAAAATTAGACTTCAAGGTTAAATTCAATAGAAATGACCTCTAATTCTAATCATGAATCTTCAATTCCAGCCAAACAAATAAACCCTAATTACTTTCAATCATATTTGATCCAAATATTAAAAAAACTTGTCTAATAATGTAGCAGCTCTCACCATAACAATGCATTATGACTAGAATATCTAATCATAAATGTCTTATATGATAGCATTGGCAACGTTTACCTTGCATCATATGACTAAGGCTTTGTTTGGGATAGTGATAGCGGTCTTGAATGCCGTGGTCGTGAATCATCGTTCGTAAACGCCCGACCGTCACCTAAGAAAATTCAAGCATTTTTTGCTCAAAACACGTTTATTTTTTTTAGTAACGATCATAACTTTTGTCCTGTCAAACATACATTCTATGATAATTGCAATTTTAACCACACACCAGAGCAAATAAGCCACACCAAATGAAGTCTAAGAATTGCAGGTAGCGCTGTAACGGTTCGGTTCGGCTCGATTTGTAAGCAAAACCTCAAACCAAACAACACTTATGTGGTTCCAAAAATTTAGAACCAAACCAAACCGCTCAAACATTAAAACCAAACCGAACAAAACTGAATGGTTCAGTTCGGTTCAGTTTTGGTGATTTAAATAGTTTGATAAAACCTAAAGATTTATAGATAGAGATCAGAGATAGTGCAATGACTGAAGTTCAACCAGCCAACATGAAAATGTTGCCTGAACATTAAGGTATATTAACCTTATTTAAATCATCGACATTGGCTCATGTAATTATTCGAAGAGAAATCTGAAACTTACACATGTGATTCATAAATTTTCAAGTAAAATATTTCAAAAAACGAAACAGCAAAAGACTGGAAGAAGCACATGACTAGGGCAAATTGAGGAGAAACGGCTTTTCCCCTGCTGCTCTGCTTCTCGCTAGATATCATCGAAAAATCAAAAGTCAAAACCATGAAGCATATGATTTTATGAAACTACGAAATATAATTAACTGTTATATGATTAACCATATTTTTTAATCAAATTTAATTAATTGATTAAATGTTTTTATACACAACGATTTTGTTCGATTCGATTCAGTTCAGTTTGACCACGCAAAACCATAAACCGAACAGAACCGCATGCTTTTTCTAAAATCAAAACCGTAATTGAATTACGATCTACTAAAACCGAACCAAATCGGTTTGATTGGATTGGATTTTGCGGTATGTTTTGACTTACAGACCTAATTGAAGGTATAGAACTGACAATGCGGGTATAGAACGATTCAAAGAATTTAACTCCTGAAGTCAACGATCTATCACATACAAATACCATATAATAGCAATTCTCATATGAATCAAGCAATACACTTATTTCAAAATAAGTTGAGGCATTGTTATTGGCAGACCAATTTCAACTATAGACACATCATTATTAATGACAAGACAAAATAAAAATTCAAAGAGACCAATGAACCCGTAAAGATGATCTGCTGATAACAATTTTTTCAACAGCACTGAATGCCAATAGCCAAATATGATCAGCCATTAAAAATTTCCTTAATTTGATCCATTTTAATTACAAGTTGTGCATCAAACTTCTCCACATCTACAAGAATCACATCCTATTCAGAACTCAAAAACATTCAGCAAAATTACATATTCTAGATCAAATGCTATCTTTCTCATATTCACTCTCTACTAATATTTTTCCACTTCTCTTATTATTATTACTACAAATCATTAAGCTCTTATCTTTGTTGGATCATTCAACTTCCTTAGAAGGATGAATAAGGATAATTACAAAAACATAGCTTTACATGTTACAAATAAAAACTTTGAATGTTTTAGAGTCTTCCACAGTGAAAATCAAAGATCCAAAAGTTTTAAAATAAACACAGAAAAAAAAAAATCATGTAAGAAGCCGCCCTACCAGGAATAAATAACAAAGAAAAAAACGTGCGAAAATCAGAAATCTCAAAAAAAGCCTGAAAATTGAATTACGCAAAATTTTCTAAATCTTGCTACGACGTAGTAGCAAGATTTAGGATCTCAGCGAGAAATGGCAAGGTTGTAAAAAGCCGGCCCGCCGACAGAGAAGAAAAAGGCACCCCCCTCCCCAAACACAAAATCTCTCTCACAACAACAACAATGCTCGAGCCTTTATCCCACAATAGTAGAGCCGGTTATATGGATCCTTTGTTGTCATTCCCTTTAGGCATGGAATCACTTTCTCTCTCTTCTCCCAAAATTTCAATAACCCTTACATGTGTTGATGAATGCTCCTTGTAATATCGCATTGCTTGCCCTTACATCTGTTCGCTTTAGACCTGGAAAAGGCATACAGGGGAGAGGAGTCCGGTCATCTAGAGAAGCCTTCAACAAAATATTGTATATGATAAATTAATTAAGAAAATTATTAAATGAGCTCACCGGACATATCCAACAAGCAATACCTTGGTGTTTATTGTTTGCGGATGATATCATTTTGATTGATGAGACGCGCGAGGGTGTAACCGCAAAACTTGAATCTTGGCGAGATACTTTAGAAAAGAAAGGTTTTGGGTTGAGCAGGGCAAAGACGGAGTATATGAAGCTTAAATTTAGCAGTACAAGGACATATGACTTCGTTATTAAGTTGGGTGTTTAAGATATTTCCCGTAGTGAGTGTTTTAAATATCTTGAATTGATAATTCAAAAATACTGAGGTATTGATAAAGATGTGACACATAGAATCCAAGCGGGTTGGTTGAAGTGGAGAGGCGCGTCAGGGATCTTACGTGATCGTAAAGTACCACTAAAACTTAAGGGCAAGTTTTACCGTACTGCAGTTAGACCCGTCATGCTCTATGGTTTTGAGTGTTGGGCAATGAATTATGTACATGAGCAAAAAATGGAAGTTGCGGAGATGAGAATGCTTAGGTGGATGTGTGGACACACGAGATTGGATAAAATTGGGAATGAAAGTATCAGGGATAAGACAGGAGTAGCACCAATTACAGAGAAGATGCGAGAAGCTCGTCTAAGATGGTTTGGACACGTACAAAGGGGACCATTAGAGGCACCTGTTAGGCATTGTGAGAGTCTAGTCACTAGGCATGTTAAGCGAGGGAGGGGTTGACTAATAAAGACTTGGAATGAAACTGTAAGGAAAGACATGATGTACTTCGGCATTAGTGAGATTATGACAAAAGATAGGGTACAATGGCGACAAAGGATCTGTATAGCCGACCCCACTATAGTGGGATAAAGGCTTGAGTGTTGTTGTTGTAAAGATACATATAATTGTGCAAAGGCACGATAGAATCATAAGGGATTCAACTGATTTCTTAACAAGGGTTCTGTTATGGGCCCCCACCATCTAGCGCCGGTTACGCATATTTCATTTGCGTCTCTATGCATGTTATTTGAAGCGCTCGAGTCGAATCATAGTTACAACTATTTATTTATTTTTGAGTATTTACATCAATGCCACTTACGCATATTTCATCATCACCACCCCTCGCCGAAACCCTCCACACAGCAGTATTCTCATTTCCGGACAGCCACCACCTCCATCGGCATCCATTACTTGGTGATTTTTTACTTGTTAGAGTTTATTTATTCGCATTGTATGGATAAACTTGTATTATTAATAATACTTGACATGAATTAATTTGATTTCCATCTCTCTTTATTGACGAGCAAAAATTATTCGCTTCGCATTTAAATTTCAGCGCTCTCTCAATTAAATTGTAATTATTGTGGCTTACTTTCATTGCAATATTTGAAATCAATTGTGACGCTTGCACGAGATATTAAAATTAATTTGTTTACTTAATTATGCGCCGGAAAATACTTGCATGAATGACTCATCGCATGTGCATCGCATTAAGGTTATCCTCCTTTAGTTCATAAGATTGTGTGCGTGTACTCATTTGCATCTTCATTTTAGGGTTTGTCGTCGATCAATTACATTCATCACGTGCTCACGTGTTGTTGCATTTAGGGTTAGGGCACCATAAATCCGCATACTATAGATTCGTCTTGCGTCAACGTGTCTCTCGAGTTGTATCTTTTATTTCAAGTAATGCAATTTCTTATTCATGTTCTTGTTCGCGATACGACGTAGCTAGACTGTATCAAATAATGATATTATTATCAGGTTATTTCTATGTTCCTTATTAGATTTGAAATTATTAACCTATGATACTTGCCCATAGACTCTTACAAAGTGGGGGGTGCAGATAAAGTTCAGACCGAAAAGCCTGCCAGGTCCACCGGGTTAGGCCCGGCCTGGGTAGGCCCAGTTTAGGCTCAGGCCAAGCATTGGGATCCCTAACAAACGACCAGGTCACACAGGCACGGGAATGCGCCACTTTGAGTACATAAAAAATCATTAATATCATGAATTGAAAAAGAATCATGTAAGAAATGCAGCATCCAATAGATATAAAATGGAAGCTCACCATTTTAATTAGAACTGAGAGTTGCTGAGGAAAGTGATCATGCAGCGAGAATTTTGGAACATTTTATCTAGTTTTTGCCAGACCAAGCCTTGAACTTCAGAGAGCTTCAACGCCTTTCTCCTTCATTGATGGATGGAGTCTCACAGTTTCCCCGTGAATCTGTTTCAGCAAATATTGAATTAAACATGTATGACATTATATTTTCATATATTAGGTAAAAAGGCAAATATATCATTATAGATATTAGAGCGCATTATTAAATATTAATTACATAGCATAACAATCAGGGTAATTAGAAGGACGCTTCTAAGAAAGAGGGTAAAGACAATTAAGAAAATTTCAGTTTGGTTTGGAATGACCTGTATTTTTTCAAACGTATAAAAATATATAAATATATAGATAATATTTTTAAAAATATGGGTTGTGAGACATTAGATTATATTTCACTTCAAAAAAAAACAGCTTCAATCAAATAAATGATCCACTTGGGGTGGCGGTGGGAAAGTTTAATTCTCACCGCCACCACCCTTTTAAGGTTGTTTAGATGAGAAGCTTTTTCAAAAGTGTTTTTTTCAAGAAAGATATTTTGGGGGCTTTTTTAGCACCCGGTCCACCATGGCTTTCTAAAAACCGCTTCCCCTGCTTCCAACTTTTCCACATTTATCTGAGGGTTTACTAATGACATGCCCCAACCACTCGCAATCTGCTTTTCTTCCTTCTTGCTAATACAAAGGTTTTCTTCTCTCATTCACGATTCTTCACTCATTCACAATCTTTGCTTCTCCCCGATGAGCTTTTGTAACATACTTATGATTTATATACTATTAACTTATCTATGCGATAAATGATTAACATAAAATAACTTTTTATTATTTAAAAGTTAAACTATTATTTAAAAATTGTTATTCCAAACAGAAAAAACGTAAAACACTTTTTTATAAAACACTTGAATGGAAATTTTACAAACAGTCTACAGCTTTTTCAAACAATTTTCCATACATCTCTAATGTCATCACTGATTTCCCACCACTGCTTTTTCCACAGTCACCGCCGCCCCAAACAAAGTCAGTATGGAGAACTCTTCCAATTGTATTTGCGTCCACTTACAAGGAACAATGTCTTTGTGCTTCTCTTCGTCTCATGTTGATAGCAACTTGGTCCAACATACCACACCTCCCTACTTATTACACTAGTTCATGATGCGGGACAGGCGTCACACCTGCACGCCACCCTGGAGTCCCACCAGGGGGCTCACCTGGAGTCGGCACAAGGCGGCTTTCATCAGGGCCGCGGCCCGTACAGCCCAACCAGCTCTCCGTCATGAAATCACCACCATGCAGCAGGTTGTTGAGGTCGGGGCTCGATCCTCTGACCTCCTAGATAAGAGGTCTTCACCAGCGCTCTCATCACCAACTGAACCGCGATCAGTTGGTGATGAGAGCTCGCCTGAGAGCTCTTTATCAAGGAGGTTGGGGGATTGAGCCCCAACATCAAAAACCTATCGACCCTGTGGTAGAGCCGGGGATGGGTTGTACGGCCCGCGGGCCTGATAAAGCCGACTGTTGCTGACTCTAGGTGGGCCTCCTGGTGGGACTCCAGGGTGGCGGGCAGGTGAACTCCTGTCCCGCATCATAAAAGTGCACTTTTATGATGCGGGACAGACGTCACACCTGCCCGCCACCCTGGAGTCCCACCAGGAGGCCCACCTGGAGTCGGCACCAGGCGCTTTCATCAGGGCCGCGACACGTACACCCCAACCAACTCTCCGCCATGAAATCACCACCATGCGACAGGTGTTGAGGCCAGGGCTCGATCCCCTGACCTCCTAGATAAGAGGCCTTCACCAGCGCTCTCATCACCAACTGAACCGCGGATCAGTTGGTGATGAGAGCGCTGGTGAAGGCCTCTATCTAGGAGGTCAGGGGATCGAGCCCCGGCCTCAACAACCTGTCGCATGTTGGTGATTCTATGGCGGAGAGCTGGTTGGGTGTACGGGCCGCGGCCCTGATGAAAGCCGTCTGTTGCTGACTCCAGGTGGGCCCCCTGGTGGGACTCCAGGGTGGCGGGCAGGTGTGACGCCTGTCACACATCAACTCTGGTGGTCGACCAAATGCCCGAGTCTTCCTCCATCCAAACACTTAACTCAGTTCCATAGACTCCTGCCGACGATACATCCACAGCTACGACAACTTAGCCTGCTTTCTCATGACATTGCTTCGCAGCACAGATTCAAAGAATTCCTGCAGTTACAGCGCTGTCCAGCCCCCAATCAGTCCCCCTTTCACTTCCCATGACTCATAATATTTGTGTAAGTTCTAATTTGAAGTTTAAATTACTTCTTTAATTTAATTATATTACATTTAATCGAAAAACTTTCTCTTTAATTTAATTAATTTTTGCTAATGTATTTAATGCCGAGCTTCTATTGTGACGTTTGTGAACTCTACTAAAAATTTCTGAATTTATGTTAATTGTTTGCCGGATAATTGTGATGAACAACTCATTTAGATCTACCCACGAAAATATAATAACATTCATTTATTAGAGTTTTGTTAGGGCATTACCTTCCCTAAAATTTCAAACATATTTAAAACTTCTATATTCTTCAATCAAAAAGCCAAGGCTCATGGTTCCACAGAATACACAAAAATAAAAGCAGTCAAGCACACTGCTGTTTTCAACTCTTTTATGATGAAATGGTTACGACTTATGAATGGCGTGGACGAAATCAAAGGTAGAAAAGAAAAATATACCTTGAGAAACAATCTGATGACAGCTTGGATAAATTCGAAGTTACTCTTGCGAGAAAGCTCGTGAATGAATAATCCAATAACAATCCAATTGAATGAAACTCTGTCCTTCGTTTAACCTTTCCATCATCATCATCATCTATATATTTGCAGCACACGAAGTTCCATATCAAGGCTGATGGAGGTAACCTTTGATGTAGTCTGTGAATGCTGTAAACTGCAGCAAAATGAAGGAATTTGTACGACTTCAGCAAACTTACTAGATCGGAAGAGAATGGGACTCCTTAGTCGATATACATAGTCCCTTACAAAATGTAACGCCCCAAATTTATTGTGGGTGTGCTTACAAGTCTGGCAGACCCGGTGACCCCAACCGCATCTCCGGGATCTGATTGTCGCAACCGCAAATTCCAATGTAGGGGGGAATGTTGAGGTTGGGTCTCGAACTGCAGACCTCGTTTTTGAAGAGGGAAATTCAATACTTAATTGGGCAGCAGCAGGGACATCCATGAGGTCACCCGATCCCGTTACTACTTCTGCGCCAATGCACGCTTAACAGCGTTTTTTCACTCACCACCAATTGAGCCTT